>VZRN01004776.1:193038-205590 GCA_013397935.1 Dasyornis broadbenti | reverse complement strand
AGGAAGGCACGGAAGGAAGGAAGTGGAAACTAGAAATGTATTTGCTTTTTTTGACACTTTCAAAGAGAATGTTTGTTTAAATTGTCTATCTGGAGTTAGCTAAAGCAGAAGACCAGGTAGCAGTTCATGAGTTACAAGCAATGCAGAGACTTGACATATCCCAGGGCACATGTACCATCAACACTTGCTACAAGTTTCTTGTACTTACTGTGTGAAAAGTGTATAAACAGTGGGTTTTTTTTTTTTTTCCATTAATTTACCTGCTTTTTGTCCTATTGAGGGTATATGGCACAGTGTACATTTTCTATCACAGGCTCTACCAAAAAAAAAATAAAAAAAAAAAAAAAATGCATGCCTGCTCTTTTCCTTAATGCATACATTTCCAGCAAGCAGTAGATTTCTCAGATTTGGGTTCCATTTCTATAATTCCCATGTCTGCTCTTCTTTCATCCCCACCTTCCTTTGGAAGATAATCCAGAGCTGTTTATATGGAAGAAATACTTGAAAATATTGCACGCCTCATAATGAGAATATAAAACATGTTGAAGGTCACGTAACTATAACAGGTAAGAAGAGCCAGCATCTAAAATAAGCAAGGATATGGGTCTGTGGAGATGACCTTGTGAGATCATCTAAACCAGCCTTCAACAGGATGAGACCTGAAGCAGTCAGTAATGGTGGTGGGAGACAAAAGGCTGCACAGAGAAGGAACTTCCTGGCACATCGGGGAGAAGAATGCGACGTCTGTTAGTGGGATACTTAGAGCACGTAGTGACAGGACAAGGGGGAATGGCTTCAAAATGGAAGAGAGCAGGTTTAGATTAGATTGCAAGAAATTTGATACTGCGAGGGTAGTAAGGCAGCAGAACAGGTTGCCCAGAGAAATTGTGAATGCCTCATCCTCGGAAGTGTTCAAGGTCAGGTTGGATTGAGCTCTGAACAACCTGGTCTAGTGGAAGGTGTCCTGCCTATGCCAGAGGGGTTGGAACTAAATGACCATAAAGGACCCTTCCACACCTGGACACTCCATCTATGGTTCTGTGATTCTGTGGTTCAATGATTCTGTGATACTTGTCCTTGCCCCTTCTTAGAGGTCGGTTTGATATTTGTCAAAGCACTGCACTCACTGCAGCTACTGAAATGAAGTGGGAGCTGCTGGAAAGAAGGAGCCAGCTTCTTCAGGTTGCAATGTTACATTTGCAATGTTGTCACACACAAATTTAAAAGGGCTGTCAACGCAACTCCATGTACCTACTAGAAGAAGACTTGGGTTTACAGCTTGTGCTGGTAAATCATCATTGTTTCTCTCCTAGTTAGGCTAATGTGTATTCCTGTTGTCATTCTGCTGTTTAATTGTATGATCTCTGTTGAAAAACCCCATGTAAAGTAGGAAGTCCTATAGGAAGTCCTTTTGATGTTGTGCATTAACAAGACCATAGAGGGCAAAGATAACTGCAAAATGATAAGTAGGCTTACTGAACACTTGCAAGTGAGTAGTAAAAAGAGGCCCTTTTCTCATAAATTGCTAAGTAAGGGTTAGAGATATTTATTTGTCCAAGCTAAGCACATTAAAATAAAAAAAAAGTAGCTTATTTAAACATAACATAAATGGGAGAAAAGAAGTCTGACTGAGACGCATCAATCTAGACAAGAATAGATCACTCTTGTCCCTAGAGAAGAATGCCAGTATTTAAACTCAATTTTCTGCTAGTAATTTAATGGAAAATCATTAAAAAAAAAAAAAAAAACAAAACACAAAACAAAACAAAAAAAAACAAAAAAGAAAAAAGTCTTCTGTGTTATTTAGGGCAAAGAGCCAAGTCTTTATTTCAAAGGAAACATATAACAATTGTAATTCACAAGAGGCTGAGAGGCTGTTTGTATATACTTGTTCAATACAATGCCTAAAGCAGCCCTCAGAAAAAAGTGAGCAGCATCCTTAACTGGCTTTAGAGCTTGTTTTCTTCTCTCTTCTTTTTCTCTGAGAAGGAGCTACTTCTAATTGAGTGGGAGGGACCTAATCCATAAACCTCTGATAGAGTGGGAGCCTTTCCATAGACTCCCACTAGGCTTTGGGAGGTGGATTTATCCTCAGGTCAGTAAATCCAAGAGCATCATCCAGCCATAGCAGCCACCACACAATGAATCCCATCATGCTGGGCTAATACCTGTGTTTAGTCTTTATAGCAAAGGCATAATAACTAACACTGAGGCATATATCAAACCCTCTCTTGGGCCAAAAGAGTTTTGCTCCTGGAATAGATAATTTATATGAAAGAGTCAGTCACCAGTTTGGGTTTGGTGACGGACACCCTGCTTGATTTGGAAGGGATAATCCAAACATTCCATGAAAAAAGTATTACATAGGCTGAAATCATTAATATGTCTTCCACTATTCCCATGTTTTAAAGCAAGGTAATTGGTGAACAAAAACTTCAGCCTTGCAAGAGACTATGAATGAAGCTAGTTGCTTTTTTTCAAAGGCCACCAAAACCCATAAACATTGAGCAGCTTTCAAAGACCATTTCTCTCAATATCTTGTTCTTTAACTGTGTAATTTAAAACCAGTAAAAAGTGAAGATACAACTGGCTATTGCTAGCAAGTATAGGCAGACACCTTGTGTAGCACTTTCTTACCTCCCCAGTGAATTCCCGCCTGTAGTAATAAGGTCTGGTTTCATTAAATTGGAGTGCCAAAAATCCAAGAAGGACAAAAGTCATGTAATTAAAAATACCCTGCACTTCTTCCAGTGAGTGATTTGAACATCTTTATTCTCACTGACACAAATTGAAGAAGAAAACTGCAGGTTCAGTGAGAATCAACAAAACAGCCTTTGTGAAATCATCAGTCAGCTGCTGCAGTCCATCTTTTCATCCGATTTATGTCTGCCATCCATCCTGTGTTCAGAAGTGTTATCTCCTTCCCTTTTGGCAAATTTCCAGAGCACAGCAAAGAAAATGCCTCAACAGATGGAATAAAAAATATATCTGTTCATCTGTAGGAGGCATTTTTGCTCACTGATAACAAAGAGCTAAAAATGGGAAACTTTTGTAGAATAAAGTACAAGAGTTAGTGATGAAGGATGAGGAAGAATAAAACCTGCCAAGACAACTAGGTTCTTAGTGGGCTTTTGTTGGCTTTTTGCTGTTTATTACTGGTACATATGAATTCTTGCTTTGCAAAAGACACAACCTGCAGGTGCAAATGATTTATGCTGGGTACTTAATGGATGACTGGATCTTTTCATTTATGGACTTTACAGCAATTAATAAAAAACGTCTAAGTTAGTTAATGAGCGTTAGCAGTCTCAGGCAGTTAACACTACACGTCTAATATTATCAAAGTTAGTACTGTGGGTTAAGCCATGGATTTTGCAGTAAAACACAAACTGACTATTTCGGTGCATTCATTCCAGGTACTGTCTTGGCTACTTCAAGATTTTGGAGATTTCAGAAAGGCTTTTTTACTATGCATTTTACTAAGCCTGAAGACCAAACTTGCATTTTCAAATTTCAAAGTTATTTTTTTCAGGTAACCACAGCAAGTGCCTCTTCCAGCCTGGCATATCAACATCACATCTGTGCTATGAGCATATACAGGCTCACAGCACCTTTTTTCCTGCTCAGCTGCAGTGAGTGCACACCATGCCCAGAGGAATGGTGGAGTGGAGACCCCCTTGCTTGTCCCATTTCATATCTGATCTTCAAACTACTTAAGCTCTGCTGGTGGAGAACGAATCTTTAACCCATTTTCCCCAACCAAATCAAAACCCCCCTCTTTTTTAACTCTTATCTGGACACATTGAAACAGTTAAGTACCATTTGCCATAAATATATAATGTGTGTCAAAGGTTCTTTTCACTTACTGTAACAGTGAGGGAGCAACACTGACCAGAGGAGACCCACAGACTTCAGATTTTTCAGCAGCTTGGTGTTTCATTCGTGTTTTCTGAGATCTGCCCTGATATCTTTGTCCTTCATACCTTTCCCATACATTGCCCCAGTAGCACACTGAGGAGGTTTTTGCAGACCCAAGCTCTAAGACTTCATTTATTAGATTAAAAAGAGAAAATTTGTACCAAAATATTCAATATTAACCTTTTTTCAGTTGGGTTATCAGAAGAAACGAGGAGGTTAATTTTTTTTTTTTCTCTCCAGATTAATGCCAGTTTAGAGGACTGTGACAGGAGAGAAAGGGAAAAGACACAGGACATGGAAAAAACAAGACTGCCTATTTACATGAATATTTACATGAATAACTCTGTAAGTTGCTGTGGATGTCACATAGTATTACAGCCTGTTACAAGGACAGAAAATAATCCTGAAATTCAAGACACATTGTTTTTATTGTTAACTTGAAATAGTGCTATGGGCCTCAGTTTTTCTACTTACTATATATGAATCCACAAAAACAAATAATACAATATTCAGGTTGTACGGGAGAGAGTCTTAGCCCTTAAATTAAAAGATACTGCATGCACTGAGGTATTTTTTCAGTTTCTTGGGGTTTTGCTATGCTGTTTGAAAGCCGCTCTTCACTTCAGTCCAGTCATGGCACAGGGCCTGGTTCTACATTGCATCACATTCTCCACAGGTTGTAGGAGACATTAAACCTCAGATGGTCCACGTGTGGTTTTGAATGTGCACCTTATGGGTTTAGTTGTCGTTTCTGTTGCATTCCCTAGTGTTGCAGGAGTAATTCTACTCTGTTGGACAAGGCATCCTCTCACACCCGTAGTTATGCTTTAAATTTAGAGCATTGGGTGTTGGATGTTGAAGGCAGGATTTGGCAATGTTCTGAAGGATTGCTCCTACTGTTTTTCAGCAAGGCAGTCTGGTGGTATTCTTTTATTTTATAAATGGGCAAAAATATTTTCTTTCCTGTTTTCGGCCCAGGAATCACCTGAACCCAGGATTTATAGAGTTAAGCAAACACCCATGAACCATGAGTCTCATTTCTGAGTGTACTTATTTGAGCTGCAAATCACACAGAACTCTTTCTCTGTATTTAGAATATTCTTTTATATTTAAAACCCATACATTTAAAGGAAAATAAAGAATGTTTTCTTTATTGACTGTATTAGTAACTAACTATAAGATAGAAGATACTTTACAAATTGAAGATGTACCATTTGGCTTAGTTTATTTCAGAGAAAATCCTAAATACATATTGTTGGAAAAAAAGTTTTCTAGAATCTATATAACAAAGCATTCTGTTAGCTTGCAAGTCTTTGTGTGATTCTGATCTATTTATTTATCCAGTGTTTATAGGTACTGGTGTAACAAATAATGATAATAATAATCTTGGTCACGCACAATTGAAGCTACTGGTACAGATTCCATTACTGCTAATAGCAAAAAAAATAGGTTGTCCATTATTTCCATTGTAAAAGTATAAAGAAATGCTTAACTACATAACTGAGAACACATATATAATACTATTTTTAAGAAAAAGTTGGCATATGATACTTCAAAATCAGCATTTTCTGTTTCATAATTTCTATATTATTCAAGTTTATCTTATTTCAAATGAGTTCATTCTTTACATGTACTTCTGTCCCTAAGTAAAAATACTTATATTTTCTTCTTTGATGATGGATCCAATCAAATTTTGTTTCAAACAAAAGAACAAAATTTCTATACAATCTTAGAAGTCAGTTTTTTCTTCTAGACTCAAAAAAAAGTTATTATCAACATTCATTTTATTTGCTGTGAATAAATTATTCCGATCTTGTTTACCATATTATTAAATTTTAATTGTTCTATTGCATCTTCTCAAATGTAAACAAACCTGTGGCAGAACAAAACACTGCTTAATTATGGCAGCTTCAATTGCTCAACAAAAGAGGCATTTCAGAGAGGAATTTTTAGACTGTCTAATTCTTCCCTAAAGGCAAACTCAGCTTTCTCAAAGATATTGCCTATCCATTTAATTATAAATCCACAAAGGTAACTTTTCTAAAGATCTTACAAAAAAAGAGCATTTCAGCTCTTGAACTTTTTTTTTTCAATGAAGATAATTGCATATTAGTGGAATTTTCCTTTGTTTCGCAGTGCCCAGAAACCTGTGTTAAAAGTGATGAGACATTCATGTGAGTCTCTATTAAAAAAAAAAACTGCAAAAAAATACCAAAATGCCACCGGGTAGTCCAAGTCTTTTCCAAATGCATTTGAACAGTTCCTGGGCTAGCTTGGACCACAAGAACAGTCATGAAGTTCTCAGTCCTCAGCCTTTGCTGCCCTGCCTGTAGAAGTCATCGCATGGACTACCAGTGACTCAGGGCCCTGGGTGTTGAGCGGTCAGTTGGAATTTTTCCGTAAAAATGTTGAGAAACATGGGAAAAATAGATGGAGACTTCAGAGCCAGAGCAGGAGGGTTGCTGTAAGATGGAGCAAGTAAATGGTGTGTTACTGGAACAGGGCCTCCTACCCTTACAGGCTTTGTGGTTTTTTGCTTAATGTGTTATATTCCCATTTCATATGCCTTAAATTATGGACAATGGAGAAGATTTTGTTCATATTTAGCAATGATTGTAGAAGGAAGAAAAAATGCCTAAGACACTGTCAGCAACATCCAGCTGTAATCTTGCAATCACAGCTTCTCAGGGAGAGTCTCTTGAACTATCAGAAAATACATGTGTGGTCTGATCTTAGCCAGAATGTTTGTCTGGAATTTCTCTGCTATTCTCATCTAAGACTAATGTTTATGACTGCCTTTGCACAGCCTTAGGGGCCCTCTGTCCTACCAAGAATTCTTTTTTTTTTCATGATGGTTAGCTAAAGGACACTAGCTGTAACCGGGTGATCTGCCATTCCACTTTAATATTGGTGTGACACATATTTCTGATACAGGAAATAGACCTGCTCTTCAGCAAAAATGTGTATTCCCTAAATTTGTTGAAGAAATAGCATAAGAGAGTAAGCTGCAGAGAGCTGACTGCTCAACATTCATACCTCAGTGAAGAAGTGCCTGCAATTTTTTGTCATTCTGGCGTGCTGCCTTTGGAACTTGCCTATGCCAGCAGCAAACAATAGCTCTGGGGAAAAATAATACACTTCAGGGCTGGATCTTCAGGTACAAGCTAAGGGAAAAGTAATTCCAGGGTCTAAGCGAGAGCTAAATGCTTCAAAGGGTTTAACAGAAATAATCTGAAAAGGGCTGCCAAGAGAACCCAGAGGTGATACCCTGCAGAGCTGCCAGAGCCCTCAGATGAGCCCAGAAAGCTCTTCCTGCCTCTTTGTGATCTGCTCCAGTATGTGTATGTGCAAATTAAAGTTTAAATCTAATAAAAAGGAAATTTCTACCCCTGCTGCCCGGGGTCAATCCCTCACCACACAATAACTCTTGCACGTCTGGATTATGGATTATCAAGGAAACACAAAAAATGAAAGGAAACACTAGAATTTAACTTTATTATACTATTTAAGAAGGGATTAGTTTAGTTTGTGATTTTTTGCATCTAAGTGTTGAGAGAAGAAAGGTGACGAACTTAGAAAGCAGAGTGACCTATAACCACTAGCGGTGTCACTCCTAAAAAGAGATTTACAAATATTCCTGCTTCCCCTGTACTGTCTCTTGAACATTGGAGTCTCCATGTGGCCTCGGACAATGCAAATTTTTCATGTAAACTTCACAGCTAATAAAGGGCTAACAGAGATGCCAAGCCAGCTGGAAGGGATGGAGACCCCCACTTTTATCACAGCTCTAATTATAACATGTGCAGTGTTTTCAAAACCAGATAAGAAATTCATTTCAACCTCTCTATGAGCCTGAAATAACCTAAATATCTCCTTCTGTCTGTTGCATTTGCAAATCTAAATGTGAAAAAAAAAAAAAATCTAAATGCACAAGTACAGGGTGTTTGAATTGCTGAAGAGGAATCCTAACCCGACCTCAGATCTAACCCCCTCTGCAATTTTGTTTTGGTATTGGGAATTTCTGTCTGGACAATTTCAAATACGAGTGACCTTTCCCTGGAACTCTTTTCCCATGACATTTAAATAAAACCAGCCCTAAAATTCAAGTAATAAACAGGGCTGTGTAACTGCTACAATTCTGAGGCTTGGTTATTAAAAGAAATCAAGAAGCTGAGAAGAAAGGAGAGCATAAAGAATGTTATTTTCCATGTGTCTTTTTCTCCCTAATGTTTTGCTCTGTTTTGAGTAAGCTTAATGTATTTCAATAATTCAGTTTCAATGCTCTATTTTATTGCAGTAGCATTTATTAATTAGTATATCCACGTATCTTTCCTTTTTCAGCATAGATTTCTTTTAAACAAATGTAGGAATATCAAGAAAAAATACTCATAATAATTTCTTACTTAATCAAACTTGAAATGAATTTGCAAATACTTTTGCCTTCCAAACTTCTATGTTAAAAGAAATCTCACATTTTTTAAAACTATTCCCCAGACCTGCCTATGTGCACCTGTCTGACTGACATTTTTGTTTTAAAGCATGTGATTTTAATCCTGTGCACTCAATGACACCATTCTCGGGCCATAATTTATGTTGCTAATAATGTGCTTCTGTAAAAAAAGAAATCCAAGGTGAGGGTGAAGGAAAGGTTTGGTTGTCAGATGCCACGGCAGCCAGAGGGATTTGACAGCAGGAGCATGGGGTGAAGAGGAAAGAGCCAGCTGTTGTTGTGTGTTATGTTCCTCCATGCAAGGGGGAAGGCAGAGCAACTCCTGCAGCTTCAGCTCTTTCCCCTCCAGCCAGGGTGCTTTTCCTTGAACTGTGACACCAAGCTGAGGAGTAAGGATGTCATTTTGCAGACGGGAAGCTCAGCCAGGCAAGGACTGTCTGGTTGTTTGGGCTTATCTGACACTCAGCACAATGGAGGCTTGAGCGAGACTGTGGCCTGGGGGCAGCGCAAACAATCATATAAATAACTCCACAGATGCCGGAAAGCCGTGCTGAAAAGTTTAATTGCCGTGACAGTACCAATGTCTGCTCTGGTAAAAGTCTACTTTAATTCCAACACTGCATTAGCAACCTGGGACAATTTTCCTTGTATGCTTGCATCTAAAATATATTTCAGATGGTCTGAAAAAACAACCCCTGCTGTCAAGTATTTCGGCTTTGCCGCTATCCAATATTTTTATTCCAAACACACATTTTTAAGTGCAGATAGGGCTAAGTGACCAGCAAATCTGATTACTGCTTGTGCATAATGCCTGACATCCTTTATGCACTTGGTTCTTGACTCAACACAGTGGGGGTTAATGGGAGCTGTGAGGCTAATGCCCTGTGCAGCAGGTTGAGAGCACAGCTCTGAAAATTAACATGGTAGGCTTTCCATCTTCATGAGGCTGCTTTGCTGGCTCTGACAGTGATGGGTGCTGTGTAATATCAAGAAAGATCAGACCATGGCATGGGTAGAAATCCTGTGATACCAATGCAGAGGTTCTTAAGGACCAAAGTGGTTGGGAAGAGGACTCCTATCTCAGGAAATAAATTGAATATTATTTTAAAAACCATAACAATTAAAAGAAGAGGTATCGGAAAACTGCCTTAACAAAGGAAATTTTTCTTTTGTTCGTCACAAAAAGGATGGCTGCAGAGGCAAAACAATAAATACAGGGGGAGTTAGATTTATTCTCTGGGCTTTCCACATATTCTACTAATAATCTTAAGGACAGCCACATTTCTTCCTTCTTACCCTACTGCAGGATCCAGTGAAATTGTGAATTCTTCAGGGAAGGGGTGATCCCTTGTTATGTGTCTGGTACAGTGGCCAATGAACATATGCTGGTATTTTGAGCAGCTCCACTGTGAGAGTTGTTGTAAGAATGTCTCAGTGAGAATATAATGCTTGCCTTGTGTGGGAGGTCAGGCTAGATAATTTTAATAGGCCCTTCTGATCATGAAATGTATTATCAAACAAAAACACAGTGATACAGGCAGCAATTATTTTCATAATGAGAACTGGTAATTGTGTGGACAGAGCTGAGCAAAACTAAATGAGATCTGGAGACTAATAGCAGACTTCTGTAACACTGAGAGGAACAAATATTGCTGTAAACGGAATTGGTATTGCCACTACTTCACATTCATGCAGCATTTTGCAGAGCTGTTACCTTCATTTTGGGGAAGGAGCACGAACAGAACAGAAATTCAGTGGTTGCCCGACTTGCAGGGATGCACTGGATAAAGGCTGCTGGGCCCCCTCTGCCAGCCTTTCTTCTCCCCTCCCACCTCTTGCACAACTGGAACACAGCACTGGTGAGGTGTCCCTCTCCTGACCCGCTCTGCTCCCACTCTCAATCCTGGGTGACACCCTGGGCATTTCTGACAGAGATGTTCCCTCCAGCATCACTGCAGACTGACAGAAAGCCCCTCCAGCTCCTGTTGGCCCCATTTCAGGTGTAGTGTTTTTCTCCAGGCAGGTTGGTCAAAACGAAGGTTAAATCAGTCTGTGATGACTTTACCTGCAGCTCCACTCTGTCTCTGAATGTATCTCTTTGACAAAGCCTCCCTCAGAAGTTACCAACGCTGGTACACACTCAGGGGTGTGAGAGTGTCATAAGAGAACAACCCAAAAATACATTTTTATTGTCCTAATTGTTTTCTTGCTCTGTCTTACCTGGCCTTAATTGAATTTACACTGACTTTTTGGAAAAGCTTGCTGTTTCTGTTTTTGGCATTATTCGTTTTTGCCTTACATCAGTCGATATGCACTTCCTCAATGAGTAGCTTTCCACTTAGTGGCTACTGGAGACCAGTTTGCAGACACTGTGTAAGTGTCTATAAGGCCAGGAGCCAAGTTCTGAGCTGCTGTAAATAAGGAGCTGTACCAATTTACATCAGCAGATTATTTGCTATGACACTAAATTTCTCCTTTCTCCTGTCCCTGATACAGGATGCTCTGTCTGCCACATGCAATAACAGTAAAATGCTGGTAAGATTAAAGCCCCCTTCTAGAAACCTTTTACAATCTGATTTATTAATTGGGCCATGGGACTCACAAAACAGTGTGATTCTACCTCAACTACTAATTATCTGGCACTCAAATCCCAAATTAAAGACCTTATACTGAGGATTGGAGTCTTAGGGGGTTGTGATTCTCTCCTGTCATTTTAAGGAAACAGACTCTTTCATATACTTTATGTATAAAAATGGGAAGAAGATGACAGGAGCAATTTTGGTTCCTTGCTATTAATGTTCATGACACTCATGCTATCTGGAAAAAGAAAAGAAAAGAAGAAAGAATTACACTACAATAGTGATATTTTGGCAGTCTCGGAACAACTGCACTTATAAAGGGCTATTAATAGATTAAAATCGTGTCTACTGTACTCCCAACAGTTACCTAAGGATCTTGAATTGTACTCGTAATAACAACGATGCTCAGTGCTTAGAGAGTTTTACATCTCCGAAGAACTGTACAAACATTAACTAATCGATCACCAGCTCCACAGTGATCTGTCAACATTAATCAGAAACACCTTTTGAAAGAAGACTGGCCCTGTTTTTCAAATGTTCAGGTCACAGAAATATTCTGTAGAGGAGAAGTGCCTTCATAACATAAAATTCAGCATTACAGGAAACATCTGTCATGGATACACCCTTTTTTCATTTTGACCTCATGGGACAAAATATTACAAGGCAGAACATTTTCTCAGGAGAAGTTTCTGTATTGAATATGAAGGCATTATTTGCATTTTTTTAATATATGTATTTGGATTAATCAGTGATAAAGAGGACACTGATAAAAATTTATATGGTGTGTTTTTTGGCAATTCTTGCTTTGTAGATTAACATTCTTCAGCTGTATACTTAGAAAATTGGATTGTACAAAGAGAACAAAGTCCTTCACTATTTAGTGCTTTTACACCTGCAAAGTCGGTTGCCTTTAATTATGAAAATAAAGTGGACCTAGATATAGGAAATATAGTTTCCTTTTTTATTTTATTTTTATTTTTGATGGATCATCATGTCATTGCACTGAGATAACAGAGGGAAACAAGTCTCAGTTTGACTTGTGTGTTTTATAACATTTATGTGATTGTGGAGGTGCATCTTCAGCAAAAGGCTGAGCTGTTGCATCTGTCTCCTCATACCAAAACTGACATAAAGGACTTCCACAGAGATGATTTCCCCTGGTTGAAAGAGTTTATGTGTCCTAAACAACAAAGGAAACAAGTGACTAGCTTTTAAACCTTATCTTATAATGATGAACTTTGTAACTGCCTGCAATGCACATAGACATGATCAGAGAGATGCTGTCACCTGTCTGCATCCCAAGCTCCACTAAGAGAATAGTATTAACAAACAGAAGTTCAAGCTCTCCAGAGAATTTTAGTTACTTATGTCCCCTTAAGTACACCTTAAAATACATGAGCATGTATATATATTTATTTATCTGATTTGGTCATATAGTACGCTTATGAATGACTTGATCTCACTTGGCCCAGAAATGCAAAGATATAGAATGTTGTTTTCTCGTTCTTATACAATGTGTGGGTCTTTTTTTTGTTTGGTTTTGTGTAGTTTTTCTGTTTTTGTTTTTGGGGGCATTTTTTTCTTTTTTTTTTTTTTTTCTTTTTT
>VZRN01004776.1:114078-188224 GCA_013397935.1 Dasyornis broadbenti | reverse complement strand
AAAAAAAAAAGAGGAAAATAAAAGCTGAAGAAAATATGCAGAACAATTTATGTACTGGGTGGGAGGGAGGGAGTGCAGAGAACCAGTACAGAAAGGTCTGTGTAGCCTCTTCTGTTCATTCCCTGTGACCTAACCACAGGTCTTGACCATCTGGAAGAAAACTTCCATTCTTTGGAGGCATGACAGAGACAGACTTTTGGTCCAGGTCTGGTGCCAGTGTGAGATGTTAATCACAGAAACTTAAACACTGAGGTTGGAAAAGACCTCCAAGACCATCACGTCCAATGCCATCTGATGCTTCACTGGGCCTGTTGCTCTTCTCCATCATTTCACAGATGTTGAAGTCTGATCTTTGCCCCCTTCAAGAAGGTGAGCAGTCAGTATAACAACCAAGCCCATATTCCAGAGTACGTCATCATTTCTAACTCGCCATAATTTTTGCAAGAGAAGAAAAAACTCCTGATATATTATGAACTATGAATAATCAAGACCCACCTAGGACTCAGTGACTAATAGTAAAGCTGGATAGAGACCTTCATTTTAAATGATAAATTGGTACAAATGATGCAGTTTACAGCACTCTGGCAGGTTTCAACAGGAGGCCTACAAATGCCACCAGCAATTAATAAAATCTCTGTTCTCAAATACATCTTACAGTTTGTTTCCAGAGAGAAGCGCTTTGCACTTTTTGAACTTCCAGGATGATGGGCTGAGCACACAATTGATACAGTTTTTTTTTTTTTTTAAGTGGGTGATCCAGTACTTGGCTGAACAATTGGCAAACCAGATGCGGAGTGGATGGTCTCCCTTGGGGCTTGGAGAAGTGGAGAAACAACAAAATTCACAGGACATTTCTAGTGAATCAGACCCTTGTTCTCCTCCACAAAGGAGGAGGGGAAAAAAACATGGTGACACATAAAACATGTGGCAACAAATTGATGGCAACTTCTACAAAATGGGAATATGAACTACATGGCATGTAGATAAAAGAGAATGCATCTGCAAAACATGTGAGGAAAATTGTGAATATAATTCTAGCAATTATGATTATAGCATTGTATACGCTACTGCACTTAATTACAATTCTCCATTCTTTTCATGCTATGGAAATGGAATAAATGGACTACAAAATATATCTCAAAAGACAAGCAATCTGTGGCATGAATAGGAAACTCCTTTATCTTAATACAATGAGGCACCCATTTCACAAACATGGCAGCATCTCTGTGAGAATTTTGATTACAAAATGAACATAGTGATAAAAATTAGCAGCCTTTATTTTTTTCATCTGGGAACATGAATTATTAGGATTATTAGGATTATTAAGAAGAATTGGGTTGTTTTGTTACTTTTTAAAAAGTAGTTTCCTTTAGGAGTTACATTAAAATAATAATAATATTTCCTTTATTAAAAAATCCAATGTTATTTTATTGAAAGGGGAAGAGATCTTCTTTAAAAAAATGTTCTTCATTTACATGCTTAACGCTTTTCTTCTTTTTCTCTGTTGGAAGGAGAAGATGTGCAAGTTTTGTAGTACACACACAGTTGATTAAAAGTTAAAACATGGTCAAAATCATTCATTTTAAACTGTGAACCACAACAGTTCGTCTGTGTAGTTCTGTGAAATATTTGGCAAATAATGAATTCTGTTTAGGAGCATTGGTCTAGAAGGGAGGCCTCAGGGAACTGAATTAATATGCAGGGAGTTTTTTGGTATGCATTTAAAAGTGTACACTCGTGTTTTAAGTGTTGGTTTCAGGCAGTTTTCAGATGTTCCACTGAATTAAATGAGCTAGGGTGGATTTACAGGAATCTGGATAACTAAGTCATCACACCTCTTGAGAGGGGAAGTTTTATGCAAGTGTGGTGTGGTACAACATAATGTTTTTGGTGGCCCAAATTTGGGACAATGGTGTCCTTGGGAATAGTAAAATTCTGAGTTACACAATTCTGTGTAAAGATGCACTGATAAATCTTGACAGTTCATTACCCCATCATGTATGCTGAAAGGCTCATTCATTTTATAGGTTTCTGGGGTTTTTTTGGTTTTTTGGGTTTGTTTTGTGAGTGTTTAAGAGTTAAAGCGAGTTGCATAACTTTTCTCCAAAAACCTCAGAAATTCTGGTTGCATGTTTGCAGATGAAGCCTTTGCTGCATGGGGGGGCTGTGACTGGCCATACTGGCCACCCTCATACGTACTACCCAGGAACACACAGGAGACAAAAGATACCAAACCAGAGATAAACATATAAACCTGCTTATTATGGCATCTATATGGCTGTCATTATTATTTCCTTTCTGCTCAGAAAGGCCTTTGAGGGCTGGAGGGAGAGTTATTTACTATCAAGTGAATCTTTTCCCAGGATTCATTGTGAAACGGCGCAGTTGCCTCCTACGAAAAGAAAATTAAACTAGTCGGAGTTCCTTGAAGTCTTAAGGGCCATGAACAACTGGGATTGTGCTCTTCGAAGTACAACATGTAAGAGTAACAAAACCATCGAGGAACAGACAGTGCCCCAGTTCTGCTGAGGCATGTGAGGCTTGGGAGCCCCCATGCCTGGCGATCTACCATTCAAACACATCTGCCCAGCTGTGCCTCCCCAGCAAAATCTCTGTGTAGGCTGTATCCACGTTGGTAAAAACTGGGTTGAATTTATTTCCTAAACATCTTTCATTATCAATTCAAATTCCAGATTGTCTGTAGAGTTCAGGTGGGCTTCTCTAGATCTACACCATCTGCTATAATTAATTGGTAAAGCTGGTGCTGCTGCATATGATGTAAGGTAGGACATAAACAGCGCTTCTTTCTTCGAATTCAGGCTAATTTAGATGATTGCAAATGTCCAATATTTACACTGCAGAACTGATTAATCTTTGGACTTCCCACAAGCCACTTGCTGTTAATTTTTCAGGATTTCCCTTTTCTGTTTTTTGACTTGGCCCTAATGCTACATTCTATACAAAAGCTGACATTCCTGCTTGGGGTCATCTAGCTGAGCACATCTTTCACCCCCTACTGCCTTCCACAGAGGCTTTGTCTAGACTTAGAAACACAAGCTAACTGAGATTGATTTATCCCAGTCTGGACAAGCTGTACAGCTCTCAATCTCAAATTTGATCTCTTCCCATCTGTATTTTCTTGGATGCATCATAACCTTTTCTCTGTAACCAAGATATCCATGTTTTAGTACGAAATATCAGGACTTCAGAACCTACAAAACCTTTGTCACTGTTTGATTAAACCCATGTTTTACCAAAAGCCTGCAAAGGACTTTTTATTGCTTTTTAAGGCTTTTTATTTTTGTGTATGTTAAAATTTTTCATCAAGGAGAGAAAATTCTTACTCTGCAGTACTTAGTCCTTGATAATAAACAGAAGATGATGTATTTTTTTTCTTTTTGTCATGGACAGCCATATCTAGGAAAAAACTGACTCCTGAAAAGTTACTTTGAACATACATAATCAGATAAGAATAATTTAATTAAAGTCCATTTAAAAATCTAATATTTATTATTAGTTTGTGCACTTCCTAATTGTTTTATGGGTTTTTATTTTTATGGCAAGATTCCAATAATTATAAATCCATGTAACTTGATACATATGCAAGCAAAGAAATGCATTTGTAACTTCGTTTAAAGAGGAAATTGTCAGAAATGTCAGAGCATAACATTTCACAACAGAGAAAAAATAACTTTGCTTTTAATGATGTGGTTCTTCTCTTACTTGTTAATACGTTAAAAAATACATTACCAATTTTGGAGGGCAAAAGGGGAAAGGGAACTGCACTTAGAAAGTGTAGGACTGTGTAATGTCAGTAATGCCAAGAGATTAAAAAATTAAATCAGTATATCAGTGTTCACCCAATGCATTGTCTTTTCCAATTTTTCTTGTGAACACCAGAAATAGATTCTGACCTCAGCCAAATATAGATGCTGGAAATACTATCCTTACCCAAAAGAAAACTAATTTAAATTATTTTTAATGAATAGCAGTTTATAAAATGGGACTTCTGAATGCAAACATTTTTCTAAAGACTCTCTGGGACTACTCTGTGCACTTAATTAGGCAATATCCTTCTGTCTGAATTAATGAGTTAAATATGTAGAACCCTTACAGATATAGTAATTCCAACTGAAAAGGAATCAACCCCGAAAATAGAAAATGTTAATTCCACTAGTTCTGACTTACGGAGAGCTCCCGATACCTTGATATCACCCATTGCAATCTTGCATTGATTTTAAGAGGTGGGGAATGCCAGAAAGAAGCATTTCCTCTTGTTTTCTGGGTAGAAATCAAGCACAAGTGTAACAAAAATATAACTTAAACGGCTTTAAAATTAAATTTCTAGTCTGAAAGTCAAAAACACAGGCAATGGGAAAATAATGATACTACAGTCACCTGGGGAATTCAGCCTAAGGGGAATCAATTTTATTGTAAAGATTATGCTTTTAATCCACCTCTACCTGAGTGCCAGATGGTCAAACCAAAGAATCAACACATTAAGCAGATGGACTTGGTATCTGATTCTCAATTACTAGAGTTGCTTCATGTGGAAGGTTACTTCTACTGATCAGAGAAAATTATTTGTCCCCAGATGGTGGCAAAAATTTACTCACTCTGCTCTTTTAGTATTAAAGGTTCCCAATTATCTTTCAAAGTTAGGCAGTAGCAATAAAGATTTCATCCAAGGCTCACGGAAAGTACCTGTTGAGGTTGGTAGGTTTGGATCTAACCTTAAAAGTGGGTGATAAAAACTTAGGGACAGGAAGTTGTTAAGGTATGCAAGCCAGGTGATTGAGCTCTGCCCTAAAGCTGAGCAAGAAAAAAGCCGCTGGATATGAGGCAAGAAGTCAGGGGATGTAACTGATCACTCTGTGAGACTCTGGTCAAAGCTTGCAGGGATGGATGGAGGGATTCCATGGGTGTTTAAGGAGGAGTGAGGTGAGACACAGCCAAACCCCACAAATACGTAGACAAGACTGTTTAGGAACTTTTGGAGAGCAGAGTCTTGCCAGGGCTGCACATAGTGCAGACACAGCAGCAGCAGTAAGAGCGGTTAGGGCTGACATTACGTGAGCAACTACACCAGAAATACAATATTTGTGTTCAGACTTGACAAAACTGGGCCCGATAGAGAGAAACAATTAGGTGCAGATTGTTTATCTGTGGAGAGACAAAAGCAGAGAAAGAACCAGCATGCTACAATAGAAAAGCAGTGGAATATGAAGTGGGAATAAACATGAAGCCTGACCAGCTGGAGAGGAAAGCACAGGATGGGGCGGGCCATCAACGCTACTGAAGTCCATGTCACATTACAGTGCTTCTGTTTCTGCAGGTCTTGTTAAATGTACAGTTCCCTGTTTGTGTTGATCTCTTCACACACAATGTGCATGGGGTTACACATTCAGCCCTGCTCATGGATGGACCCCAAAACGGAAAAAGCAGCAACCTTAACATCCAGCAGTCCAAGAAAGAAGAAATACTCAGGTCTTAAGGACTAGCAGATGTGTTTTTCTTTGAACAAAAAGTGTCAAAAGTGTTTAAAATAACCCTAGTAGATAATATAGGACAATAGAGCTGAAAACAATAGAGCTCTATGAAAAGCAATAAAGCTCCATTAAACCTTGTTCAGGCTGCTACAGACAACCATGCATTAGTTACCAGCTGTACATAACTATTTAGTCAAAGTATCTATTTCAGTGACAATTCCCCATCAAAGAGATAAATGGAAGCATTGATGTGATGGATTCAACAAGTTGGCTCTGTAGATATGTGTACATCCAGAGGTTAGGAGCGGGCATTGTTCTGACTGGAGCTCGTGCCTTCCCAAAGCTGACACACATGAACTGGTTTCCAAACTCCCTCCCACCATCTCATGTGCTCATAACATTTGCATTAACTCGCAGCCTAGAGATGAGAGACAATAAATCTTGATACCCAGATACAAATAAATGAATATTATACAGATATAAAATTTATGTGCATGTAAATAAACTCACTATGTATTCTTTTTGGGCCAAACCAAAATGCACATTTTCTTACCAAGTAATACGTATTTCCTTTGAAAATAACATTCAGGACAATAAAAAACTTTTGATTTAACTGAAAGTTATACTGTTCATTTTAGCATTGTTCTTCCATTTCAAATGCCATCACTATTTTGAAATGATTTATTTCTGAAGTAGCATTCCAGTTGGAAGACAAAGAAACTAAAAGAATTGCAGTAACATCAATCTGGAAATTTTAAAGGTTCTCCTCTTCAGGTTTTTGACTACGGTTATTCATAGAATAGAATCATAGAACCATATAGGTTGGAAAACACCTCCAAGAACATTGAGTCCATTATCAATTCCCTCAAACTGTGAATCTTGTGAATAGTCTAAGTTGCTCACAAATTATCACTCCCCACTCCCAAATCTCTCTCTAGCCTCAAAAAACCCATTCCCTCTACCACCTGTTTATCTGCAATTAGCTGCAGGGCAAAAAAGATGGAAACTTCCATGGAGTGCAGATCATTTGTCATGAGGCAGATGCACAATACACTGCACATCATGTTTGGGGTGTTTTTATAAATAGCAGTGAAATTTTACTCCCCAGTGCAACCACTAAATTTGGTCCAGTTGTAATTAAATCAAGCCTTTTGTTGTTCAAACTGATCAGGTTTCCAGACTACCTCAGCTTCATGGACTGATATTTCTGTTCAATGATCAGGTTTGGACAGGCGGGAACTTCTGTTCCTCCTTGTCCTAAGGGACTGCTTTAGTTTCATACAAATATGACCTTTGAAAGAAAAGGATAAAATAAGCTTTTTGCCAGAAAAGGCTGGTGAAAGCCAATTCCCCTGTGTAAATAAAGGGTAAAGACCAAGTTATTTAGTTCTTTTGAGGAACAGTTTGCATCTGTTTCAGGTGCATCTGGCAGAAGAGATAATTGTAAATGCAAGTACTTTGCAACTTTGACAGTGATATGAGTTATAAACTGCTGTAACACAAACAGGACAATAGCTTGGAAAATCTGAAAGGAAATTGCAGTGATTAAGAATGGAAGAAAAGTTATTCTTCATTGCAAATGTGTATTTTCTGTGGCTAAATATCCTCTTGGAATTGTCTTCACTCTGTAGCCAATGCCCATTTGTTTGTATTAAAAAGGACGTATTAGAGAATTTAAATAGTAATGATAACATTATTCTTCTTTAAATTTAAACTCCTTCAGTAGACGTAATGAAGAATTCTTACAGAGAATAGCTGTCTGGGCAGGCAGTAGGGTACAGGGCAGTGCTACAGCTGCATGATAGGGATGGCATTGCTTTGCAGATTTATGGCACTGCAGGCTAAGCAGATAGAGCAGAAATGCAAACAGCTGTGTAGGTGAGCAGGTGAGATGTGACATTGACCAGACACTTTAAAGATAGTTTACAAAAAGAGACAGGATTGGGATGACCTTCTCCTGACTCTTGTGTTATTTATTCTGTAATGACGGGTTAATGATTCTCTATAGCAACCACCCCAGATTGGTTCAGGAATATCCGTGGCTCCCGAGAGACTCGCTTGAAACCATCCCTCCGTTTATTTAATCATTCATCTTGTCTCAGAGCGGTGTAAGACTATGAGGTAGGCTGTAGAATAAATATGATAGGGACTTTATTGCTTATATCTTCATTCCCAGGAAAACCTGACTTCTTGGGGTGCAGCAGAAGCAGCACTGGGAAGGTAAAAGAGATCAAGAGCTGACAAGCAAAGGAAGGGGAGACAGAGAGAAGAAAAGGTGTGGGGCAAATGGAGATATTTATAGTGGCTGTACAGCCTCCTGCTTCAGGGGGTAATTTTCTCTATGGGTCTGGAAAGTGTCTTTGATGAGTCCCAGAGTCAGCCAGGGCTTAAAGCTGGACCTGTCAACACCTCCTTCTTAAACAGAGGGCCCCAAAACCACCAAAGAGGCTTGACAAATCTAGACCTAACTCTTATAAGAATATGAAGGTGATCCTCAAACTCTGTGAAAGTGCTATGGAAGTATTATGTGAAAATAATTTACAAGAGCAAATGCATATAAAATCAAATAAGGATTAGAAATCTTTCTTAAAGTGTCCTATATTGTCACATGCACTGGAACAATAGGAAAATTTAAAAATTTTAATTTTTCTGGACTAAGATATTTGTCAGTACTTACTCTCCTACACCAAGAAGTCTCTTACCACAGGAGCAAAGCCTATGAGCACTGAATCATGAGAGGCAGTTTGGTTGTTTGTCCAAATTTGAATACAATTAAGGTAATTCTAAAAGATTATCACCCTTTCCCATTTTAAATATATATATATATTTACATACATGGGCATATTCAAACCATTCACTTATTTGAATATGCCCCAGTCAGAAGAAATTGCTAAATTCATTGTTATTAGGGTAGATTTTCTATCCATCACAGGC
The DNA here is from genome assembly GCA_013397935.1 of Dasyornis broadbenti. Classification (NCBI taxonomy): domain Eukaryota; kingdom Metazoa; phylum Chordata; class Aves; order Passeriformes; family Dasyornithidae; genus Dasyornis; species Dasyornis broadbenti. Next base: position 179,801 of record VZRN01004776.1, on the reverse strand, counting down.
CACAAAATCTTACTAAATGCACTTCTTATGGCCTTCCATATGTTGTTTGAGACAGATATGATCCAAATACAGCCCATTTCATGTGGGGAGAGAAGGGCAGCTTTATCTTCCTCATCTCTATCTGAGGTCCAAAGCATGTTATAATACCTTTGGAATATTGCAGGTACTATAACACTTAAAAGGACAGAATTCCTTGGTTTGGTCCCTGCTCTTAAAGGAATCACTGAGGGTGCTCTGAAAGCCTACATTTCTGTGGACACAACATATAAATAAGTACATGAAAAATCTCAAAGGCCTGTCTCAGAGTCTTTGTACATAAACAATCAGCCATAAGACAAGAGCAAAAGTGAGAGTGAATTTTATATGACAAGTAAAGTAGGACTGCAAGTTGCTTGTATGGTGGTACAAAATCCTTATCATTTTTTCTTTTTTTTAATTTCAAGCCTTTCTCCAAAAGAGAATACATCAGCAACAGCACAGTTTAATGTCACGTGGAGGAACTGTATAAGAACAATTAGAAAGAAATAATTTCTTCGTATTCCTGGGGTGTGCTCCAAGCTCTGAAACAGCTTGGAGGTAGACAGAGGGGCTGTAACTGCCCAGACTTCATGGTTTGTATATAAATATTAAGATTATCACATCTTAGAGTTTCTTCTCCTCACCCGGTGTGAATTTACACTTCTCATCATTCAGTTCATAAATTTTCTTGTTGATAAGGATGCTGTTACAGCACTGGATTGGAAAGACGGGAAAGAATTCAATTGCCTAAATACTGAAGTGGTGCTTTAGACGTGCCAGGTTATCCAAAACATTCCCACGGAGCTGGTAGATATGACTGAGCAACTTCTGGAACAGCAACTCAAAACTAAATGGGATATCCCAGGAATCTTCTACTATACTAGACATCTATGTTTAAGCAGCAGAAGCCCATCCTTTGGGACATGGGTGAGAAAGATGCAAAATGATTGATCAGGCGTGCCTCAAATGCTGCACCAGTTTTGGCTAGCTGCACAACTCTCTTTAGCACAAGAAGTAACTTAACACAATTTTTTGGAATGTATTTGATACTGAAAAGATACAAGATTTCTTTTTCCTTTTATTGTCAATAATCGCATCTGGAAAATAAAGGATGAAATGTATTTTTTATGGAAGGAGACACTCTCTGCCAGGAGATGAGTCAGTATGTTTTAGAATTAATTTTTCCTCTGAAGGGAGTCAAGAGTGACAATATTACCAAAGAAAATGCTTCAGGCAATGCCAACACTGAAGTTCTGTGAATTCAGGATTTAGTTTCACCAAAGTTCACTTAAAAAAATAAGATTGGATTTCTGAGGCTAAATCATACATTTCTTCTCAGAGTGAAGATTTTTTGTAAGAAAGAGTGCTGGAGCTCTTAATTCGTTCTTGAGTTTTTGTATTTCAGATAAAATTCCTGCCTTTCTTTTCCTTCAATTAAATGCATAAATTTTGGTCACTCCCTCTTCTCTCCATCCTTTCAATGTGTCCAAAGAATACATCCCAGTAATTCCAGAAAACATGATCTCCCAAGCAAATATTTTTTTCAGAAACATAGTAGAGAATAAAGGAGACAGGAGTGCTTCACTGATATTGATCAATTGGCTGACTAGAACTTTTCTGAAATAGGTGGCAACTACAGAATGTGTCTGGTAAAGAATAAGACACCTGCACCATCTGAGGACAACAGGAACAACAAGCCATTAATTGATAGATTGCTGGTAGTTGAATTAAAGATTTTGTCATTGTTATTAAAGAGGATTTTTACAAAATGGTCCTCTGTGAACATATAAATCCAAGTAAAATTGGATGTTTCTATAGAAAATTCATCTTCATTTCACAACATGATTGATTATATTTTGGTAATGGGCCAACATATAACAGCAACTTTTCACTTTTTTTCAGTACACAGAATGGCCAAATAATCAATATTACAGCAGAATTACTGCACAGGTACTGTGCAGTTGATCTGCATATGTACAGAAATTCCATTTACAGAATTATGGAAAGGATTGGGTTGGAAGTGATCTTAAAGATCATCTAGTTCCAACCCTCTTGCCATGGACAGGGACACCTTCCACTAGACCAGGTTTCTCAGTCCTATCCAACCTGGCCTTGAACACTTCCAGGGATGTGACAGCAGCATCTTCTTTGGACAACCTGTTCCAGTGCCTCACTACCCTCATAGTGAATAATTTCTTCCTAATACCTAATCTAAACCTACCCTCTTTCAGTCTGAAGCCATTCCCCCTTGTCCTGTCACTATATGCCCTTATGATGTAGGGCATAATTGTTATGTCAGACATGACATGTTTCCACTTTTCCCATGTGCAAAATATGATCCTTTATAAGAATAATCTACAGATATAATCCACAGATTTAACATGTATTATTTTTAGAGACTTATGTCTGTACCCCACATGGGCTATGTAGCCGATAGCGTAAGGTGCAACCACAAGCTATTGCAGGATATTTTAATTTATGGGCAGAAGAGTGACATGTGTGGGTTAGCAAGTAATGCCATCAGCAATGTGGAGGTAGTTTTGATACAGAGGCATTAATAACTAAACAATAATGTAAATTATTTCATTTTAGTTGGTACTTAGTAACAGCTCGCCTGTGCTAAGAAACGTTTGAATAAATGGCCCTGAAGCATGAGAAATTAGGACTTGTCTGTCCTAAATCCATCCTGATCAGAAACTGGAAACATTTCCTTGTTCAATTTTTTGTTCCCATTGCAGAATTGCTAAATGTCCATCTGTAACTTTTCCACAGTATCAACTCACCTAATTACTACTGAATAAGAAATCACTACCCTTGGAGGTTAATGAGATGTTTTACAGACCACAGTTGCAGAGTGTTCATTTCTATGGGAAGATAGAACGCACTGCAAAAAAAAAATACAAACTTGTACTTCAGTTATAGTGAACAATTTGTTTTGGCTGTTTGAAGATGAAAGGCTGAGACTGCTGTTGTCTGTATCCATCTATGGTGTGTCTGCCACCTTAGCTGGTCACTGAAGATCATTTTTTGGCCACTGGAGAGAGATATTTCTTTGCTGTGATTCATCTGACATTTTGTTGGATGTGTGTGATGAGTTGAATTGCACCCTTGGAGTGTCCAAGTTCTGTGAAATGTGTGTCACCAGGCAGGTGCAAACCCCTGCACTCCGAGTGTCTGCCTCAAAGGTGAATTCCTCCGTCTACAAAAACTTAATTTGCTGGTGGACCTGTTCCTTAATACACTGTGGGGTCTTGAGTGTCTCAGCTGACCCAAGACTACCACAGCAGCTAGATTTTTCTGGTGATAAAGAGGACCAGGTCTCCTCTAATGTCCTTTTCACCATCATTTAGCGTCAGATTTGCATGCTCGTTTCCCCCCCCTTGTTTTATTTCCCCTGGTGTTTTCAGAGGTGGGAACTGCACCTGCTATGGCTGTGACCTGACACCAAAATTGGAGATGAAGATTTCCAAAATACATTTAGTAAATAATTTGCTGTATTTTTTTAAACTTTGCTTTTTGTAGAGTAAAGATCTGGATTCAGAGTGGGAAGATGTAGATTTGTATCCCTTGAGCTGTCCTTCGCCTGATGGGAATTTCAGCACAGGGGAAGGAGATGTGTCCTTTTCACTCGGTTCTGCAATTTGCACATCAGAAGCAAAAGAAAAAACAGAATCCTGGAGGCAATGCTGCTTGAATACAGCAACATATCTAGGTACAGATGTTAGAATTGGTGCTGAAATATCTAAATGTTCAGAATCATTGACTTGAGTAGTGTCAGGAATGCTAGAGATGGTAGAATGACTGTAAAAAGATTGAGTTTTGTCTTCTAAAGAATTTTATTTTGATTTATGAATTACATGGCTTGAAAAGGCTTAAACACGACCATATTTTCTTTTTAATTGAAACTCTCTTGCTACATAAATTTTTCTCATATAAAATTAAGAAAAAAAAAAGAAAAATACACACTTTATTTTAAGGGGTTACAGCCTCAAACTAGAAGATTTTTGTTGAGAATTGGAATTTCTCTGTATTTAGATTTTTGATCCCAAAACAGCTTTGTGGAATTTTTCTCTTTACATACAGACTGGAATTTTCAATGGAAACATCTCAGACTACATCTATTCTTAATATTTTGGAGCATGGGTTTTGATCCTTCCAAAGAAATCTGTTGCTTCTAAAATGCTTGGGCCTCATCTCTACAGCAAAAAACACGAAAAACTTATCCAAATTACGTAACTATATGAATGTAAAGTGATTTAAGTATGCTAATTCATATACATATTGATTTCCTAATAATATGTATTTACATTGCTTCGTTAAACCATTAAAAATTAATTTGGAATTAATATCCTGCAATCTCCCATGCAAACAAATTCTTACAGAAAGAAGTGATTGCTTCTCTTTGAGTTGGCATGTAACTAATCTATCTGCCTAGACATTTAGCATGTAGTCATTCATGACAGATTAAAAATCTTTAAAAGATACATGGACAAAAGCAGTGAAGATATGAGTTTTATCTGCCTGTGCTCTGTATAAAAATACTGTCCCAGTGCTTGCCACATTTCAGTAAATACTGGCTGAGGCCTACAGTGAGGTAGCATGGCCGTGGGCCACCTCTGCCCATGCTCTAAGCTGCAAAGCCCGTAAAGTGTAAGTGTTCAAGAAATGACTGGATGTGGCACTTGGTGCTGTGATTTAGTTGACATGGTGGTCTTTGGACAAAGGTTGCCCTCAACAATCCTGGAGGACTTTTCCAAACTTAGTGATCCCATGATTCTAAAGGCTATTTAAAGGAACTGGTGCAGGTTCTGTCCTACGCTGAGTTTAGAGTCAGTGTGGTGAGGCACCGGCACAGGTTTCCTGAAGAAGCTGTGGTTGCCCTTTCTCTGGAAGTCTTCAAGGCCAGGTTGGACGGGGCTCTGAGCAGCCTGGTCTTGTGGAAGGTGTCCCTGTCCATGGTAGAGACGTTGGAACTAGATGATCTTAAACATCCCTTCCAACCCAAACCATTTTACAATTCCATGATTCTGTGAACTGAGCATAAATTATGGAAAACCCCTGGCTCTGCTGATGTATCTTTTTTCCTATGTCCACTTCTTTGACAATAAGAGGTGACAGTGGAACCAGCACTGTTTACTGTTGCACCCAAGAAAGTATAATAATAACAACAACTTTCATTTCCTTTTGCTTCCCAGAAGTGACATGACCCAAAGGAAGGCATGGCACCATTGCCCTCTTCCTCTGGAAAGTTGTGCCTCACAGACTGTGACAACAACTCAGCATTTTAAAAAGGTGGTGGGACAAGCAATATTTTGACTCCTCACCTTGTGTTCTCTGAATGGAAGATGATGTGTTGTTAGACCCTTCTGTGCTGCCTTTTTTCCTTTTTGCTGAAGGGAGAGGCAGACGGTGCTTCTGAGGACAAGCAGCAAACACCAGTTTCTTTCTCCTGTGTCACAGTTTCTCAGGCATAAAAGTGTAATTTTGTCTTAACAGGTAATTTAGGTTTTCATTGCCAAGAAGAATGAACACATCAATGGATGGTTTTTCTAGGATTGCCTCTGCAAAAGTTTATGTAAGTAATGATTTGCGGCATTCCTGAGCAGAACAAGGCACAGCGTCATCAGAAACATCTGCTGATTTTGGAGTTTTGTGTGTTTTTGACACCAGGAACTGGAGCAAGTGCAAGGGCATATGGCAGTGTGCCAACATCAGTAAATATCAAACCAGGTTAACTGGTCAGCGGGGTGAAGGGGTCATAAGCTGCTGGGGTGTGTGTGTAACTGGGAGTGACCACTGAGCGTGATGGGATCTGGCACAGTTTGTCCAGAGAAGCTGTGGATGCCCCATCCCTGCAAGTGTTCAAGGCTGGTTTGGCTGGGGCTTGGAGCAACCTGCTCTAGTGGAAGGTGTCCCATGGCAGGGGGCTTGGAACCAGATGAAGGTTTCTTCCAAATGAAGGTTCCTTCCAAGCCAAGCCATTCTATGATTCCATGATTCTATGATTCCATGATTCTATGATTCCATGATGTGGCTACAGGAGGGACTGGGGGTACAGGCCAACTGCTGAAGAGACTGTAATGTTCAGGAGCTGAACGAGGTCACAGTTTCTGTGTGTGTGTGTGTGTGTGTGTCTAGAGGGGAAAACTGGGAAACTGGTGATCCAGTGGAACAAGCAGGCAGACTAAGTCCACTTATTGAATGCATCCACACTGTATATATCTATACCTAAAGATTGTTTCCAAGTAATGGACTTTCCACATGCCAGAGAACAGAGTGAGGCCATTGGTGTTGTTTGTGTTCGCCTAAACACTGAATTTGCCAGAATATGCTGTTTCACGTGACCAAGCATGTGCCTACTGGGGACACAAGCCCACGCTTGCTCCTAGCTGGACCTGGGGACATGGAGGTCCAGTGGCTCACCTTAATTGGACCATAGATTTCAGCAACCCCTGAAAGTTTATACATAAATTTGGGTGAACATTTCAGGTGCTTCTCCTTTGTTGTGTTGGGCAAGTAAATCTCAAATGCAGAATGAGTCTCCTGCATTTTCTATGACTTTACAGAAACAATGATGTTTCCGAAGATGCCTTTCCCTCCTATCAGATGTGTGCTCACAGCAGCAGAGCAGAGAAGGAATGCTGAACATATTTCAAGCTTTCTGAAACTGGCTTGAACGCCACATCCTGTTCTCCTTGGCTTGCTATCTGTTTGCAGTATATCTGAAGATTTTTTTTACCCTTCATTGACTCTGATGGGTCCAAATTTGCTTGGCTCTGTTCTTTCCATATATCCTCCAAAGGACCTTTGCCATTCTGGATCAGCTCAGATCTACAGCTCAGCGTCCTATCTCCTTCAGATCCCTTCCAGACATGGAAGAGACATTTTTGGAAACCCTACCAGACAGCCTCTTTGTCTGATGGGAACCTTCCAAAATCTTCCACAAAGCTCTACTTTCTTGCAAATCTTTTACCATTGAGCCTGCTGAAAAAGAAAAAAAACCCTCAAGAAATTGCGCATTGCTTAGGTGGACCAAGAAAGAAAATGTTTCCTTGTGTTGTCCTGTCTCTTTGCATGAGGCTGTTTTCTCTTGCCTTACACTTTACATACAAGCTCTGAGAGACAGAGACTGTCATTTTAATCTGTATTTTTCAGTGCTTAGCACAATAGCTCATGACGAGGCCTCTAGGCATTGCAGTAATATAAACAGCAGTAACAAAATAAATATGATGGCTATTCCTAAGGCGTGGCTTGAAAAAACTACCTGGTCACTCCACTTGGCTGGACCTTTATTCACTCAAGGTCAAGGAGGTGAAAGAGCAGAGCATTCTCAGTAAAATCTCTCAACCTTTCCTAACCCGAGTAATTTCTGCAAGTTCCTTTTATTGTTACTTGTCACATTACAGTTCCGCACAGTTAAAAAATATCGTAGAAGCTACAGTTATTATAGTTATTAACATTTTATGGCCTTGTTATTCATACCTTAAGCTCCTTAAAATGAAGTGGTGCATTTTAAAAGAACAGCATGTATTTAATTGATTCCACTGTAAAAAGGTTGTCCTACTTCAGTGGTTTCCAGTCTTTTTTCCTGGGGTTTTGCTTCTATTAATGATGACAATATCAATTTTATCTCTTTAAGAGAATTGATACAAAGCACTTCAAATTTCCTTACTGTGCTATCTATCTGTTCTTGGTTTAAACATTTTTCCCTCTTTCATAATCAAACACCATGGAAAGATTTGCAGCATTCTGAGCTACCTGTTCATGCACATATCTATGTCTGCTTTGGAGTACAATGTCAAAGATTCACTGGCAGTATAATTGTTCTTGAATTATGCACCTTTGTACTGGTGTAAGGTCATAACCTTGGAGAGTTACCAGGAAGTTGCTGATGTCCACGAGAGAAGTTTATTTTACTTAACTTTCAAATGCCTGTAAGCAGATACTTGTATCAACAGTGATTTCTTTAGTATCGGCTTGCAATTTGCGTACAGCAGCTGGGCTGCTCACTGGAACAACCTTAGGAATATAGGGAGCCTTAAGATCAGCCTTCCTCTAGATAAGCCCTGTCTTCTCCTTTGCTTTTGTGAGAATCCTGGAGTGAAATAGTTGAGGAGATAATCCCTCTTAGGTCTTGTGTGGTGGCACTTCTTTGTATGACAAAATTCTTCTGTGTTGAGACCCAAAATCTAAATGTTTATCAAACATTTCCCTTTTTTTTTTTTTTTTCTTTTTCTCTACAAAGGGACAGGGACCACCTTATTCTAAGTACTTATATAGATGCAAAGCCAGAAGTCTTTATTCACCACTGGAGATTGTAATCACTGGAACATAAAACTAAACCATTCTGGTCACTCAGAAGTACTGAATAGCAGCTTCATTATCTGTTCTGACTGAAAGAACTTCAGACATCTGCTCTTGGACAATAGAAGCTTATATTTCTATGAGATCAGGAAGGTCAAAACCAAAGAGAACGAAAAAAACACAAGCAATTGAATTACAGAGCAGTGATAAAGTCAAAGTAGTGTATGTTCACTTTATCTTTCCCAGACTGCATGAGTCATTACAATTTTGATACTTCAGTGTACTGTCAGAGACTGATGGGATAGGAAATGGCTACTCAAAGATTCATTTTCATAAAAGAGATCAACAAGACAGGAAAACAGTGCAAACACAAACCCTTCTTTTCTTCATCACATAGCCATACACCTGGCACATTGCTGCTCTGTTGGCAGCTTCCACGGCGGACAAAGCCAGGAGCTGAATGTGGCGTGGCTGTGAGACCAACAGAGGTGTATTGTAATTTATGCAACACAGGTAGCATGTCAGGAAGTGTCTAGAAGGTCATTTAATGTCTGCCTGTATGTTCCAGTTGATCTCAAACCTCCAAATATAGTCAAAGATTTAAAAGACATGAATATGTGGCATGGATATGGCTTAGTGGTGGACTTGGCAGTACGGGATTAATGCTTGCACTCGATGATCTTAAAAGTCTTTCCCAATATAATCAATTCTATGACTCTGTGATTCTAAAAGCAGTATTTTTACAATCTATAATGTATTGTATTATTCATGCAGCTTTATTTTTTCAGGAAAAGTTAAATAATTTAACATTATTTTACCGCTAGCTCTCTTTCTCTCAAAATACAAAGCAAATTTTAACTCCAGCTGAAGTATTAGATATTTTCCTTGCTCTCCTTCAAGGGTATTGCATAAGCACATGTGGGTCAGAGAAGACAGATACTAGGAAGAAAAGTGTCTGCCAAATATTTTTGAGCAATGTATTAACATTATTCAAATTCTTTTTAAAGAGCAGTCCTTCCCCCCACAGTTTCTTCTTGACAGGTGTCAGTTGATGAAGAGATGAGTGCGGGGGTGGGTGTTCTTATCTAAAAGGATTTTAAATAATGTTACTGACATTATTTGAATCAAAATTACTGCCTAAGTAATGTTATAAGGAGTTTTGTCTTTTAAAGGGTATTCAATTATGTTACATTTCTCAGTAGCCCTACCTTTCATTCTCCCTTCCCCCCTCTGTGGGACTTGTGTATTTGCATTTTCCTGGGCTATAAGATGCCATAACGACACATGATGGGTCACTGTTATTAAGTTAAACATTTCACAACCACTGGTCTGTGGAGAGACCAGTGAGCTTCGTGAGTCTGAAGGGCTGGCTTGGTTTGCTGTGAACCTGTGACAGTTCAGCAGTTGTGTGGCCCTGGAGAGATCGGGGTCTTGAAACATTGGGTGTGAGTGATTGGGTTTGCACTGTCCGTAAGAAGAGCTGAGAAATGGCAGAGGACTCCTGGCAGAGAATTTTAAGCGAAGTTAAGACCACCATAGTTATGCTCTGTGCCATTTCTCCCCCTGCATTTCTTTCTGATCAATAATAACAGTATTATTATTAATAATAATAAAAAGAGTGATTTTCAGCCTCTCTGAGTGGCACATTTTTGAAATAAAACCAATAACTTTTTTTTTTTTTTCCTTAAACTTGCCCTAAAATTAGGAATAAGAAACCCGTGATTCTTCCATTGAGTTAATTTGTGCATATATTTTGAGATGCCAGCAAAAAGTCTGGCATAGCTTTATTACAGAGTGGCAAATGATATGTTTGAGGAAAATTCTACATTCTAAAGACTCTTCAAAACTAGATGCTGTTGTTGATAAACACAAGGATTGTGTTCTACTCAATTCTTTACAAAGAATAACACATGAAACGGGGAAAGTAAGAATAAGATTCCTTGTACTTCTGCATCTGATTCTGCTGGCAACTCATCACAGAAGAGATCATCAGAGCAAAGTTTAGCTCTTGTTTCCATAGTGCCTGTTAACTGATACAGCAGTGTTAGTGTTAGAGGTGCTTGGAGAAAGACCTCAAGGTAAGACTAAAAATATTTTTCCTAATAAGGGTTTTTAAAACTTGAAATGCTTGGAACTAAGAGTATTTTTCAGAAATTATTCATGCCCTGTTTGAATAGGAGGGGGAAAAAAAAAAAAAACCATTATATAGTTGCTAATAGAAAGAATATAGGCTTTGCTAGATAATACCTATCAATTGATATGCAAAGTATATAGTCATATAACTGTGATGGCTCATGACTGAAAACAGTTGTTTGCTGAATATTTGAGAAATGTTGGTATAAGCAGATGTAACTCAAAAAAACCCCCAAAACAAAAGTTAAATAAAATTCTTCTTCAATAATAAAAATTCAGCAAAACACTGAAAACTAAAGATGCTAAAAAAAAACCTAAGACATATACACAAGTCCCATCTTTTTATAAGTTGGATCACTAAAGTAAATTTTCTAGATATGTAGAAGAATACTTCAGCTCCTAAAGAAGGAATTCTTCATTGTGTATTTCTTTGTTCTATACTGAATGAATCTGTGAGAAAAACAATCTCTTGGTACACTTTCTCTTCCATAAGCTGAGCTTATTGGAGCTTTAGAGGTTCAATGTGATTTTGGTATTAGCAATATGCTGGCTGACTGTGTAAACAGATAAAAATTATTTCTGCATGCTTTGCATGATTTAGAGATTTTGTTTTTAATACATACGTAAATATTTGTCATATAAATGTGGAGGGGAAAAAGGTTCCTAGACCTGCTGTGGTTTTCCAGCAGACAAACACCCACCTAGGCAGGTAAATACGCTATGACATGGCCAAGGAAGGAAGGAAGGCAGTGAACATAGCAATAAGCAGAATCTGGAACTTTGTGTTTGAAAGAAGCAGACCTAATGCTTGTTTTTCTTCTTTTTCTCTACAAAGGTCCATACAGAATAAATTTTTCTAGGTGACTGAGAAAGCTGAGATGACCCCAATTTGCTCCAAAATGTAGAATTATTTTGGAGAATTTTACTTCATCTTTTCATCCTCACTAATGATTATTTATATAGTCTTCTGTCTTTGTGAGATTCTCTTCAGCTATGATGAAAAAGACGTGATCTCTGTCTCAGTCAAGAATAAAACAAGAGATGAAGGACAGTGGGTGGGAAAAAGGTTTATAACAAGTAAAGGTAATTGGCTGGCAATTGCATATAAATTTCGTAACATAGAATCGGGACAGAGAGGAAAAGAGGAGTATCTTGAGTTAAATGCTAAAAAAGACATTTGAAAGTAAGGAAAATAACTCCCAGCTCAACAGAAAAGAGCACACTACAAAAAACGTATGTGAAAAGAAGTGGAAGACTTGGGATTGCGAATTTCTAACACTCTGCACATCATAGTAGGCCCCAAAATTGTCGGAAGACTGGGATAAAAGGTGGAACTTCTGATCCTTAGGCCCTTCCCTTACATTTTTCTCCACTCCACTGCTTCTGTTTACATGTCTCGCTTGATATCTAGTGCCTGGAAATACAAAAGATAGGCAGCAAGACAAACAATGTCTAAGCTGTGAGTCTGTGATAATTCATGCATTTTTGATCCCAGGAGATCCCAAAGAATACAAGGAAATCAAATGTTCTCCTCTGAAGGCTCTCACACATGGGGGACCAATAGGAATCTCTTCTCCACGTTGTCTCCCTTCAGAGAAAGTTGCTAGAAAGAGATCAGCAGATCAGCAGATCAAAAGTTTGGCTTCCTTTCAGTGTAAATTTGGAAGAAAAGTTTAGGGATGCATCACAGAGAGAAATCTCTTTGGTCACTCCGTCCAGTTCTTCCCACACTCTAACTCGGAGGATCCCTTTTCACAACACAAGCTACATCTTGAAATTGGCTTAGAGGTCATTTCTCCCCTACTTGTCAGGGTCTAGATTTTTTCCTAGTATTTGGGTTTTCTTCATAGTTGTTATTTCAACCACAGTTATGTGGTTTATGACCATTGTAACCTGTGGTTCTAGTTCTCTGATATTTTCCCATACAGTGTATACATACAGAGCAATCATAAACTGGTCTCTTGCTTTAATAAAAGTTTCTCATTTTCTAGAAATTCCAAATAGACCTCTTGTGCATCAGACTATGCACGTGCTCCTGCTTAAGTTTGTGTCTGCAGGTGATGAATTTAAAGACATTTTCTGTAGCACAAACACTTTGTTGCTCTTGCAACACATACCTTCCTGTAAGTATCATATTACTCATCACATCTTGCTTTTCCAGCACCTAAGAATCTTTTCCTCACTTTTCCACAGAAGAATGCAGTTATGGTGACACGTGCATTTTTCACCTCTACACTGCACTGCCGTTTCTCATTGCATATATTGCTGAATGGAAGAAAATAATGTACAGTCTCAGCTGGTTACTGACCTCCTGCATGTGTCAAGATGAGCCATAAACATATCTGTTGCTCCCTTGGCTGTCAGTGAACTCTGCTCTTCAAAGCAATCCATACATAAGGCTTCAAATACCTTAGAGATTCACCTTCTAGGTGCCTCAGCAACTGCTGGAATATTTTCTAATTATTTAAGCATAAGCAATGCAGCAGACAGAAAAAAAAAAAAAAAAAAAAAACAAAACAACCCTTTCATCGGAGAGGAATAGGCTGACTGCAATTCCAGAAAACATCGGCACTGGATTGAGCTACCTCTTGACGGACCGCATCAAGAGGTTTCCTGGCTTGATTAAAATCTTCCGTAATAAACAGAATGGAATTTGTGACAGCTATCTCCACATAAAAATTATTTTATCTGGAAGAGAACTTTGTCCACCAATTAGATGCTAAACACTCATATATTCTGATGATGGTAACCACAAGAAAGCCAACAGAAGTACAATATAGACTGTACTCACTAGAGTACCAATCACAGAATTTTTGCTTTTCAAATCAGTGCATTTTATTTTAAGAAGAAAGAGGATGAGTATCATTGTAGTCCGTGACATTTTCAAGGACGTCCAAAATGAATATTTTTTAAAATCAAAATAATACTTGTCTGGAGTCCAGTTGGTGTTTATCAAGTTCTTCCATTAAAAAAAAAAAAAATTGCTTGGACCTTTTCTTGTGTTTACAAGATGAAAATGAATGAGGATACATAACCAAACAGGAAGCAAAGGAAAAAGGGAATTAAAAAATTCTCATGTTAAAAGAAATATGTTTTTTAAAGATTTTTTCCCTTTTATTAAACAAAGACATTTGCTATAAACTGTCTCACAGGTTGATATCTGGAGGGAGTTTCAGGGAATTTTTAACAAAGTGCTGTATATTTTCTTTGATTCTACCTAACAGAAGACGGAAAAGTAAATAACTGATCAGTAATGATCACGTGGTGCTCACTGCCACACAACAGCCTAGTGTGCACAAATGTTCGCAAGAATACTGCCTACAACCCAACAAAAAAAATTGAAAGGTAAGGGCATCAGGCTTTTTCCTACCTCACAGTGCAGGGACAGCAAGGAGAGACCTGCAGCCGATGTGTGCGTGTGTCACTGCACACAGGTGGGAATTGAAGTGACTGCAGGTACTGATGTGGGTACCCACATATCTCCAACAGGAAGGATTAGAAAATAGGGAAAACAGCTCCGAGAAGTGGGATGTGTGCTTGTAGCTACCGTGTCCTGCGAGAAACTGTGTGCACTCAACCCAGGGAAGTAGCTGTGGTGCTGAAGGACATGGTTTACTGGGTTACTGGTTTGACTTGGTAATCTTAAAGGTCTTTTCATCCTAATCAATTCCATCATTCTGTGGTTCTACAACTCCGTGTCTGCAAGGGTGCGTGTGGGTGTGATTAAAATTTTTGGGGAATAGTTAGGAGAGGATGTCTCAAAAAACATAGGTGTTGGTTAGCATTTTGCCAGTGTCAGGTGCTGTGGTTTACTTGTGTTATTGCTGAATTGATCCTGATTGTACAGCTCACTGATTGCAAGATAACGATGTGTCATTAATGAGTCAACATAACTCCTTGATACTGATTTGATTTAAACCACATGAATAGAGCAAGGTTTTCTTTCCCTGCAAAACATAGGAAAGGAGGCACTGGTTTTAAGGCACAATAATGAACTAATCTTGAGACAAAAATCGAATCTAAAGAGAACATGCAGATGAGGGGGGTAATGAAAAAAAGAACACTTTTATTTTTAAAACTCTTATTTATAGTAATTGCACTAATATTCAAAGTGATACCATATGACAGGATGCTCCCAGACCCTCCCAGCTAAACCAAAACAGAAAGCTTCTCAGAAATGGCTTTCCCAGGACATTTCTAGCTCAATATCGTACAGACAAGTACCAGTTTCAAAGGGCTCAGGTAAGTGTCTGCTCTTTTTGTTTGGTAAATCATCCTGGCCTCCTAGCTGGAGAAATTCAGACCAGATTCTGGATCAATACTCCATTTCATGATTTCAAGTTTGTCTCCAGCTGAACTTCAGAAACATGTTGAGTGAAGGATAATAAGTACAGATCAACAAAAAGATAGGCACCGATAAAGTTAAATACGAACAGAAGCTTCTATGATGATGCTTTTCTGCACATAAACAAAGTAAATTGAGGTGTCAAGCTGTGAGATATCCACCAAATGGGCTACCCAGTAAGTACCAGAATGAAAAGTACAGCCAGAGGTGGTGGAAAAGAAATACACAGAAGTTTATAAATATATAAATAGAAAAAGAGAAAGAGAGTAAAAGAAGTTGAGAATTCAGAAGTACAGTGGAACACCTACTGAGTTTGTTTTGAACTAATCCCATCCACTTTTATTTTACTTTTTTTTTTCCTGAAAACTGTAACCACTGATTCTTTCTTGCTGGCCTCTATACCTCTTTTATCTACTTACAAAAAATAATCAAAGAATTACAGCACAGCACCACCTATGGTTGATAAAACTCCTCAGAACCACGGTATTGAAGCATCAGGCTGTGCTCAGGAGAAAGCGGGCTTTTATTTAAAGAATATTAAAGAAGAGCTGAAGTAGCAGTAATGGGAGGCTTGTCTCATATGTAAAACACACGTTGCGAAATTAGTATCTACTGTTGGGGCCACATCCAGGAATAAAACTAACCAAAAACTGTAACCAAGTGAAGTTTATCTAAAGTAAAAGAGGAAGAAAATATCCCCCTGACACAGAGGAAGAATGAATGCAATGCTAATAGTAACTACAACAGATGAGTCAGGATATCATCACACTGCATCACCTTAAAAAATATCAACTTCAGCAAGCCTTGCCACTTCTGGCTATTAGCAGTGATCCTCTCTATTTTTTGAGGATTCAGTGAAACCACTAACTCCTTAGAAGAAATGCTCTTATTATGCAATAAGCTCAAAAATGGTAAAACCAAAGCACTATTTTCCCTAACTGAAAAATGAAATTAAAAAAGCAACAGTTATTGAAACATGCAGACAATATTCTTGACCAACTCCTTCCTAAGTGACAGGCTTTGTCTGCTTTTTCCTTTTCTCCTTAACCTTTTCATTCCTGTCGTTAAGAGGATGTATACCTGACACGCTTCATACTCCTGTCGTTTGTTTTAGAAAAAGACCTAATTCTCTTCTTGCACAAAGAGTTATTTCTTGGTTCACTGAGTTACACCTGCTTTGCTTCAGTGTGAATGAAAGGAGTTTTAAGCCGCTTCTGAGGATACTGCAGAGGCAATAACCAACTACTGCAACGGGGTGTACGTCAGACAGACAGACGAGATGTCAATCCACAGCTCTGGCAGAGGTGGTTGCCATGGAATTACAGATACTTTCTAGAAATGAAAAATGCTATTTTGATGGCTCTTGAATTGGATAAGGAAATATTTGTCAGTAAGGTTTGGGACTTACCTCATCAAGGCTTAGTTCTCTAAAGCTAGGCATGACTCAGGAGACTGAGGGGGCCCTCACAGCAGTCTAAAAATTCCTCATGAGGGGAAGAGTGGGGACAGACACTGATCTCTTCTCTCTGGTGCCCAGCGACAGGGCCTGAGGGAATGGCCTGAAGTTGAGTCAGGTGAGGTTTAATTTGGATATTAGGAAAAGATTCTTCATCCAGAGCATGGCTGGGCACTGGAACAGGCTCCCCAGGGAAGTGGTCACAGCACCAGCCTGACAGAGCTCAAGAAGTGTTTGGACAATGCTCTCAGGCACAAGGTGCGACTCTTGAGGATGGTGCTGTGCAGGGCCAGGAGTTGCACTCGATGATCCTGATAGGCCCCTTCCAAGTCAGCTTATTATGTGTGATTCTGTGCCGGATTCTGATTCAGGTCCTGTCTACAGTCAGTAGGAAAACAGAGACACCCTCAGAAGGTCTGGTCGTGTTCATTATCGTGAATACTCAGGTTTGAATGTTTTTCTAAAGAGCTTCTCTCTACTGAATACACATAGAAGGAACCTCATCTTGGCCCACAAACCTAATTTTTCATGGTGTGAATTCAAGTAAAATGAGTTTTGTATTTCACCTTATTTTAGCAGGGAATTTTTTGGCCTTGTGCTTAACATCTGAAGGCTAGAATACAGCAAACTGGGTCTCAGATAATCCATCTGAGGGTGGAATCAACTCATTGGTGACCAGGTGGGAACTCCAGGTTTAAACAACCTAAATGAAAAGCAACAGCATCTCAAGATTGACATAGGATTGTAAAACACTGAAATTCCACTCTGCAAGATGTGGCAGGATTTGGGTAAAATGTTCTCTGACAGTTTTGAAAATTTCCCTTGAAGAGAGCTCATACATTACTGATGATCAGGCACCAAACAATAGAATGGCAAACTAATGTCCCCTTCAGTTTGGGTCTATATTAATAACAAGCCTCAAAATCAAATCTCTTTTCAGCCAATTGGTTAAATGTAGCTCATCTGAGAGGAAAATGAAGTTTGTTGCAGAAGTAGCTGTTCAGGTGTGAGTAACCTCTGACCATGACTGCTGTAGTTTAGCTGTGGGGAAAAATATTTTATTATTTTTGATTGTACTAAAAAGAAAGAAAAATCCAGGGAAGGTGACAGCCTTGTTCGTCAAATGAAGACACACAATCTTCAGTTCCGATAACGATGCCAAGTAATGGCATACAGATCATTTCAGTGACATAGAGAGAAGAGGAAGAATATTTCTTTTGTTAATTACAACAATTAAATTTTGATGGATAGAACATTTAATGGTACAGAAAGATTGCCTAATTTAGCTATTTGACTACGCAAAAATTTGAGAGAGAAGCTTTTCTACTCTGCAGGATGCACTGTTCTATTCTCAAGAATTTCCAAGTGCTGGTGGAGAAGATGAACAAACAGATGATTTGGTTATCTTAAAGTACTTGAGAACAGGAACCTGAATCAGAGCCTCAGAGTATCTAAAAAAAACCCATGGGAGGTGCTTTTCAGTTTCCCAGTCACTTCAAGATGGGAAATGCCAAATTCCAAAGACCAGCCTGTTGTGATGGGAAGATTATTTACAAGGGCATGTAGTAATAGGACAAGGGGGACCAAAGGCAGTTTTAGAATAGAATTGGGAAGAAATTCTTCACTTTGAGGGTGCTCAGGCCCAGGAAAATGTCGTCCAGATAAGCTGTGAATGCCCCATCCCTGGAAGTGTTCAAGGCCAGGTTAAATGGCTCTTTGAGCAGCCTGGTCTAGTGGACAGTGTTCATGCCCATGGCAGAGAAGTTGGAGCTAGATGACCTTTAATATCTCATCCAACCCAAACCACTGTATGATTCTGTGACCCTTTGAGATCCAACAATAACAAAGGCAGTCGGAAATGGCTGCCAAGTTAGAGTTCCAGTCTGAAAAAAAGCAATGTGACAGGATTTTTCTGTAGGCATTCTTCTCAGATGATGAGATATTGGGGGAAAAAGATAAATAGCCTCTCATCAATAAGCACAGTCACCTCAATTAAAGAGAGAAAAAAAATCTATATAGTGTATTCTGAAAAATCAACAATCATATTGTGTTTCTTTATCTAACTGAAGTTTTCAGAAGACTAAGGCTGACACTTAAAAAAAAAAAAAAATATCAAAGGAAACTAAGTAGCCCGAATTTACATCAGGGAGCAAAGTGAAATCTTTCCTGAACAAGTGATTATCAAATTACAGACCTGTCACTACAATTTCCTGAAAGGGTCAGCACCTTCTCTTGTTCCTGACAGACAAAGAAAGTGTGACAGGCTTGATCAATATTTCATTTAACAAAACAGCTGGCTAATAAGAGGACATGTGACAGACAAAGGTTTGTTTCAAGGCAACAAAATAAATGTTTTTTAAAAGATGTGTTTTAATTTCCTTGGTTTGTTTTCCTTTTCCAACTTGTTGAATAGTTTTCATTAATCTGAATTTTCTTTCTTCAACCTTGATATATGTGTATTCAAGACTAAATTTTCAAAGATGTGTAAAGAAAATAATCAGAAGGCCATGTAAACTAAAACAAGAATATTTTTGGTTATCTGTCAGTTGTAAGAGGACAACTATGTTGAAAGGAAATTTTAACACATTAAATGCATATCCATGACACTTTCATGTGATGAATCCTCTCCTGTTTTCCCATCTGATTCATACTGAGAAAAACCTGCAGGTTACAGGGCAAAGTAGGCAGAACTGTCCAGCAGAAGTTAATATCCATTGTTAAATTATTTTCCTTTCATTAGTGCTGTCTGAATTCCAGTTGATGACACTCCACAGAACCTTGAGCAATTTTACAATTCTTCTAAATCTTGTAGTGATTTCTTTTAACCTAGAAGCACCCTACTTTAGAAACCAAATTCTTTTCCTCTATATTTCCAGGAACCTCCCATGGAAGTGAATTTCAGTTCAAGGCAAATGTCATGGAGTCTGACCATTCAAGTCTTTCAATCTTTCTGCCTTTGGAAGCAAAATTTATTTGTTTCATGAGGGTAGGGTGTCTCGAAATGGAAATGTATGCACATGCCAGCGATGCACTGCAATAAGAAGTGCACTGAGAAACAAGGGCTGTGCAGACCTCGATGATATCCTAAGCCCTGCCTTTGCAAACTATTTCCCTGCTATACAACTGCTGTCCTTACCAGCATTTGCTTGGTCACAGCTGGATTTAGAGGACAGCATCAGAATCTCCGCCTATTCTGCCATGCACAAAGAATTCTGAAAAGGATTAGATCGCAGATCTCTCCTTCTGTATAGTCATAACGTTTAAAATACCATTAAACCTTTGCTTTTGCTGCTCTGTGGGTTCCTGTACCCTACAGCTTACCACATTTCAGAATCCGCAGGGGTTCATATTGTACTCCGAGCTTTGTGTAATATTGTAATGTTTCCATAAAGCCATTATGTGGAAGAGCGTTGCAAGCTTTGTTTTTTCATTTTTCTACGGCAGTTTTGTGTGACACTTATTTATATACCTTATTATGTATTGTAGTCCCTAGCGATCATTTTTCATAGTGATCTAACTTGTCTGGTATTCTTTCCCTAAAGGCTCTAAACACAGTGGCTCTAAATAATCTCAAGGCTTTAAAGCCGAGCCGTTCTGATGCTGCATTCAGCAGTTAAAGCTTTCCACTTGAGCTATCATCTTTGTGTGTGGAGTGGCAGCTGCAGCTGATACGACTCAACATTTTATGTGACAAAAGCTGCACTTCTGGGAAGAAGAACAACCCCAAAAGATGCCTCTTGGCAATGGCACACGTCGATCTGGATGAGCACACTGAGTCTGTGCATGGGGATGGATGAACTTCCCTCCACCTCAGCTCCAACCTGCCAGGGATGAGCTGCAACTTTTGCTTTGTCAGAGAGTGCTGAACCTGAGTTGCACTGACATGACCAAAACAATGGTGTTTAAATAGGAGATTGTTCCTATCGTAAAATAGTTGTGCCCAAGCTTGTTACAAGTAGGTGAAAAATTACCTTAACAGGTGCTCCACCCTGGGAACTTTGCTAGATGTCCAATATATACATATATATATATAATTTTTT
Source organism: Dasyornis broadbenti (assembly GCA_013397935.1). Lineage (NCBI taxonomy): Eukaryota > Metazoa > Chordata > Aves > Passeriformes > Dasyornithidae > Dasyornis > Dasyornis broadbenti. The sequence continues at coordinate 159,505 of VZRN01004776.1, read as the reverse complement.
TTTTTTTTAATACACATTATTATGTTAAGCACCTCATCACAAATTCATTGTGGGGAGAAGGAAGAGACATGAGATGGAAGGGAAAAGTGGAGTTTCCATTTCAGTGGCTTCTGTTTGTGTTTATGTTACCACCCCCCATGGACTTTACTTAATGCCTTGAGAAACCTTTTATCGAGCCGGAAGAATGCCAGCCCCAGCGGGTTATGGTAGGGCTTACGTTGTTTGATTCAGACTCTCATGCTGATTCAAATTACTTTCTACCACACATCAAAGAAACCTCCAAAATTTGGCATGTTCAAATTACTGTGCTATTTCTGGGTGTTGTTTATTACCATTAAACCCTCAAAGGCTCCAGACTCAATTAGTTGTTTCATTTTATAACAGCCTTTAGCATCCCTGTATTCATGCATGAATCCATCCCTCCCTCCTTGTAGATTCTGAGGGCTATTTTCAACAAAGCTCCCTCTGAAGCTTTTACCCTCAATGGCCCAAATGGACATGGTTTTCCACAAGGAAAATTCCACAGAGGATGTTAAGGACATATGCTAATCACCAGACCTCACATAGGTCTCAGTCTCTCCTTGGAAGACAAATGGCCTCAAAGGCCATTTATTTTGCTCTACTTTCCTTACAAAAAATTTGTAAGTTTAAATAACCAAATTGCTTAAAATTCCCTGTGATTGTAATGAAGAGATACCGGCATCAGTACTGAGCAATTAATTCCTTTCAAGAGTAGATATCTGGGATACGTAGCATGGATTGCCTGTGGAGGTGCTACATTCTCTGTGTTGGCTGTAGATAATTACCTTCGATGACTGACTTTCATCTGGATAAAAGTAGATGATGTGATGATAGAGTGACCTTGCACAGGAATGGCAGTTTGAAAAGCCTATGAGCATTTGGTTGTTAAAACAGTGAGATATAAACACGAGACTTTGGTAATAACACTGGTTCACATAACACATATAATAACACATACTTCACATTTTTCAGACCACTTGAAAACACCTAACAATTGCTGAGTTCTGAGGGTTTTGCACTGCCTTTTTTTTTTTTTTTTTTAATGTCGAGGCTGATTTAAAACTCATCAGATGAAACAGGCTGAATCCAACTGACACATCTCCAGTCCCACATTACCTCTATATATGCACATTTTCATGCCTAAGACAAAAGAGTGTTAAAGTACAGGATGGTAAGACCTTAAGTCACACAGAGTTCTGAGGAAGATAGAAAGATCTACTACATGTTTTCCTGAAAATGAACATTCAGAATGCACCACAAAGACTTTAGTACTCTAAATTGAATTGTTTTGTTTTCTTTGAAAAACATGGTAGAACAGTGAGGTTTAGAAACAGAGGAATTTAGACACTAGGTAAAAAAAAAGAAATTGTTTGAATACAAGCGCTCTTCCTGCTTGTTGTGCCATCTCCTTCCTTTCCCCTTGCTTATTAATAAATAATATCTGGCTTTGTGGCATGTAATGCTTCCAATGAACTTCACACAATCCCCTCAAGGTCAAAGGTCCATAAATGCTCCATTCTCTTTGTTGGAAAGAAGAAGATGGGAACCCCATTTCACATTAAGATTATTGAGCACTTGCTGCACTCCAGCACTTTTCAAAACTCTGACTCCCTACTTTAATGCTATTGACCTTTAGAATGTTATTGTCCTAATCTCACCTGGCAATAGATGCTAATTTCTTATCTTCTCCTCTCAATGACTATTGAATTAAAAAAAAAAAAATAACAGTATAGAATAGCCATATGATGATTAAAAAGGTGATCATACTGTAAACCAGTCTTGCCTGTCCAAACCACAGATTCAGACATTCCAGGGAATCCCACCAATATGGAATTCCAGAAAAAACTTAGAAGGAAACTTAGTGTTTGTCCCAGAGCCACCTGAGCTATAATCAAACAATAAGGAAAGAGTAAGGGAATGAAAAGGTGAAAGCATCCTCACATGACTGCAGGATTTTTCTGTGGCTGGATTAAATTTCCTTTGAAAGATTTCCACACCAAGAAACTTAGGAAGTCCCTGTCTTCTCCTGGAGCACAGACCAACTAAGTGCCAAAGACTTCACTATATTTACTTGGATTTGTTAGCTTATATTTCCCGATCTCAATGCAGACACATATTTGGCTTTGTGATGAATTGAAATGATGTGAACTGCTTGGCATTTGATCTAAGACACAGTATGTGACGGATGCAGGGGTATCAAATAGTCTATGACAGATGTGAAGCATCTGACAGGGAGAAAAAGCTGTTCCATATCACAGGAGAAGGGAAGTTTCTGCATTATTTCTCATTTCATGTCTTCATGGTTTAACTCCAGATGGCAACTACGTACCATGCGGCCATTTTCTCTACCCCACCCACGGTGGGACAGGGAGAGTTGGAGAGACAAGTAAAATCTTGTGAGTTCAGGTAAGAACAATTTAAAACTGGAATAAAATTTAATACTAATAATAGCAATACATTACTGAAATAACAAAATAATGATGATTATAATAATAATAACAACAACAAACAGGGAGAAAACAAAAGAGAGAGCTAAAACCCGAGACGGACAAGGCATGCACAATACCATTGCTCACTACCCACCGACCAATGTCCAGGTCATCTCCAGCAGCAAGTGGCCACCTCCCCCCAGGTCATATACTGAGAGAGATGCTCTGTGGTGTGCAATCTCCCTTTGGCCACTTTGGGTCAGCTGTGCTCGTCATGCTCCCTCACAGCTTCTTGTGCACCTGTGCATGGAAAGCTGCTTTTGACCTTAGCGCAACTTAGCGAAAACTAAAATATCTGTGTGTTACCAACACTGTTTTCATACTAAATCCAAACTCCACAGCACTATACCAGCTACTTAGGAAGAAAATTAACCCTATCCCAGCAGAAAGCAGGACATAAGCTGTCATATTCCCTCCAGAACCTCATGTTTCTCATCATGTGTTTGATGCCGTATCCAAGTTCTAGCAAATGGCAAGAAGGAAGAATCTCACTGATGAAGGGAATCAGATCAGAATCAAGAACCAGTGTTAGCAGGCAGCAGTGAGGGGTATGTTTGCCCAGTATCAGAGTGGAAGAGTATGGTTTTATGAATATTTGCAGAAAATTAACTAATCTTTCAGGAAGAAAACAAAATCTGAAAATTTCTTAGTGTAAAATACAAGAGAGATTTTCAGCTGGTGTGCAGTGGGCAGAGAAATATTAACGCTGCTTCTAATTAGCAGCTTGAGCTCTGCTCAAAGCACTGAAAGATAGTACACATTTATGAGGTTTATTCTCCAAGGTTAAACTTCAGATTTTCTTAACATTTCATAAAATATGTTCCCATTTAGAAATAATACAATGGAATGAATATTAAAAACATTAGTATAACTATTCATATTCAAGAAGAAAAAGTGCTTCACCGCTTTTGGTCTTTTAAAGAGAATGTTTTCTTGTATATACTTCAAGTACAATGTAATCACATAAATTCAGCACCTGCTGTCCAGAGTCCTCAGTGTTAGGTGAGATATAGACAAAAGCCTTGGTAAATACCTCGGCTTTTCTGTGCTTCTGTTTTTTACCAGGATATAAAATGAAGCAGCAGCAATTTCTTATCTTCCTAGTAGGATGCTGTGAGTAATAACTAGCAAATGCCTGCAACGTTCTAAGAACTTTAATCCTATTTACTGGAGAGGTCAAACTCTTGTGCTTCCAAGAGGAAACAAAGATTTTGTAATGTGAAAAGTCAGAGGTTTGTTCCAGTACATACATTAGTCCTGAGGAGAGCCAGTTATCCTTACAAGCTCACGGCAAAGAGCTGTAATGTGTGGTAGATAATTTCGTACAACTTTATGTCAATTAAGATCGAGCAGTTTTTTCAAAACCATTTGTTATTTAAACCCATGTTTCACTGCAAGGCTATGCATGCCTGTATGTCTTTGCTGCAAGACAATTCAACAGAATAAGCTCAGATCTAAAGGTGCTTCTTCTCTCAGTGGGATCTGCCTTATTGCCCTGAGAAAGACAACCTGCTCTGTCAAAACACCTTGGGGAACAAGTGGAATGGGCACAGAAGTATGAATATACCTTAGGCAGCCCTCATTCGTGCACAAGATAACTTCAATTTTTGTGCTAACCGGTTTTCATTGGGGCAACAAGAAGGGTCCAAGAGGTCATGTGGTAGTGTATTGCCTCTCTGGGACAGAGACCAATCCTCTTGTGTAACACCGTTTACTGACAAAACAATGGAAGGGAGGTTTTTCAAGTACAAAGAAACTCAGTACTTGACAGTCAAAAGCTTAACAGCAGTGATGTCTGTTGATCGAGAAACTTTGAATAAATAAAGTGCCGCGGTCATGCAACCTTTGCCCATACAACTCAAGCTCAAGAAAATCCCTCCAAGTTAAGCTTCTAATGAATTTCATGTGCTTAAGCTATATAGGAACTATATGAAACCTAATGCATAAATTAGGTTACATCACTCTTACTTAAAATGCGATATTTAGTCTCAGCTCCATGAAAATAGATTGGTGAAATGGTAGACAGTATTGTTTCTAGGCATTCGCAGCAGTTGTGGCAAACTGGCATCTCATCGCTTTGGTTTATTTTAGCTCACGTAGAGCCCGTTGGAAATGAAGAGTGAAAAAACAGTCTGCAAGCAGTGTATTCTTTTACATTGCTGTCATGTTACATTGTGTCACTTCAGCTGATATTAAGAGTTGTCATAACATATTAAAGCTGTAGGTCAAGGAAACGGTAATGGGATGGGACACACCAGATACAGATACCAGGAGCTAAATCAGAACTCATTTGCATGTCTTCTTTGACTTCATTAGCTGATTGGTATCTCACTATGATCACAGCAGTTTTCAGAGAAATAGAAATATTTTGCCTAAGTACAGGCAATTCAAGCAGCAGTACTGAGAAGTTCATGAGCGAAGGGAGACATAGGCTACATACTGCAAAAGATACTAGTTTTAGATAAGCGTATATAAATACATTTTTGAATCTTATGCTCTGAGAGATTTTTTTTTAAATAATACTGTCCCTAAGATGGCTTTCCATGTTCAATACTCTAAGGGCTTTTAGTTTTTCAGCAAAGAGTCTCATCAATGGAATTCTATAAAACTAGATGGAAAAGATATTTATGAAAAGAACACTTGTAAATACACTGAGATTTTCAAACTCATTTGACATGTTTTAAATTCCATTGACCGTCTGGAAAACAAATTTGTTGGATTTGGATTGTTTTCTGATAGTTTGTTTTTGTTTGGTTGGGTTATTTTGATCTGGTTTGGGATTTTTTTTATCTTTTAGGGGATAATACTCTTGACAAACACTAAGCCTTTATGTGTCCATCCCAGAACCATTATTTCTGATACATGCACCAAAATTTCTTAAATGTCTCTGTTCCCTTCTATGCTGCATATAATGATAATTTTTTGTACAGAGAGTTTAAATCCATTCTCATCTCTGAACTGACAGTCAAAACCGAGAAGATTCTTGAAACACTTCAGCATGTGCTTAGCTTGCAGAGAAAATAGTAGGGTTGTGGTACTTTTGAAAAACAAAACTTCATATAACTTGTAGGTTCAGATATAAGAGTCACCAGTAGAAACAAAATTGTCAAGAAAGGGGCTTAATACGTCTGGCTAATATAAAAAAGGCCCCAATATACTACCCTTTTATGAGTGCTAGTCTCAGAAAAAAAAAAAAAGCATTAAAGGATCCTGCATATCTGCTTACATTTCTGGTTTCCAAACAGATAGGAATTTAGTGAGTCTAGAACTCACTGAAGTTACCATGCACTTAGAGCCATGTTGAATTGAGGATTTGTTAGAGTAACTCTGCAATGCCTGTACAATGAATACAATATTTTCAGGACAGGACAGGCCACTGTACATGACATAATGTCACCAGTCCCCTTAAGAGATTTCTCAAGTTAAAAATATCCAGCGGCAAAGAATAATTGACAACCAGATCTTCTGATAAACTTGATGGAAAGTCAGAAGAGACATTAAGGACACAGGAAGGGGCTATAGATGTTTCACACAGATGGAGAACATGCTAGATATGATCTTATTTATACAAGATTTTAGCTATAGCTGACATGCTAGAATGGGGTTACAGAGTCAGATTTAGCTTTCTTTAAGCACTGGCTCTGTAGATCTTCTTCCTAAAAATGTTTGATGTTTAGCCAAGTTACAGTTTCAGATTTAGTGTCTGATGATAGAGCAGTGCATACAACCTTATACATATAAAGTATCTGGCACTGAAAGCCATAATCTTGATTCAGTTCTGTAACTAACCATTAAATGAACAGTAAAAGTAATAAGAGAACACTACAGCAGTGATCAAAACACTGTGTTTCTCTAATTTTTTATGTGATTTTGAAACTAGTTTAACTAAGGGTCACTTGGAAGGTTACTGCAGTTGCATAAGATCTTTGGCTGTCAAACTTAGCAGTCAAATCAACCCCCTTTTTTTTTTTTTTTCCAATTTTGAACTCTTATAAGAGGGATTATTTTCTTTTCTGTATTGCAATAGAAAATCTCTGAAAACCAACTTCTGTCTGAAACTTTGTTTAGCTATGGCATAATCTGATATTATGACTTAGACTTGAGACACTGCAGAAATTTAAGCATGTCATGAGATTAATTTAGCCTGGCCACCACCTCTGTGACCTGAGGAGTATTAACAATATTTACCTTAGTGGAGTTCTTTCTAATACCTGCTAGCCCTGAGCAGCTTTTTCGCTCTCACATGCAGTGGCATTGGTAAAGTACTCCAGCACGATAAAATTGGCCCCTCTTTAACTCCTTCCCTGTCTGACTGGGGTTCTGTCCCTTGGGCTTTGCCTTCCTCATTGAATAAGATCCAGGTTGAGCAGAATGAAACAGACTTCCCATTCTTGAGTTGGCCAAAACCTGCACCTGAAATTGAAGCTTTTGGCATTAATTCCTTCCATCTTACAAAAGTACTGAATTCAAGGCGTCAGCCTTCTGAAGGACCCTTTTTGCCTCCAGATTGCTGTTAAAAAACCCAAAAAACTCTGAATAAATGCAGCTATTACTTGTTTTAGATGTAAAGCTATTTCCTTTCAGTTTAGCCACCTCTTCAGTGAGTTTTGGTGCCTTCGTGCCTCAGCACTGTAGTAGTCTAGGACGTAGCGGAGAGAGGATGATCAACGAAACAAAGGAGTGAGTGTACTGTGTTTGTTTGCTGTATGGTGGTTTCTTACAGAGTTTGGTACCTGATGAAGGACTGGCTTGCAATATTTTTTGATTTTTTTTTTTAATTCATTTTATATGGAATAGAATCTTAGAGTCTAAGAATCATTTAGGTTGAAACAGATCCCTAAGATCATTGAGTCCAGCTGATAACTCAGCCCTGCCAAGGCTGCCACTAAACCATGTCCCCTTTTTCCACATCCACACATCTTTTGAATACCACCAGGGATGGCGAGTCCACAGCTTTCCTGAACAGCCTGTTACAGTGCTTGACAACCCTTTCAGGGAAGAAATTTTCCTTCATAAACAACCTATATTTTCAGTGGGTGTAAATGTGTCCTTAGGTGTGTTTTGGTGGCAGTTTTTGATTTCCATAGGATTCCAACAGAAATTGGAAGGTTTTTTCACCCTCTTGGGTGAAAACCTTCAGTTTTGCAACATAACCAGAGATCCCACTGACGTGGGTGCTTGCACACATTTCTTCAATGTCTGAGGTGGATCAGGTGCAACGGCAAAACAAAATCACCCACTACATCTCCAAAGCTGTGCTGAGGTGCCCAAGGCAGGATTGTTTTCCATGTTGCTTCAACTGCCAGCAAAATGATTGACAAGAGGGTTTATCATCTTTCTTGAGCAAGTTCATCAGTGACTAACAGTCCTCTTGATAATCGCTGCAATACCGCACCAAAACAATTTAGCTGTTAATTTGTCAGATCTGAGTATTCTTCTGAGTCATAAGGCAAATTCATTTTATTTGAACGTCAGTTAATAAAATGAGGAGAAGGGGAAAGAGATTCAAGCTTGATAAAAGACCTCATTAGTCTATTCATATAAATGTAAATAGAAATTTTTCTCCTTCTATTGTTTAAATTTGTTATACTATGAGACTTCTTTAATATGGCAATTTATATTAAAAAAACCCCCAAAACCAAAACCACCAAACACAACAATTCTACTCCTGGGAACTAGTTAGGGCAGAAACTCTGAGGGTTCTTGGGTAGCATATCTGATTTCAGGAGCTACTGATGGAGGTCTCTGTTCAGGAAAGCCAACAGAAGTCAAGGGCATCCCCTCTCCCCAGATGACGTTAGCAGGCAGCCTATGAATTCTTCAGTGAGGAGATGATTTGCTTAGCACACTTTGGGTGGATATACACAGCAGTCCTCAAAATGGCCTCATGACACTGATCTCTGCTATTTCACAGCAGCAGCAGCAGCAGCAGCAGCTCTAGCCCATGACCTGTCACTTGCCTCTCATCTTGTGTCCCGAGCGCATGTCCATGCACGATGTTAGTAAATAGAAGTGACCCAAGAGATCCTAACTTGCCTTGCGTATATGGAATATCCAATCTGGGCATGCAATTCCTGATTCTTCATCTCTAGTAATGGACTTGCCCCTTAAAGGACCAGAGAAGTGGATCCTGCAATCCGAGGGAGCTGTTGTCTGTGCTACATATCTCAGACTCAATTAATGGCATGGCAAGTGGTCCTTGCTTTGTCAGACATGCCTGCTCCCACTGCCTGAGAGCTCTTAGGGATAATTGATTCTGGCACTTCTATTACCACCCAGAAGCACAAGGGCATGTTTTTTACATTCGCTCAGACAATAGTTTGAGGAGAACGGTTTTCCTACAGGACAATTCTTGCACTACTTATTTGTGCCTTCACTGAGAATGTGTGCAGACATGGCACTCCAATAACATGGTGATGAGTGCAACGTAAAAGTGGTAGATGGGGAATGTTTTTTGTTGCAGTTTTTTTGTTTTCATATGTCTGCCTGTGCTCTGTATTCAGTCAAGCAGACAGCCTTTAAATTAAAGAAATTCCTAATACCCCAGCATCTTGAAAAAAGGAATCTGTTATTTACCTGATATCTTCTTCTTTTAATTCTTTCCTTTCTGCACCTTTTGCTTGTAACTAAACATGGATGAGAACTAGCTTATATGTTACAAAATGTCATAGATGTCACAAAGAAATAAAGACAATTACGTATGCACATTTGTGAGTGGTTTCATCACAGAACACTTGTGGGATGCAGAGATAAAGCACACACAAAAACTCTACATTTGGTATTATTGTTCCTGATTGCATTGTCCAGCTGTGTGCTTGCACACAGAGAAATGCTTGTGCTATGGGAATTCAAGAAATGGGAAAGAATTGGAACAGATGGATTTTCAGTGCTTATGTATAAGTAATTGTTCCAACATGTACCTGATTTTCCTGCCAGTTCCTTAAGACTGAAAACTTATTAATATAAATTTTATCAGTGACTTCTGTGATGTAGTGGAAGGAAGAACTAACAGCACCATATTTGAACAAAGCAAACTTAAATCAAAAATTATTTTTCAAAGCTGATAGGCCAAATATTCAAAAAAAAATCCTATTAAATTACAACTGAAAACCTTTATGCAGAGAATGAACTGCACATGTGTCCACAAAGACTCACTTATACTGAGTGTCTCCTATTATCTGTAGGTACGAGCCTGTTTGCTCATAAATAATTGAATATGGGTCAAATTTACGGCAGCAGGAACGTGACTATGCTGAGAGATGTAGTCCTTTCTGGGATCTGCTGCCTTGTGCCTCTAAATTCAGCATGCACTGCTCTTTCAAACTTTCAGCTTGAGAGGCTGAGTTCAACCTCTTGCAACTCAGATTTATATGAGGGCAGAGGACTGGGAAGAGTTTGGCTAGTGGAAATGGCTATTGAATCCTCCTCTTCAGCTGCCCAAGTAAGATGGAGCAATAACTATTTTTTTCAAATATATCTGGGTGAAGCAAGCCCCTTTGGTGCTTTAAGAGCATAAAAGTCACAAGCTGCTTGAAAATACTGGTCCATATCAGAAAGATGGGCTAAAGTACACTTTCTTGTGCTGTCAGAAGTCTTTTCAGTAGAGTTGTTTGAAATGTGGGATGAATAAGATCAGAGGCATATGGAAGATAATTTAAATCGTTTGAGTATGTGCTTCTCTATGACTTGGACTAATTGTATGAGCTTCACTCTTCCCCAGCTACCTTGGCCTCACAGACTCCTTTGTTCCCACCTTTGTCCCTCAGAGGGCATGGCAGAAGGAGGTGTTATGGTAGCGTCAGTATTTCCAGGAGAAGGAGCGGTAACAGGAGCTGTGTATGCAGAGCATGGGCAGAACTGCAATGTTACAAGAAACTTCCTTGTTGAGACTTTTTCTCTCTCCCACCATCCCTGAACTTGGATACGCACACACAAGCCTGCTGAGCAGGGATCACAGCAAGAAAATCACCCCAAACAGTGAGACATTAGAAAATTATACATGCATGGCCACGGAGTTATTGTGTATGGTTTTTTTTTATGGATTGATGTGTTTTAATATTGAGGGCATTTACGTCTGTTGGTAATTAGAAATGTTTATGACATGCATTAACAGTAACTCTCCACACTGCCTTTTTGGAAACGTGAATTCATGTTAATGGCTCGAGTTTGCAAACAATTTACAGGCAAACACTTACCACTCTAATACACCACTTACTCATTTGTTCTTCATATTTTTTATTTTATGTTTATCTCTGCCTGAGATCCAGAAATTACTTACTCCATCACCCATGCTGCTTCTTCTATTTAAAGACATAAATGTGTCCCAATTGTACAAGATATTTAGCATATGCTTGGTTTTAAGCAGACGAATACTGCCACTGAAGTAAATGGGACTGCAGCTAAGAGTTAGGTTCACCCTTAAATTGCTTATTCAGAGCTAAGAGAGGGCACATCCTTGGCTTCCTGAATCCTGCACAGTCCAGGATTATTTTGTCTTGTGAGTTAGTGGTATGTTGTTTTGCAAATCCTTCAATGAACATCATCCTGCCAGGTTCTCTTGCTTCCCTCTTGTTTTCCCAAGGTGTCAAACATCTCATTTACCTGCTTGCAAATGTTTTTTCTAATGCAGTTCTGAGTGAATAGTCATTCCTGGAGTTCTCAGGCCAGTAGTCATCTGCATGAGCATGAGCATGAGCATGAGCATGAGCATAACATGAGCTGATGATCCAGGTGTTATCCTCAAATTGCAATGTGTTGCTATGTGGGTTTTACACAGTGAAGTACAGTCTATGAAAACAGTGCTTTTCTCTGCTTTTCGTATTTTTTACAACCAGTGGACGTTTTGGATGATGGTTTTAAGGACAGCGAGGTCAGCAAAGGTCAGCAGTGCAGTCTGTGTATATCTTAATGTTCACAGAATTATGGAATGGTTTGGTTTGAAAGAGACCTGACAGATCATCTCGATTCCACCCCAGTGCCACGGGCAGGGACACCTTCCACTACACCAGGCTTCTCAGAGCCTCGTCCAGCCTGGCCTTGAACAATTCTAGGGATGGAGCATCCACAGCTTCTCTGGGCAACCTGTGCCAGCGCCTCACCACCCTCACAATAAAGACTTTCTTCCTAATATGCAACCTAAACCTACCCTGTCTCAGTTTGAAGTCGTTCCCCCTTGTCCTGTCGCTGCATGCCCTTGTGCGTTCTGCACACAAACACACCCGAAGTCTTGAAAAATGCAGTCAGACAACACAATCCTTGTTTTGGGAAACTTGACCCCAAACTGCTTTCTAATTCCTCAAAGACTTACCCTTCATGAAATCTGACTCTTTCAGAGACCCAAAGAGAAAAAATTCTCCTGTTGCCCTGAATGTTTGTTCTCTGAGGATCAAAGCATTTATACACTATCTTGTACAAACCTCATAATACAGGGTGATTCTATAAAAACTGGACATTTATTCACATTTAAAAATAAAAAATGTGATCGGAACATTTGAAAGACTATTTTTCTAACCCCTCACTTTTTCCCTTTATACTTTTCAATTCCATTCTCTTTACACTTTTTGGAGTAAGGAATTCTCTTTTGTGGAGTTTTTATATGGCACAGATAATAGGTGCTCTCTTTTGAATGGGAGCTTTCTCTTCCAAAATCCGTGGATCTTACCACAAACTCACAACAATTATAGTTGTGCATGCTTTTTATTTTTTTTACAGCTTTTCACATGTGCATCTAGAGTCCTGTGCAGTGATAATTCTTACTATAATATTCACAAAAATATGTTTCTTAACCCACTCATCTGTTAAAAAAAGTTTTTGATAAAAGCAAAAATTCATCATCTCTAAGGAAACAATAAAAGAAAAGACCTTCAGAATTTCTTGATTTATTAAAAATAAATATTCGTTGAAAAAAGGAGACATCTTGGAGGTAACGATAGCAGATAAGGAGGAAGGATTATCAGGTAATATATTAATGTCTGAAAGCATCGGTTCCTGTTTTATTTCTGCATATAATCTTTTGCACACAATAGTATTTCAGCAATTTTTTGTTTCCTTTATGATTGTTTTCCAAAGACTATTAACAAAATAAAGAAAACAACATTTTTCAAACTACTCCATATGTTGAATAGGAATGAAAACCAAACAGAAAAAGGAGCACATTTTGCTCATTGGGAAACTCTCTTGCTAAAGCAGGATTTTTGGAAAGAAAATCTTAATTGGATGAGCAGTTACCAATCCCTCCAAACAATGTGTGGCAGTTCTGGTCACGCCAGGGTTAAATTTTGCAGCAGCCAGGAGGGGCCGTGCCAGGACCCTGGGGTTATCCCATGCAACCCCTGGCCCTGTGAAAGGGGCACAGGGGATCAGAGCGTGCTGTTCTTTAGGGTTTGCCAGGGAATGGGGTCGGGCAGCGCCGGGTTCCGCATTTGGAGAAATTGCGCCTGCATCGTTTCCTTCTCCTGTACACTCAGTTTTTAGTAGCGTTGCCTCTGTTCGCTTTCTTATTTCGTTGCTGTTTCTAGCAAATTGTCCTTATCTCACCCCATGATCTTTACCTTTTCGTGCCTCCAGTTCTCCTCTCCAGCGGCCGCAGCGGGCAGGGAGGAGTGAGAGAGCAGCGCGCGGTCTGAGGTGGTTCGGTGGGAACACTAAAATGGGAGATACCTTTCCTAACCCACGACATGCCACACTGAGATCCCACTGCCCAAAGACATCCAGGTGAGCAGGGAAACAGGATAAATGGAGGAAACAAAATGTGATTGAAGAAAACCGGTTTTTTTTGGTTTTTTGCTTTTTCTTTTTCTTACAACTGATGTAACCATTGAAGGGTTTATACTTAAAAAATATGGATTTCATGATGTCAGGGATGTCAAGAATATTTGAGGTTGAAATTTTTGAAAGTCAAATTGCTTATTGTCATCACACTTCCATCTAAAAATCAATCTCTCCTCCACTTAATCAATTGACCATGTTTCATTTTAAATATGTGCAGATGGACACAGTTCAAAGTCACAGTAAGACAAATTGTGTAATAGTAACATGTTCAATATCTGGATAAATGCCTATCTGATGCATGAAAACATCACCTACTGAGTTGTCTGCAGGTTCAAATTTCAGCAGAAAGGCATAAATGTAAGAGTCAATAGTATTGCTTTTGTACTTATGTATATAAAAAGGGATCATTCATTACAACAACAGTGAATATTCCTCATTCTTTTAACACATATCTTCTCTGAAAACCCTCTGCTTAGCTGGTGAAGAATTCAAGATCTGCATTTATTGCTCAAGATAACCATTTCTTTACAGCAAATGGATTCTGGGAAAAGACTTTATTAGGATTTAACTGTTGGCTACATGTTGCTCTGAGAAATTAGACCATGTGTTTTTTTGAGTACTTCACCTGCCATAAACAACCTTCAGATCTGTAGATAAAAACTATTATCTTCGTGCACTTGATTTACAGAGCTATTAGAAGTGGTTCTGTATTTAGCAGGAGGCCCTCTTGCAGCACAAGAATCTACTTCACCTGCCTGACATCAATCAGAGGCAGCTAACCATGATCACAATGCCAGTGCAGACACTCAGATGATGGTGGTGTGGTCAAACCCTGGGAAGACGAGGGGCTCGTGATCACCGCTCTTTATACCCGCACTCCTATCAATGAAACTCATGTTTTAGTGAAGTATATTCCCTTTTTGCATAATAGGTGCTAAAAGTGGAAATGAGCTACAGTGGAATGATGATTAGAAGCTCGCAGCTCATTCACATAGCATATCATTCCTATTCTTCTTCCTCACACAAAGGATTTACAGCATCTGATTTATCCACAGGTTGAGGCTTGCAGCTGGGACAGGCATAGCCCACCCACTGAAATCAGTAAGAAAGTAATATATCAGGTTTGCAGGAACAAGCCTTATAAATTGGTTTTTATAGGTGTTCCTTACTTGATTGTGTTCTCATACATAACTGGCCATGGCTTTGAAATAAACAGACAGGTAAAGGCAAGCACCATCATTATAGTCACTAAAATAAATGGTTTGGCTCCTCACTCACTGACAAAAATCCAAATCAATTGCTGGTTTCTCATTCCAGTTCTGTGTGCTGCTATATCCCTTGGCAGTAGATAATTAGCCCAGCTGAAAGCCACGCTGAACAGTTCTTTCCTGACCAGAAGTGAGTGAACTCTACCACTCATGGGATATGAAATGAAATGAAATAAATTACACAAGGGGGAGATCTGTACCCAAATTATTTGCCTACTTGACTGCAGGAATGACTGAACACAGAGTAAAATTTTGAAGAATAGTGGAATCTAACAACAATGGCTAAAAACTGCCTGAAAATGTCAGAATATGTGCAAGAGAAGAAAAAAAATTCGGTGTGAAAAAGACGTGGTTTTCTGATGCATTGATTCTTATTTTTCCTGTCTGCACATTTCCATTTACATTCCATGTAGAATGAGTGGTCAAGTATCTGGCAAAAATGAAGGTTAAAATTGCAAGTGGAACCCTTGTAATGAACACTCATGCAAATGTATTTGTGGTTGAATAGATTGTGCCTTTTTGCTGTCAACCACGAAAGCAAAACCCTGTGTCTGATTTAATAAATTTCTTCCGGGCATCTAGCTGGAGTTTAACACAGTGAACACAGGATATTTGAGGCTTGCCTTTGTGCACAGAAAGGAAAAAAATCCCCAAATATACGTGGGAAAAAAAAGAAAGTAAACTCATCTATTTGAAGATACTATTATTTGGATGGAAAGAGAAGATAAATTTGTCAGATAAATTATTTATGGAGACTTTTTAAAAATGTTATTTTCATCCTGACCAAAGCACATCATAACTGAACTGTGTACAACTGAGACATAATGAAATGGCTTTCCTTAGATATCCAAAACTTATACAAACTTATTTAATATTTTATAGTCCCAGTATGAATTTCATGAGATCAGACTGACAGCCTTTGACAAAGAACAAGCACAGAGTAAAGAAAAAATGTACTAAAGAAAGAAAAAAAGAGAAAAAGTTCTGAAACCAAAAGCACTGTAGCTTTCCTTTCAGTTGATTTTGTTTGAACACATAGAAAACAAGACAAATATTTAAATGAAGATGTCAACCAATGATAATCATATTTTAAAGGAGGATGGTACCTGATCTTAGCAAAGGTTGAAATAAGTTTGTATGTCACCTAAATCAGATCAGTCCCTGAGAACAGAAGTAAACCACCAAAAAAAGAATAAAAAATTCCCTACTCTATTCCAACAGAACTTTGTAAAATGTGTTTAAATAGAATGAAAAAATAGAATGAAAAAATAAAGCAAAATAAAACAAAACAAAATAAAATACTGTTTCTTTTCAGTAACATGATTCTCCATAGCTCTAGGATGAGTTTCTTCTATTATCTACTGGCTAGACATCATGAAGAATTTCTCAGTTCATACTGATGAACTCTGATTTAGGTGTGATCAAAACTCAGCTCCTTCTGTGGAATCATGGATTCTTAAGGGGATTTTAAAAAATCATTTTTTATATCCATATTTTTAAAAGAGATTCTGATGGGAAACTAACTGAAACCACAATGTGTGGCATCTTCTGCATTAATAAAGGAGAAAATTAGTATTCTACTATTAGATAAAATGTCACCAGAAAGTTCACCTTTCGTCACAATCCTGTAATTAGTATTTCATATACTATAATTTTAGTCTTGATGAGATAAGCACTTTCTGAGGAAATTTCAATATCTATATTGCTAGTGCTGGCAAAAAAAGCAATTTAAAATGACAAATTTTAATAGTTAATGGAGGTCTGAACCTTTTGATATAGTGGCATGAATATCAAATATTTTAGGTACCTTCAAGGTTTTAGTGACTTTACAACACTGCAAACGGGACATGCTCAACCCTTCCTAATTTCCCTCTATTTTTCCTAGTTCTTTTTGTCAAAGTCATCCTTCTGCATGGCCCAGCTTGGCAGAAAAACTGTATTTTCTCTGCCTTAGTCTGAAAGACTGTCAGTTTTGTTCTGATCTAAAGAAAACCAAGATCGTTACTTGGAGCTCCCTTTCATCAGCAGGTGTCAATTGAGCAGAAAGAAAATGCTGCAGAACACCTTCAAAAATCCAGGGTGCATATTTGGGTGAGAAGTTGCAGGCAAAGACAATATCACATATTTCCTCTTATCTTGTTGGTGTGCAGGGACTTGTGTCTGCAATTTCCAGACATGCTAATTCTGTTCTTAAATATCAGCTTACAAAGGCTGAACCACACTGCAAATTTTTGAAGGACTTGGTTTACTTTGGTGCTTTGCAAGGATTAAATAAGTTGCCACACCTTTACAAAGAAAAAATAATAAAAAAAAAAAAAAGACAGAAACTTTTTTTTTTTCTTTCTTTAAGACATGCTGGAGATCAGAAAAATATTATTACTTCACCTTTGAAAAATCCCCTTAAGGCAGCCAGAATTCTTGCAAACTTAATGGGACTGGGTTCTGTTACCAATCACCCCAAACTCACCAAAAGGAAAACAAAAGCCTTCAAACATTTCAATTAAATCTGTTTTAGCTTAACCTGAGACAGGCTTCTGAGTTTTATGTCCAAATCAGGTGGAGCTGGATGTTTTTTGACTGAGAGTATTATGAAGTTCACCATTGGTTTGAAGCCAAAACTCAAAGGGAGCAGGTGTTCACCTACATGGCTCAAAGGCAAAATGCATTCTTGCTTTGTCACAATGAAGATAAATTCCCAAATTTTACTCCACTGGAGTGGTAAATCTTTGGTCTCATGAAACACAAAAACAGAGAGAGAAAGAGAACTGACACTTCCCCACTGGCTAGGCATATCAGCTGTATTTTCAATGGCAAATGTGATCTTTGACTCTAAATTCACTCCAGCAACAGCTTCCACCCTCAGTGGGAGGCACTGGGTGACAAAGGGCTTCCCTAAGGGGGTGCAGTGGGGACAACTGTTCCCTCCTTTGCTCTGAAAACAGGACACTCTTCCCATTTCTGCAAACACGCTCATTTATCTTCCACATGAGCCTTTGTAAGGTTGCAGGTGCCCAGCAGTGGGGGGTGAGGGGGCAATGCCTCAGGGACAAGTGGTGATAAAACCCCAAATTGGGCAAATCCGTGTTGCTTTTGCACAGCAGTGCTGACACACTAAACCCTAAAACCTTTGTGCCAAAAAGCTTGTTGCTAGCGTAGCCAAGAGGAAGTCGTTCCGTTAGCATCAGTGAAGCCAGCATGTGCTGTTTTGCTCAGTTCACCCCAAAATAAATTATAGTAATGTGGAGATGTAAAGCTTCCTGCCCCAGATGGTAACACTCAAATAATAACGTTACATAAAACTTGTGCGAGCTTAGTGACAATTTGAGTGGACCTAAACTTCCTAATGTTTTTTTCTAAGAGAAATTGCATATGATAAGGAAACTGATATCAAGGATATCAAAAATGCCCCCCTACAGATATAACTATTTTGAAAAGTTGCCACAATAATTAGCAGAAAACAAAATGGAGACATATTTTCTTTTTACGTATCAAATGTCCCAGGAACTCTATGTCCTTGCAAATGCTTAGGAAGCAGCTTCAAGCCTAGAGCAGGAAATTAGTCATCATACTTGGCTAAAATTGACCCACATGTCTAGCCAAAAAATGTTATTGAAAAAATTAGTTTTAGAACTATTTAAATTCTTTGTGAATCCACGGAGTATTTTATGAACACAGATGATAAAGAAGTAGCCATTTCAGAGGCCTTTATTTTAGTTTGGGATCAAAAGAAAAAAGGCAAGTTATATTTATTTTAAAAGAAACAAACAAAGGGTCCAAAATAGCCTCAAAACTCACAGTGCATATGATTAATCAGACACTAAATTGCTAGGTTGTCTTCACTCATCAAAACAAACAACCACTCTTCAAACCTCAGTAAATGAACTTTGTAACAGGATTCCCTGAAGGAATGGCATGAAGTTGTATCAGGGGAGGTTTAATTTGGATATTTGGAGAAAGTCCTTCACCCAGAGGGTGGCTGGGCACTGGATCAGGCTTCCCAGGGAAGTGGTCACAGCACCAGCCTGACAGAGTTCTGGAAGTGTTTGGATAATGCTCTCAGGCACATGGTGTGACTGTTGTGTACATTGTGTGCAGGGCCAGGAATTGGACTTGATGATCCCTGTGGGTCCCATTCAACTCAAGAAATTGCATGATTCTGTGAAAAACAATTCTTAACGAATGGGTGAAAAAAAGGGGAGAAGTTATTGACATATCTTTACCCAAAGCTCTTATATCACCAATGGTGTCACAGACATCGATGGAGAAAAGCTCTGCCGTTAGGACATGTTAATTTTTGTCTATTAAAACCCTAGTGTAGACAAAGCATTTTCACTCGCCTTAGGAGAATCATAAATTTTCCAGAGGTCAGAAAATATTAATCTGTTCAAATAAAAATGTTCTGTAAGAATGTGTCAATGTTTGCACAAGTATCTTTACTATGAGTTTAAGTCCCCTAGCTGCCTAAATGCTCCGGCAGTAGCCTGTAAGATTCTGCTGCAGGGCAAACTCAAGTTGTGTTGGTTCACACCTTCATTGAAAGGTACCAGCAGGGCCCCACACTGGCAGGAATTGCTGTTTAAGAACATTTCTCTTGGCCTGCCAGTCAGAGAGTTGTTTGGAAAGATGAGGCATGGGGAGGAATTTCTATTTAACAGTAATTTCACCGTGTTTGCCTGTTAGCAGTAGATTTTAAGAGTTCAATCTCAGAAGAGAATCAACATTTTAAAAAGCATTTTTACCTCCTGCCCAGGGAAACAAAAATAGCCACTGTTGATCCATCTCTAAAATGTGTGTGGGGTGAAAGTGATTATAAAGAGGGTAATTTCTCAGTAACTAAATCCATGCTCTACAACCAACAAAGCAGATGAATTATTTTATAAGTGTTGGAGTAAAA
Organism: Dasyornis broadbenti; assembly: GCA_013397935.1. Taxonomy (NCBI): domain Eukaryota; kingdom Metazoa; phylum Chordata; class Aves; order Passeriformes; family Dasyornithidae; genus Dasyornis; species Dasyornis broadbenti. The sequence continues at coordinate 140,063 of VZRN01004776.1, read as the reverse complement.
TACTTCCTAAGTCTTTACTTCTTCCCTATTTTAAAATCATTGGATAGAATCAGTGTTTGAGATCAGTCCTAGCCCTGGTGGCTTATTTGACTGTCCTAGTAAGGCAGTATGTGACCCAGAAATTTGGGGTCCAGGGCTAATTGTTGAAAGAAACATAAAATTACTTACTTACTTAGGAGAACACCTCAGCATTTTGGAAGCCTTGACATTGTCCAGGCAGGTCTAATTTTAAATTGTTTATCAGTGGATCCAGCCATGCACTGCTGGTTGCCTACTTGAGAAAGTTTTCTTAATTACACAATTCCATATATACACTGTATCGTCCTGGCTGTATTTAATAGAGAAAAACAGTTCCCTCAGTGGCCACACAGTTGTCTGGGACATGTTCAGAGTACAGGTGGTGTAAAACAGCGGTGTAAGTAGATAGAAAAGGATTGTACCTCTCCACAGATGTGCAAAGACTCTGTAAGAAAAATCTTATTAAAGAGATCTGAAATAGTAAAAATATCCTGGGCGGTGAGCTAGGACAGTGTGGGGTAGGAAGGCTGTTTGGCTGGATTAGATAGTGTTCCTGGATAACTCTCCTGGGAGATTTGTGGGGATTAGGGGAGATGTGGCAGAAGAGAGTAGGAGACCGTCTCTTCAGGAGTGGGAGGTGTTCCCAAGAGAGAAGAGGTGTAGGAAGAACACCAAATACAAGCCCAACTCAGCCAGTACACCTCCCACCACAGACTCAATACAGAAATAGGCCTATACGTATAAAATATTCGCAACTGCGACCCTCTGTGAAGCAAGCTCTTGTCTTTCCTTGCTTTCATTACATCGAAACTTGAGGTTAGAAGTGTTTGCACGGGCTGAGTCCCCTGGTTGATCTTGGGAGAACCTACAAACACATAGCCCATCCTTCAGATGCTAAGAGCTGCTCTCAGACAGAAGTCACAAAGACAGAAGTCCAGGAACAACAAAACTTCAATTTCTCAGTGATAAGTGGGTTTAAATTGTTAATTTACTCTTAGTTTGGTTTTTTTTTTCATTGATTCAAGCCCACCTATAATCAAGACCATACTATAGAGACCTAAATGTAAGTACACTCTGTATAGAAACAAGTAGCATCCTAAGTAGACAAAAGATTGCATCCTATTACCACTGGAGAACTGCACACCCCTGTTTTGTGTGAATATTGTCTGGGTATAGGATGTGCATAAACTTGTACTGTTACTTTTATATTAAAAAAAAAAAAATCAGAATAAGATGACAAAAAGGGAAAAATTGCTAAGACATAATTTTAGTAACTTCTTGACAAGCACTTAATGTCTTCCAGTCAAGCAAGAACAGAAAATATGTTAGTTGCTTTTTAAACTCTTATTCCAATAAAAAGTAATTATAGTGATTAATTGCATAATGATTACTGTAATCACAGGCTATTCTTAGTTGATTAAGAAAGACAGAAGCAGCTCACAGAAAGCTTTCCACTAAAACTATTTATGTTTATTTTATTTGTCTTTTGCTAATTTTCTTATCCGAACCCATGAGTGGCAATGTTTCAAAGACAGGCTTACCAGTTGCTTTGAGACTAATCCACAGTCCATCAATTGAAACTCTATTTGAGAGATTGACAAATGTGTTAAATGTTATTATAAAGGCAGGAAATTCTTTTACTTGAACTACTACTGTTTTTTCTCTTGCTATTACAGTTTTTTCCTGCTTTTTAATTGAGTTCTTCTGCCTTATTAGAATATTTTGAAAGAATTTCCATGTACTTTTAAATGCATATAAAAATTTTAGCATAATGCATATATTGAGAAGGTATATGAACTCTCTGAAGAGATGATAATGGGGTGAACAGATGTGGGATTTCATTTTGGGGGGATGGAAGTCTTGGATGCCAGTGGAAACCATCACACTTCTATCAGTTTGGATGGGGTTGTCATAAGCGACACCATTTAAGACTCTGCCCTGTCATGTTCCTCCTCACAGTCCGTTGGGACACTGGCTTTTATTAATTTGGTGTGCAATGAGATCAACTACTGCTGTGACAGTCAGCATCGCAAAACTCAAAATAGAGAGGCTGAGTGATGGACAGAGAGCTCAAAATATTATCTGCTTTTGACTTTTATAGGGAAATTGAGAGAAGAAAGCAGCTAATAAGCAAGGTACATGCTTTAGTTAAAGCCTGTTAACTGCAAAAACACTCAGTAATATCTAGGTCCCTTCCATGAGCTTGATGTTGCAGCTCACGTACTCCCGTAGGTGAGACTTTTTTTGGGCACAGAAGTACGCAATGGAGATGTGTTCCAATGGTAAATGGCCGACGTGCCTAGAAACATTTGAGCAGGGGTTGTAGGGCATGGACTTCACAGGATGGTGTTAAGCGAAGACATTTTATTGTAAAAATCCAGGGTTCTTAAACTGTTACATTATTATGAGTTTACAAACTTGTGAGGCACAACAAATGTGTTTAACCAACCCCCATAAACCACGATAGGAACACGCTTCAGGTGTAACCAATCACTAACCGCACAGTGTGAGCACTTATTGGTTCTAACAATTGTTTTCCAGTTATGGAACTTGTTTTTCACCTCTAGTTTAGCTGAGTCATTCCCAGAATGCTCTCTGGTTAGCCGAAGTAGCAAAGGTGAGCAAGGATTTTACAAGGGCAACAAGGCCTTCAGTTTGCAAGGCCTTTCTGCTCTGCAACACATTTGTGACAAGAACCACAGAAACTCTGGTGATGACAAACAAACAGAGAAGGAGCTGTGATATAAGAGGACCATACTGCCTCAGAGGGAGTCAGCTCATTCCTCGGTGTGGTTTAGCTACGTGAACCTGACTCTGTGAAAACCCTGCTGGGCTCAGGTGCAGCACCAGCAACATGGCATGATCCCCTGTGAAACTGTCCCATGTTCTCCTGGTACCATGTTAGTCTGCTACAGCCTCAGAGAGAACTCACCTCTCCTAAGTCACATCCCAGCCCTTCAGCCAACAGTGCCAGACAGCCTTTCCAAGTTCACGACAAGCCATCAGACTTCAGCCAACTTTTGGTACATTGACTGCAGACAATGCAGATGCTAAAGTCGTTCACATAAATGCCAATGCACAGGGCAGCTGTTGCAGAGGGAAAACACTTTCTTCTGTATAATTCCTCCACCTGGTGGCCAGGTCAGGGATTTGGCTAGTCCAGGTGCTGGACAAAGAGCAGACCAGGTCCCAGCTCATCATGCCCTTCCTACTTAAGACGCTATTTAGGCTGAGCAATCAGATAAAGCTCAAAGCCACATGGGCCCCGACCTTTGGCTTTCTGGAACTGGACGGGCAGCCCCTATTTGGTCAAGCACGTGCTTTACTGGTAAAGAGTCTCATAATCTTCCAGAAATTCTTTATTTTTAGTTTTCCCTTCCCAACCCTGAAAATAATAACTTTCTTCAAAAGTGAATCCATTTGCAGAAAGGGACCAGTTGTGAAAAATACCTCATTTCAATTTTAAAGCAAATATATCATGTTTTGAAATTGTCAAAATGCCCTGTTTTGACATTTGGAAATGAAAATAAAAGAAACTTTGAAAGGTCACTATCAAAACAAAGTGATTCCAAATTTATATCTGATTTATTAACTCAATTTCTTTGAAAGAGTTCNTTTCCCCTTTTTTCCCATGTTTTTTTTCCTATTCTCCTTATTCCTCAGATGTTCGGTGCTGGAACGTCTATAAGGCAGTGAGATATTTAGACATCCTGTAGACTTTTCAAATACACCAGCATGCGTAACTGCTTTTGTAACTAATGAGAGCAAGAAGTTTCTTTACATCCCACATCTCTACATCCTGAACGTTCTGGCAAAACGGAAGAGCTGCTTTCCACCTGGCACTCGTGTATAGTCCATCACATTGTTTTATGGTCCTCTCAAGTTAAAAGACATGCAATTATCACTACTGCTTTTTATTATAAATTCATACATGCATTAGAGGGGCATTTCTCTCTGTCTCACTATTTTTTTCCTTCGGCTGTAGCTTTTTAGTTTGTTCTCTATTGCTTACTACTCTTCTCAATATATTCTTTGCAGTGAGGATATATTGAACCTGTCAAGTTTATTTAAAGAAAAGTTAAACTGGGGAAAAATCAGGAGTGTGTTTCCTAGACAGGGATGGTAAGATATTCAAGACAAGGCCTTGCTCCACTTAGCAGACTACAAATCCTCCAGATGTCGAGGGAAGCACAGAAAAGCAGATGATAAATGGCAAGTGAGAAACTGTACATTGATAAATGAGACTGCAAAGAAAGAATATATCTCCAGCAAATCCTTCATTGTTGCCTGCAACTCAGTTGAATTGCAGAGTGCTATTTTTATAATCAAACCTGTCAGTAATCAGTCAGTGGGAGGCATGGTCCTACATGTGTATGAGCCTAGAAAGTGAAAGGGAATTGTAACAGAGAGCAGGGAAAATAATCAGTTTGTTCCTGTCCCTCAACAGATGCCCATATTCTTCATCAGCTGTGGACTGAGTGTCCTTTAGGGAAGGGACAGGAATGATAAACCCTGGGAGGAGAACAATCAAGGAAAAGGTATTTAGAGAACTCTAATACAGTCACCTGTTGTCTTATAAAATGTAATTGAAGAAATGAATCAAAGGCTTTTCCTCCTCTCTAATTATATGATCCTTGTTATTACTTGGTGTGTGGTCTGTTGAAGGAGGTGTTCATGCCATAGTTGGGCTAAAGACATGTTACAAGCCTTGGTTGGGTTGTCTTGCACGTCCCTGATTCAACCTTCTTAATTTAGTCCCCAGACACAATAACATTTGAAGGATTAAAGAGAAAGAGACAGTGAGCAGAGAGGTGACCATGAGATAATCTATCTTGGATTTTGTGTGGGTTTTTGAAGGAAATCCATTCTTTAGAGCTAAAATCTTAGGAGAAAGAGAGATTCAGGTTTTGGACTGCAGGAACACTTTAAATGGCCCCAGGGTACAGCCTGAACCCGGATTAGTAACTTTGGTTTCTTATGCAGAGGCAGAAATCTGATCTCAGCTCACTCCTCTTACACTGTTGATTTGAGTATAACTTTGTTTTTCATGAGTGATTTTTGAGTGACAACCCCTGCATTTTGATGCACCCCATAAAACAGGCAGTTTGTGGAGTTACAGAAGTACTTTGTAATGGTGTATCTTACATTCTTTGTAAGGGAAGGGTCATTTTGGTGCAGAAACATTTATGATAATATGTTGTCACTTGTGTGGCTAAAGGGCTTCAACTATATGAGAGAGTTAAATCAGTTCAACTAGGACGCACAGACAGCTTTATTCTCCTGTTTATAGATTTTTGAGCCCACAGTCCTCCAAACGGAATCCATCCAACACAGAGGCTCTTGGGCCCTGCAAATAGCTGGGCAGGGATCACATGAGAATCTCAGTTGCTATAGGACTAAGGCAATAATGCTAGGGAACATAAACCACACACCCAAAGTCAGTGGAAAGATTTAAATGAGCTCCATTGTCATTGCTGTACAGCAGGATGGGAATTAAAAAGGAGCAAAAAATAGACATCTCTTTCCATCTACACGTTTGCAAGTCATATCAGTACTTACATATAGATGTATGAGACACACTTCATAATAGGACACCTTGAGGTTTTAAAAATTGAATGACATGGTTTCTTGCTTATAATCCAGCTACTGAAAGAACCTCACCTTGCCATACAAAGTATCCTTCCCTTCTTTTACGATTCAATTTTAAATACCTTCAGGAAGTTTAAACTCACAAATAATATGCAAATTATCCATACTCTGAAAGATCACATTGATTTACATTGTAATTGTTCCATTACTGATGATAGTGGAAGTTGCACGTCCAAGAGTACTTTTATTAGGCAGGAACTCTGCAAGATGGGCTGACATTGCTTTGCTTTTGCAGCAGTTATTACAACGTGAATGGAGGAATCATAATACACCAGCCGTATTGCAAGATATTGAAAAGCATTCTGGAGACAGTCTTATTTCTCGGAGGTATATTGTTAAGAAAAGATCCGCCAAAATAAAAAAAATAACCCCATCCCATGTATTTGGGACTTGATGAATACAGCTACAAATACAATAGTAAATATAAAAATAGTAGTGATATGGTCCATGCCATGAAAATTCATACTTAATATCAATAATGAAAAATAGTGATGGGGGAAACCTTGCATATAATCTCAGTCTAACTGTTCTGACAGTGCTGCCTACATTAATCTGTGACAAAATGATTCATGGAATGGATTTTTTTTTTTACTTTCTGTCTTCACTTTTTTTGGACAATTGTCTCTCCCTCCACCCTTACCCTTAGTGAATGTAATTGTGCTCCATACCTTTAGTGCTCTATAACTTTAAGGATGGACCAAAAATAGGATCTCTATTTGACACCCATTATGGCTATAGAATCTTAAATCAAGATATAAATGAAGAATGAGATAATAAGAAAGAGCAAAGATACACATTTGATTTATGAAATTGTTACCCCTGATCGCGGGTAAAGATTTTAAATTAAGTATCAGCAGTATGTATTTTTAAGGAAAAGCAGAAGCAAACATACAATAATGTTTGATGCTAATTATAATTTCTAAGGTATGCAAAAGTTAATTGCTCTTTTATTATGTTCACCTGAGGTTTGTAGTCATGACATTTATATTTGAGGGTCAGGTGAAAATAAATAAAACTTAGATATCTTTGTTTCTGTCTCCAGGCACAAAGGCGTAAGAAGTTTGACCATTGGATGATGACCATGGAACCACTCTGAATGGTGACTCAAATATTGAGTCATTGTAGCCTCAGACAATTCTTTTGACTTCTGTGTGTCTCAAAGATTCATAGTTAATATTTGTATGTAAGGTGAAGTGGTTATTTCCATAGAATTGTGGAATAGGATAATTTAAGATGGGAAAGACACTTAAGATCATTGAATCCAACCATTAACTGAACCCGTCTGACTTGGTGTCCTCTGCAAACATATTAAGGATGCATTTGATCCCCTCATCCAGGTCATTGATGAAGATATAAACGAGGCTGGCCTAAATACTGAGCCCTGGAGAGCACCATTTGAGAGCAGCCACCACCAAGAAATCACTTCATTTACCGTTTAAAAATGTCTATAAATAAAAAGTATAACTCTGAAGCCAGGTAGACTATAACCCACACTAACTATTCCTGTCAGACCTCTGTCACTCCACTAATAAGGCTTAAATGTTATCTATGTTTTATTCAGGATTCATTTTTGACCAGGATTATACCCTGACTTCTCTCACTTTTTGAATAAAGGTCCTGCTCACAGAAGAGGAAAGCAACTTCCTCAATTTATGATGTAGGAAATGGTTTGCCTGGGATATTTAAATAGGTAACATCATTCTATATATTTTCGTTTCTTTATAAATTAACAATGGACTTTGCTGGGGATTTTCTGCCTTATGGTAACATTGGGCATTTTTTTTCTTTCACTTTTGTTTGTCTTTCTTTTGCAGAATGGGGTCCCCATAGGATATGATCCTCAGCATCAAATCTGAATCGAGGAAAGAAAGCAAAGATGATTTCCCATAGAATTTGCAAGAATGCAGATTTTCCTTTTTCAACTGTCCATGTGCTTCACAAAATCTTCTATTTATTTTTGCCTTAGGTAGTGATAATTCATTACAAATGTATGTGATGATAAGAGAAATTAGTTTGAAAGGAAGAGGCCTCTCACAGTCACTCTTGCCTCTTGCTGCATTTGTTTGTGTTTATGTAAGCAAAAAAAATGGCATGCATTATCTTTTTATGAGCCTTGCGATTTATTCTGTTTTGTTGTCAGACCTTTGGGAATGCATTCTATAAACTTTATTGAGACAAGATATCTAGAGGCGTTTGCATATTTGTGAGCTCAGCACAATATTACTTTTTAATGCACTTTTGACTTTGTGTGGAGAAAATGGAGTAAGAAAATGTAAAACAAATATATTTCAGGTGGCATCATTTTTGTTACCTGCTTTTTGTATCCCTAGGTTAACAACAAGTAAAGATTAAATCATTTAAATTTAGTAAAAACTGAGATCTACTAGCTTAATTTCTGACTCTTTCTGTGGCTAAAAATTAAAATTACTAATCAAGGTCTTGATTTAAAAATCTATTAAGGACATTGTTAACTGAAAGATGCATTTAAATATATTCTGGTGTGGTTCCTGAATTGGGTTTCATGCCATGTGTCTGTGTTCAATAAAAAGACTTGGACAGATTTTACTGTGGTTTTAATTCTCTGTGTTCTTCCCGATATTGACCCAAATTGGCATGAGCATGTGTGCAGTACCGTGCTCAGCTGTGCACAGATATTCAAGTCCAGCAGCAGAACTATGAAGGTAGTCCAAGGCCCAAGAATGTGTGATGTATGAGCAATCAGATGCTGAAAGGGTTGCTTTTGTAGAGCCTTAGAAAGAGAAATTGAAGTGAAATCTTACTGTGGTCTTCAGCTACCTAATGGAAGGGTTTAGAGATGTGTATGGAACCTTCTCAGAAGCATGCAGAAGAAAAGGGAGTGATGCAGAAGGGAAAATCTTTTCACTGGGGAGGTGGACAAACACTGGTAAAGGTACCTAAAGAGGTCTGCCATGTCCCCGTAATTGACAGAAATTTAAATGTATTTTTAAAAACAGATCTCAAATTCTCTGTACACATTTTATTTTAGATACTTTATTTACATGAGTGGTTTATCACTGTCAGAAGAACAGGCTTAGATATTAAACACAATTAAGTACGTATTTGTTTTGCTTCCATTCTTTGCACTTACATCTGTGCTGACATCTCAGAACCCTCCAAGGATGTCAGGGATTCAAATATGAGAAGTGTTTGCCCTTTCTGGTTTATTTTAAAAGGCAATATTGAGATTCCACAGTGAAGTCAAAATCCCGGTGGCTCCCATCTTTCTTTTCCCCTTCATTTAATTTTTTTGTCATGATTTGTGCCTTTTTTTACCTGAACTGTCCATTAGTAAATTAGAATTCATGAGCACTCTTAAAGGAAAAAAAGCCAGATTAGAAAGTATTTACGGAAAACCTACTTCTACCATACAGAAACACTTCTGATGGAATCTGGAGACTGAAACTCCCTTTGGAAGAGTTTCTGACTTGTTATATTTTCTTTCCTTGATAAATCACTTGATTGTGAAATAACATCTTCACTGACAACTTGAGTAAGTGACACAAAGCATCCTCTCTTCCTCATGGTATAGAGGTTCCTCTGAACAATTTCTGGCCCTCTGAACAGAAATGGAAATTTAAAAAAATACTTTTTTTTTCTTTGTTTTATGTTCTAAAAGAGCACAGTGATTTTCATGCTCTCTCTCTCCAGCAAAGAAGGGATGTATTTGGCTGCACTGGCACCCTTCTCTTTCCTCAATTTCCCCATTTAACAGACGAGTGTTCCCATAGTTGGGATATTCAACCATGCTGTGACACAAGATGCGTCACCTGTTGCAATCTTGTTTCGTTATGCACACAAAGAAAATAAAAACAATTTAAAAATAAAAAAGAAGCAAAAGCAAAGGGGCAATTTTTCTATTGAGACAGATTTAAACACTAATTCAGCAGTGCATACATCATCATTATTCAAGAAAACATGCCATGAACGTGCTGATGGATGTGCTTAGGTGTTATGTTGAATTAGGGACTTAATGACGAAAGACAAGCAGTAGAGCTGAACAGTTCATATTTGGAGAACCATGTCCCCATGGAACTCAATGTTAATGGCAATCATATATTTCATCATAGTGAAAAATATAAAGATAAGTAGATTCTAGGAAATTGCAGTATATGTTGTAACATTTCAAATACTCACAGTCCCTAGAAGGGTTCAGACTTTGCTATGAATATTAGCATTTCTGGGTTTTGTTGAAAGGAGAAACAATATGAGTGAAGCAATAACATGCTGGAGCTTGGTGCCAGAGGAGATTGTGGGGACACAGAGTATCAGGAGGTTCAAAAAGGATTAGAGAAATTAGGCAGACAAATTAGATGAGACAAATTAGACATTAAATGAACAAAGTCAATACTACGCTATTGAGTGACTGACAAAACAAATAAAAAAGACTTAGCCTAGAGGGGCTTCGGTGAACTGTAAGGTTGAATGAGCAGAAACTTCATGGAGTTTGGCAAGGAGAAGAGCAGTGTGCAGAAAAAAACCATTCATCATTAGAGCTGTTAACAGACAGACTGAAATAGGAGTTCTGCTGAAAATGACCTGGGCACAGTGGGTGGACACTGTATATCGCAGGAGCCAGGGGCACTCTCACTGTGAAGAAGGCATGGTCCATAATTGTATAGAGCATGGGGAGCTCGGCCAGAAGACCGAGACTGGATGTAATTCTCACCAGTGCAGATGAAGTTACACCTGGGAGAGTGTTCAGTCTTGGACCTCTCAAATTCAAGAAATGTGTCAAAAAAAGAGGCAGCAAAGAGTGACAAGTGTGATTAAGGCTCTGGAGTACAGAAAGCAGAGAGATAGAGGAAGATAGGGAAGTTTAATGTGACTAAGGTGAATGATGACAAAGAACCTAAAGATTTTCGCTTTGACTCTAAATGTGACGGCAGCAGTCTTGGAAAACTCAGGAGTTTTTCCCAATGATGCATTTGCTGTATGACTTTGATTTTTAGCAGACATATTCTCTCTGTCCGTTATTCTCCTTCCCTCTCCCCTTGAAGTATCTTCATGACCCCTTCTTGCTGAGCTGGAACTCCATACAAAAGCAGTGCATCAATAAAAAATTGGATGGAGGTTTATCTGCTGTTTACACAATAAAAATAATTCCATTCCACAAGTAAATCACCATTACAATGGAGACTCAATGCACTTATCAAGCAGTGCTAGCCCAGTACCCTGAGTGTGCAGGTATAATGCTACCAGTGTGATTGCCTGGGGAATACAAACGCATTAACAACTAATAGGATTATTGACCTCATGTCACAGAAATGAAATATTTTCAATTTTGAAATTCTGCTCTAATTGTCATAATTAAGAACTCTTTCCCTCCTTCCTTGACTTTCTCAGGGAGTAGATGTATGTAACGAGAAAGACATGTACACAAACTCTTCATAATGCTGGATGGGTAGAGATAACAATATAGCAAGTTGGCAACTGATATGTACGCTATATTTTTGAGACTATTTCATGCACAGTGTTTAGTTCACCAGTATATTTTTTTCATATAAGAAAGCAAGTTTGAGAAGTGCCCTTCCTTCTTTTTCTAGGTAATGTGTCTGGTGTCTATCCTCACACCAGTGCTCATTACTGTCCACTTTTGCACTCTCAAAAATATCTGTAGATCCCACAGGGTAATGTGGGCCACAGAAAGGATTCATGTAATGGAACACATTATTTTTATACTTTCAAACTTTTTTCCAACTTCACTCATTTCAGTTTATTCGCTAGACTTGTTTCAGAAGGTTTAAAATCATTATTAAAAAAAATAAAGTGAAAATATAAAAATGTACTTGTTTGTTTCTTCTGTGGTTGCACAGAAACTCCTTATTGTTTAATCTCATAGAGCAATATTGGCCCATCCTTTAGTAACTGGGTTCTTCATTGGCAAATAGTAGCTGAGTCCTTTCAAGGAGTAAGTTCATCATGGGTCAGCTTTTTCCTGGAGAAACTGACTTCCCATAGGGAAGTACTCTTTCCTGAGTAAAAAACTGGTTGGATGGCTGGGCCCAGAGAGTAACAGTGAATGGAGCGGATTCCAACCAGTGGCTGGTTTCCAGTGGCTCAATGTTTGGGCCTGCCCTGTTTAACAAATTCATGGATGATTTGCATGAGGGGATCACCCTAAGCCAGTTCAGAGATGACACCTAGCTGGGCAAGAGTGTTGATCTACTGAAGCATAGGACGACTCTAAAAGGGGGTCTGGACAGGCTGGATTGATGGGACAAGGCCAATTCTATGAGGTTCAACATGACCAAAAGCCAAGTCCTGTATTTGAGTCACAACAACCCCAGGCAGTGATCACTCCCCGTTACTTGGCACTGGTGAGGTGGCACCTTGAGTCCTGTGTTCACTTCTGGGCCCCTCACTACAATAAGGACTTTGAGGGACTGGAGTGTGTCCAGAGAAGGGCATTGGAGCTGGGGAAATGTCTGGGCCACAAGTCTGATGAGGAGCAGCTGAGGGAGCTGGAGATGTTTAGCCTGGAGAAAAGGAGACTCAGGGGGCAACTCACTGCCTTCAACAACTACCTGAAAGGAGGTGGTAGTGATGGGGTTTCAGTGTCTCCTCTCAGGTACAAAGTGACAGGATAAGAGGAAATGGCCTCATGGTTTGCCAGGGCCCAACTAGCTAGGTATAAAGAAAAATTTCTTCACAGAAAGGGTTGTAAAGCCTTGGAATAAGGTGCCCAGGGAAGTGGTGGAGTCACCATCAGTGGAAGTAGTCAAGAAGCATGTGGATACAGCACTTGAAGACATGGTTTGTGAACATGATAGTGGGGCTTGGTTGGGGGTTGGACTTGAAGTTCTAAAGGTCTTTTCTGACCTTAGCAATTCTGTGGTGTTCCACTGTGCTGATTTAGATTTTCTTGCAGCCAGGTTCATAGCTGACTTCAGAAATTACTCCTGTGTTGAACAGAGACTGACTTTGGCCTGGAGATATCCTGAAGGACCCGTGGGACCCGTCGTTTTGTGGGTGGGCTTTTTAACTGTGGGGATGCTGTTCTATGCACTGCACTGGAGAGAGCTGATACATTTGTCACCTTGTTTTTCCACGCAACTAAGGGATTTATAAGGTCATAAAATTCCTGAACACATCAGAAATTTCACAACCAAGGATGGAAAGCAGATTTACAAGGGTGTTCCTTCCTGCCTATTTCTCTGAAAATAACAGGTGAGGGACGTAGGATTTACCCATTTGAAATAAAAGTGCAAGAGAAGAGAGAATGGGATAGAAAGAAGCTCCTTTTTTCCATTTTGGATATCACAGGTCTATAGAATGATAATATTAGTCCAGAGTAGTCCCACAATTAACTTTTACTTGAGATCACCATCAATCTCAATCAGGACATGAGTACCATTTTATGATTACTGTCACACACTAACTGTATCCATTGCCCCAAAGATTTTTTAAGCCAAAAGCGTGCTGTTCAGATGCAGAAGAGTCACTGAAGAAACCTAGATCCCTGTTATGGGGACAATATGAACATAAAATCCTGTCCAACTATAAATATCTAGATAATTTCACACATGTTAAAGAGGCAGAAGCAGATATACTTGTGTCAGGGCAATGACTGTGAGAGAAGAAATAAGAGAGATGGTTTTCCTTCTTGTTTTATTTTAATGGTCTGTTCATGTGGAACAGGTAATGTACAACATGGCAGAGGCAACACCTCTGCTCAGGATCCCAGCAACGGAGGTGAAGCCAATTCTGGAATGCAGTTTGGCCGTGTCAAAGGTGATGAATGGGAGATGATATATTAAAGTCACCTGGGCTGTTCCCTTCTACGCCAGGGTTAGCTCCAACAGTGTTTCTGTGTGTTTAATGGATTAATGCAGTTCAATGAAGTTTATTCACGAAAGAGAATATGGGCTCAGCATTTTCTTCCAAGTAAAGTGTGTGAAAAACACTGCGTAACAGAATTCAAATTTCATTTGGCAGGAGCAGTACCCAAGAGGAAAAATTCACTAACCTTTACAGCATACCCTTTAGCACAAGTGGCAGAAATTAGACACTTAATGCAACTCTTGGTTTGTATTGGAACATGGAAGAAATCTTAACAATGCAAAAAAAGGGCCAACTTTAATTACAATTTCTTGTCCCAGACTAGCACATATGATACAATAAATATCTCTATAAATAGTTTTAGAAATGTACACCTCATTTTTGGAGCAGGAATGGTGGAAAAAGGAAACAAAATCTAAACCTAAAAAGTGTGTTTTCTGGATATGTGCTGACACAATAGAGTTTTTCAGGAAAAGTTTATACCTTGCTGTGTTTTTCTTCCTTTATCAAACAAATTGCAAGAATCATGGACCTGAATATTTATCCTCAAAATGGAGGATCTTGAGGGAATGCTACTGATGATTGAAAGATCTTTTCAAACTGTTTAAATTTAAAGGAGTTTTCCAAGAGTAAAGGAAGTGAATAAAATAATATGAAAAATCAATCTCAGTTTGTGTAGTTATTTTTAAAACACATAAACATTTTGGAGGCCAATACACTGAAAACTTTTGGAGGAGAAATGCTGGATTACTATATAAAATGATCTGGTGAGAAATATCAGATAAGAACAAGTAAGAAAAAATTTGAAAGCCTAAAAAGAAGATATCTCCCTTTAATCTCATTTCTTTAATACTTAATGAAAGAATTTTTCTTTCAGATTTTCAAGCCAAAGAGATTTCAATAAATCGTGATCAGTACTGTTTCAGGTGTGTGATGTGAATAAATATGAAGGTTAGGTTTAGGATGCCCGTAAATACCGGGTCATCTTTCTAATTCTGGTTTTCTTTCATTGATAATTATAAATCAATCAAAATTATCATAAGATGTTATTCCATAACTAGTAATTTCTGAAGTGTTGTATTGCTTTGCAAAGAATCAGAGGTCAGAAAGGGATGGAGAAAAAAAAAATGAAACTTGGGTTTCTTTGTCCTTTTCTAATCGTCCTGATCTTTCAAATTTTAACCTTATGAGTGTTGGGAGAGATGACACATCTGATTGTCAACCCTCTTTTTCCATCAAGCAGGAATATAAATTTTTGTGTCCAGAGTGAAAATACCGTTATTTTTTTCTTGATCTATGGCATGTACTACTCATACAAGAACCATGTAATCTAACTTTGGTGTGCAAAGAACACTACAGCTAAATCCCAGAACAGAGTATGTCTTCAGCAAGTATACTGAAAGTTTATGTTGAGAAGGAGACACTTGACACCAAAGTCATTCACTGCAGAAACAAGAAGCTTCTATGTATTAACAGCATTACTTATTCCAATTAATATATTATAATATCCTTACTCACATATAATTAAAACCAGAGTATGTGCTCTGCACCACTATTAGTCATCAATAGAGAAGACTTACACATGCACAGCTTAATTCAGACAGACATCGAGAAGATAATTTTTCTAAAGGATGCAATTAATAAATAATTCTGGAAATCCAGAGATGGAAACAACCCATCGATGTCACAGCAATTAAGTTTAACCCAGCTCAGGTTTTTTTCATTCTTGCCAGTGAAAACATCTCCCATTTATCCCCCAAAGAACAGAGAGGAACATGTGGAAGTTAGAAGTGAGTTTTGTTTCTTTTAGCAAGTAAGAATGAATGAACATGGGAGATGATAAGTGTGGAAAGTCCATGGAGTTTCCTCTTTCTTAAAATGTTTAAAAATATTCCTTTGTTTTCCTCGTGGCATAGACATTGGTTCAGAACACAGCCAAAATGTTGTGCTGGGGAATGTCCTGACACTTGAGCCAGCATAAGAGCGATTCCCTGGCTCCTTTAACTTATTTTGTCCCATTTCCTTTTATTATATTTTTTATTATTCTGTCCTCCACCTCCAATATGTTGGAAGGGATTCTGAGCAAGTAAAGGGATCATCAAAAAGACAGAGAGATTACTTGATTTTCTGAAGGCAACATACAGGAAACTAAACTCCAGGAGAAGCAGTGCATCCATCCTTCAGGCTGGATTTGTAATAACTCTCAGTGACTTGTACTGCAGTGTGACAATTACCTCAGTTCTGGACAAAAAGTTTGGAAATCTTCATGAAGAATATAAAATTACAAAGCAATATTTTTTTTCTTTTAAATAATAATAAATCTTTTGAAGCAGGCCTTTGTTTCTGAGCACGCAGTGGCAGGAACAATCATCAAAATGTGTGGCTTCCTTTTTTTACAAGGCAGCATTTCTGGGCCCTCTTAGTCAATTCAAAGAATATTGTGTGCAGTTTGGAACACTAAATAAGAGGAAAACTAAATAACATGCTCAGTTTCAGATAGTCATTTATAGTGTAGCATAGAATAATACATTTTTTTCCTTGTGTTGACATCTCTTTGACATATGGAGATTTGTTATGTATATACACATTTGTTATTCATCTCTGCAAGAGATAGTTGAATAAATATGAGTAAAAGAAATATGCAAACAAATTTCTTCTTAAAATACTTCTGTCTGGATGGAATTTTGCATCTTCAATACATCATGGTTTTGGTATCTTTTGGACTAATAACTCAGTAGAAGGACTAGGAAATATGCAGCTTTAAACAAGGGTTTGAGTTTTTTGTTTTGTTCTGTTCCATACTGAAAGGAATAAAATGGAGGAAACACTGTAGGAAACCATTTTTGTTTCAGTTACAGAGTTACACTGCGAAAATACCAAAAGTTTGATGGTTCTGAGTGTTAGAATTCCTTGTTTGGGCATAAAGTATTCTTATCCTGTCAATCTTGTGGAAATGAAAGTGGTATGGAACAGGTGTTAGAAATTAAAGCCATTTCATATAATTATTAAATGTGCCAGTCCGTTCTGAGAAGGGTGTAGCATTAAATGGGCTTTGTTTGATATTAATCAAACTTTCCTACCTGAAATACCTTCTCAATTTAATGACTCTGTTCTGCAGTCAAGATCAGCTGTCATTCAAATTCAGTCTATGGAGGATATGTCTTTTTTTTNNNTTTTACTATAAGATTACTGTACACAGAGCCAGAGAAAGCCTCACAGAAAAAAAATGCAATTATATGAGATGAAAGATAGAATAAAACTGTGGGAGAGAATAAAGGCATGCCATTCAGTATCTCATATGTTCTTTGTCACAGAAGTGATTTCTGCAGTTGTACAAGGAATGATGATGTACTAGGAGTTAGACTCTTCATTTGCTAAAACAGTGTTGTACTCGTACTGTGCATGTCATGTAGATAAAGCTCAGTAAAAGGAGAAAATAAAAATGAACATGTCTCAGAGACAGAAACTCCTATTTAGCTTTCATAGGATGTTGCCTCAAAGTCTACATTTCAAAAGATCAGTGTTCACAAAAATCAAGCATTTAAAAATGTGAAGAAGTTGTTATACACCATCAGATTTTCACTGAAAGTGAGTTTTCACAGGAAGGAAAATGCTAAATAATATGAGTGCAGGGAATTTTACTGATTTACATCCCTTGATAATCACAGAAAAATGAGTTATGGCAACAGATTAGTTATACATACCACAGGGAATTCTTTTCTTCTCTTTCTGTTTTTTCCCATCCCAGTGAGGCTGGGATTTGAGTCTGTTTTCCCAGTAGAACGGGAATGAAAGAGAGAGAAACTCTTTTTTTACCTACTGATCTAACATTGACCTTACACTTCTGGAGCAAGGGTGCGTAAATGAGCCCTCTCATGCCCATGAAATGAAATTAAATAAGTTTTCAGTTCAAACAGCAACTATGGGCTTTGTTCTTCAATTGCAAGGGTAAAACAGATGGATCACATGCTATTTCTTTGTGGCTCTCCCCTGTTTCAGAATTCATATTCTTTTACTCAGCTCTGTGCTCTCTAAAATTATTTCCGTGCATCAGATTGTTGTCCTTGGTCAGTGAGATGCTCGGGGACAACTGAGACTGTAGTGCCTCCATTATTACTGTCTCTCCCTGCAGACTGCAGGTTCCAGAAGTGACCAGTCCACATGCTGCCATGTTCATTGCATGATTTGAATTTTAACATAAAATTCCATTTATAAAATTAATTAAAGTTATAACTCCAGCACAGGAAATTAAGGATGGTAATAAAAGAGCTAGCTGGAAAAATTCCGTGCAAATAGTTTTGTGTCATTCAGTGCTATTCAGACAAGACCAATTTAATTTTTTTTTTTTTCAATTTGAAATGAGATCAGCTTGGACAAAATTGTATTGTATGGTACTGTACAGAAAAAACACTTTGAAAATGCTATAACTTGACCTTTTGATTTCTCAGAGAAAATAATTCTATAATTTTTAAATATTTTTGTTGCAAGGTGAATATTATTTAACAAAGAAATATTAAAATAATAAAGTATCTAAATGAAATTATAGCTATAATATCAATATAATGAGGTGATAGAGGGAGTTTTACTCTAATTTCGGCTGTATTTGACAGACTAAATATTTTTAGGGAACAAAAATCTGTCCTTTGGCCGTGTTTAGTTGTCTCCCTCTAAGAAATTAAAATTAAACTCTCCATTTTATCATGACTTTGTGAACACATGACAACCATACCATACCCTGATAATATTAGCAAATTGATAGATAGGGTAATAAATGACAAAATATTTAATCTGATCTGTCCATTGACGATACATAATTTTCTTAACAAAGGAAATGCAATAGATTTAATTGAGGATTCAATGATGTTCTTTGTAAACTGTCATATGGGTCACTAATGTAGAAATTGGAAAAAAGCAGGATCAGTAAAAAAAAAAGAATTTAAAGGTAAACAAAGGACTTGATACATAGAATAGGAGACAGAAAACAGGAAAGAGCCCCACGAACTGTTCTGTATAAGAGCCTTATGAAAGTTTCCTAATGATTTGGATACAGAGGTTAAATGTGAGTTCACAGAATTCGCTGATGGTTCAAAGAAGGACAGCACAGCAGGATAAAAATCGAAGCATCATGGCAGAATTATTATTAGATCAAAGGAGGAAAAGAATAGAATTGTAAAGAAATTTAGGACATCAAATAGTCATGAAAAAGTAAAATTTCTCAGATGATTTCAGGCTTTTTGCTCAGAAATGGCACGGGAAGAAGACGTTGTTTCATCACAGGGTGTCAGAAAAACGTCACTATAAGACCATCAAGGAAAAGGCAAATGTGGAACTGAAGTGCATTAAGCAACATATTTTCAGTAAAAATCAAAATGTAAATTCAGGGAAAATAGAATGGTTTAAGAAAAAGAACAGATTATTTTTACCAAAGGAGACTAAAATGCTTGTCTCCTTTCATCAGGTTAAGTACAGCCTGAATAGGGAATATGATTTCTTTCTGCAAAAGGCATCACGAGGAAGAATAATTATCTCGGTGAGGTTGGGTAAAGAATAAAAATATACCTTTCCCAAAAAGTTTTGTGAGTTCAGGGTGGTGTTTTTTGTTGTTTGGAGGGGGGGAGGCTGATTGGTTTTTTCACTGTTTTTTTAGTCTGGTTTGTTTAAGCCACTTAGATTTCTGGGCCCATTTGGTAATACTTACAGAAAGGACACTGTTAAGTGTACGTTTTAAGACTAACATGGCAGCAGATGCAAATTCTGTTGGTACTTCTGCCTCTGAACTGCATATTCATCATGTTTTCAGACTCTTTATTTCCCAGCATCTAGATGCCACTTAATTAAAACCCCTAATTTAAAGAGTCTCCTAGTTTACTAATATTTTATGCATAGTAAAATTGAATCCTAACTGTGGGGGGGCAGAGGGAGGAAAAGGAGCTCAGGAAAAATGAGGATGCCATGATATCAAAAGAGTCTAACCACTTAAGATGATGACATTTTCAATACTGCAAAGTATTGAACATATTAAAAATTTTACATTTAGAAAACACTGAGTTTGCCATCCTGTAATTTCCTCTGTCAAATATATCGTGGTCTAATATTCATAGTATCTTCTTTTTTTTTCCAAAATATCTTCAGACATTATTCTTTTGAAGTTGGTATCATATCTGTACTTTATAAAGGATGATTTCTGGTATAGAGATTTCCCTACAAGTTAATTCATTCCTCCCAGGGGAGGACATTGCTTTATTTCTTTAGTGAAGCATTAGGAGTAGTTACTAAAATAATCTATCAGTACTTTTTTTTTTTTTTTTCTGTTTTAATGAATTCTCAGACTTATTTATAAATGTGAATTAAACAGATATGGAAAATATAACTACCCATGCTGCTTTCCAAATGGTTCAATTACAGGTAGAACTCTCATGGGAGACATTTACATTCAGTGATGACTCTGATAAATATTTTCTCATTTTGTCTGAATAACATAGTAATTTCTGTATTTCACAGGGACAGCTGAATAAAAGAAAATAATTGGTATAGCATTATTGCCTTGTCCTTTATAACCTCGATCTTAAAGAATAAATGTCCCTTAAAATGTGATTGAATGAAGACTCATTAATGGAAGTTATGAGAGCTAATCAGACTGTCAGTCTGCATTTTTTGGTGTCCAGAAAATGAAAAGCAAGCAAGACACTTACTAGAACAAGTGAGACATGCTTTTTACTGTGATAAAGATGCAATCCAATACAAATCTACTGAATGCCATCTTCTCTTGGAGTCAGAATGACATCTTTATTCTCCACACTTTTAATCCTGAGGCACCTCACAGCAGCAACTGTCAAACTAGTGCTAATTCAAAAAGAGCCCTGGAGGTGAAAATGTTTGACAGCCTCCCTCAGTTATCCAAATGAAAAATCAGGTTATTTTCTTTCACCATCTTTTCTGCCCACTTCTGTATACACTTCCTTCAATTTGCCTTTCCATTTCTTTGTCATTGCCAGCTTCTCTAATTGTTCAATCTTAAGATTCTTTTTCCTCCGCTATTCAGATAGAATTGTTTACAGTGTAGCACCAAAAAACACAGGTGTGAATTCCCTTGTATAAATGGTAAAGGTACCTTGTTTTTAAGCTGTAGACCTCATCTGAAAAGAAGAAAACAACCTCAATCTTATCTTTGTTTTGCAGAAGGACTCCCTGCTTTCTGAATGTATTAATTTACATAATTAACATTACAGTAAAAGTGAAGTAAAGATTAAGAAGAAAGCATTAGTGCCAGAGTAACTTGGAAGTAATCTTAACAGGGCTTTGCCTGCTCTTGGCTTCTAATTCATTGTGTATTGACTCTCTATTAACTGTTATAAAGGCATGAAATGTAGCCTAGTCATTTAAATATATGCATTTATGAAAATTTTCTATCTCTGTTGTTATGAACACCATTACTTTTATAGTATGGAGAATATGCAGAAATTAAATATTCAGAATAATTGCTTAATCATTCCACAGTTTTTAAGGTCATTGGGTCACAAGGTCACTCCTTCGTTAAATTGCAAGTCATTGAGTTTCTCTCAAAGACCCAGAGACTCTCATTACAGAGATGTTTTTGAATGACATGAAATGTGGGATGGCCCCAAGCAAATATTAATGGAATAAGCATGGCTGAGACATGCAGTGCACCACAATGCACGGCGTTCTGAGGCGCGTCCCAAACCAGTGCCTATGCGATGAACTCAAGGTGAACTCAAAGTGGAAAGTTAGCCAGCAAAAAGATTTGGTGTATGGCTGCAGTGCCGCCTCTGGAGATGGCTCAGGCCACGCCATCAGCGTGGTACATCAGCTGCCTGGAATTCTCCTGGACTAGGTGAGAGCAGACACAAAGCAAAAGAGACCACAGGGACATCTAAGCGTAAGGCCCCTGTCCTGGCTGCAATCTGATTTTAACGGTGTCAGGGTGACAGTCATCGCCCAAGAGTTCACAATCTAAAATTTGAATCATTTTACATCAAAATCATGCCATTTATCATAAAAATAATTGCTTTCAGAAGGCTGCAAAAAAGTATAAGAAGTGGTAAGCTGGTGAATTTTTGTGTTTCTCTTGAATCTCAACCAAAATTCAAGATTCAGTAAGCCAAAGTTTAGCCAAATTGTTCAGCTGCTGGGCAAACTCTGGCAACAACAAAAACTGTAGTTGTATTTGTGCATATTCTCTGAAGCCTTAACAGAATAATATCATGTTCAAAAAGTCCCTTCTTGGGGATGACAAGAAAGAGGCAAACTGTACATTTTTGCACAAAAACATGCTGATTTCTTGTTATTTCATGAGTATTTTGTACTCTTAACCTCATTAGATTGGCTGTGGAGGAATTAATTTTGAACTACTTAATGCAGCACTCTACATTACTATTTTCCAAAGATCCCTTAAAGAACTTTCAACCAAATATCACTGACATCAATGGAAATGAGATTTTTCCATTACACTCTCTGAGCTTTGGATCCTATTTCATGTTTACAAGTGATTTCCATGTTATTTTTTTAAATTGTCGGAGCTTTTTTGTAAGGTTGACATTAAGCTGTGAAGAGCAACAGGACTAAATTCACCATCTTAGAGCCAGTAGGTTATCTCCAAAAGGATGTCATGGCTCTGATTCATTCATGAAACAAGGCTCACACAATCTGTTATGTATTACAGCTTGCCTGACTGCATTTTCTTCTTTGTATCTTGGCCAAGACATTTCAGTGTTCCTGTTCCTTTGAGACCCTCTGTTTAAGATGTGAGTGATTTCCAATGCAGAAAATTATTACTGCAATTAATTAATTGCCAACCAACTCCTTGTTAAGAAAACCACCACTGAAATTCTAACTTTTAGTCTGGGGGCTTCCACTTCAGTTTTATATTCTAAAGTGGTTTTTAATGTTGTGTTAAAAAACTCCAAATGTCAGGATTAATTTTGATTCTTTCTTGTTGCTCCTCTGGACATACCATAGGAAATAAATAGGAATAAAAAAAGCTGGAAAGGGGTTTTCGGCAGCCATCTCACTCCAGACACTTCAAACCAAGTAAATTGCATATTTTATTGATCATCAGGGAACTTCATAGTGCACAAGGGAATGTCCCCATTGGGCAGACTGGTTTCCTTTACTGGCACAGTTATTACCTTCCATTTGCTGTTTTCTAGAGAACAATGAACTAATCTTTTCATCCTTTAAAACAGGCTGCTGGGAAGACGCATCATTCTTCATGGAGGATCCTTACTTCTGAAAATAAAATGTTTTTTTAAGAGGAAACGGAAAAAAAACTGCCTTGCCGTGTGTGAGACACTATGAGCAATGCATTCATGGCATGTATAAGCAGAGTGTTAATATTTACGCAGAGTTTAATGTTCTTTCTTACTGACAGAACCATAAAGTTCTTTGATTTGGTGCCTTTCTTGAGTTTCAAGGGGTACTGGAGCTCCTGAGGAGACCATTCAGGTTGAGTCTTTGTGCAGAAGAGCAGTATTAGAGTACATCATCCCGTGCCTGCAATTCCAGTCCCCTCCTGACATTAAGGAGATTACCAGTTCTGTGTAAATGAAAATCAGAAGGATTTATCATTCTCCTGCAGGTGTATGTTTTGGTCTCAGATAACTAAGCACAGAATCTTGATTTGTCCGGAATAATATGACTTGTAGAACAAGGATAAATACTGCTGATTTTCTCATTTTTTATAAATATCACAGAAACCCCACTTTGCTGATCTGCATGGAATATAAGTTTTAAAATTCAAATGTTAAAACTCATAGAAGAATTTAAAAAATCTAATTCTATTCATTGCACAAGCCTAATATTACTCCAGTTATCAAAATATGATGTAATTTAAATTTTTCTACCTATCTCTTTTATTTCATTCATCAGATAGATTTGTTCACGGAGAGAGAGAGTAGAAACAAATTTGCCAAATTCTCATTCATCTCTGGCCCCCAAACTGAGACTGGAGTCAAATAATATCATGGCTCTTACATTTGGTTCCAAAAATCCAGAAGGAATACGTTTCCACCAGAAATGTAACTGTAACCTGAAAGCAAAGTTGAGGAATCACCATATTTTAGAATGGGATATTTTAAATTTTATTTCTTCGAAGAGTCGTGGATGTCATAGAATCTTAGAAAGGGTTGGGTTGGAAGGGACCTTAAAGCTCATCTAGTTCACACCGTCTACCATGGGCAAGGTCATATTGCACCAAACCAGGCTGCTCAAAGCCCTGTCCAACCCAGCCTTGAACACTTCCATGGACTACTTCTCTTGGCAACCTTTTCCCTCAGCATCCTCACCATAAATAATTCCTCCTTAATATCTAATAAAATCTCGTCTCTTTCAGTTTGAAACCATTGCTCCTTTTTCCTACCTCTGCATGTCCTTGCAAAAAACCACATATTGGCAGATAACTTGAGGTTGTGAAAGAAGTAGCTATTTGAACATTTACAAGTTTTCCCCCGGTTAGAAGTCACTAATACCCTTGCTTCACAGATTGCCGTTACTTAAATAATGCTACAAATGTGCTCTTCACAGTTCCTGGCTGAAGAACACTTCGTATCTTGGTTTTGGTAATAAAAATCTCAAATAATGAAAAAGACTTGGCAGCTTTCTAAGGATCTCTTTCAATATCAGAGTGTCATGCTCACAGTATATTATTCTGGGTTCTTAGTGAATTCAGGATATTGCGTCGGTTATTTGCCTCAGCAAACTCTTCTCAGTTGAAATAGTGTTTTATGAGTAACTTAACTGAGATAGGATTTAAAAGATGATTGGTACATTTGGGAAAATTACTTCAAGCATAATGGGCAAAATGGAGCATCAGTAAGGATGAGGGGAAAAATTGCCTTTGTCTTGTTTCTGGTATAACAGAGGCTGGACTTGTGGGCTCGACTCCAGGCCAGAAACATCATAGTACCTTGAATTATTTCATTGTGAATATTTCCATCAACAGGGATTGATCAATTTATTAATCCGTATGGAGCTAGGACACGGCTTAAGATATTGCCTGCATTGCCATGACAGTCCAAAATTTTTTATTTTGCCTAAAACTTCCTTCTGCACTCCTCTCAGCTACATCTTCTCCTGTAATTGTGGGGTCATCCACCTTAACAAACTCTAATACCAAACAACCTTGCCAAGCACCCTCCATTCTAAAGCTTATTTAGTGATTATTATGTAAAATAATTACAAGTTTAGTAACATTTCAGTTTTCTTTTTGTCAGTTCAGACATTCACTGTCATTGAAGCTGCTTAAAACTATAGACCCCTTATGGGCTTACTCATCACTAAAGTCTTATTTTCTGAAGTAAATTAATGATTTGCTATTCCTGGAGACTTTACTGTGCTTATCACTGTATTAACTCACATCAAAAAAAAAATCACACTAAGCCATTTTTCAAACCTTGAAAAAAATAGCCTAGAGACATTCTCGTGAATGAAGGTCTTGAGGGAGAAAAAAGCAGGTATATTTTGAATAATGGAGATGTACTCAGTTAACATCAGGTATAGCTGTCAGAGGTTATTTCTAGCATTCAGAATCAGCCTTCCTTTCTATGCACAGTATGTCAGAATATAGTAAGAGATGGTGTTGTGAGGATCCGGATAAAGGAAGGCCATGTTTAGCTGTTAAGGCTTTGGCTTGACTGTGATTATTGTCTGGGTACAAATTGGCATTGGCATTGTGCAGCTGACACTTGGAGACCCATTCAAGAAATCCAGCAAATGCTTGCAACAGGCGAGACAGTAACGTCTCAGAGATAGATCTCTGATAGGGGAAAGAGTGGAGGTCAGAGAAAAGGTTTTTAAATGGACAGGTATTTCATTAATGAAAGCAGCATGTGGAAAAGTGAAAAAATGGAGGACAGTGTTGAACAATTATCAGCCAAAAGAAAATAAGGAAGAAAAAAGGGGTTTTTGTTTTGGATTTTTGATGGTGGTGTTTTTTTTTGTTTTTTTTTTTTTTTTGCTTTTCTTCAGAGGAATAGTATATAATCTCTTTTCTTCTATGAGGTAGTAGTTAAAAGTTGCACTAAAACTAGTAACCTCAGAGGTCTCTTTCCATTGTCAATTAACTTTGTGATGGATGTTAACACGAGGATCAAACAACTGACCTGGGAAGAACAGGTGATTTGAAGACAATTTCTTTAATTTGAAGATTCCTAGGAAAAAGATCTTTGATCAGCAGTCATAAATCATAGAATTATTAAGTCTGAAAATGACCTCCAAGATCATCAAGTCAGATCTTCAACCAAATACGACCGTGCCCACTAAATCAACTGAATTCTGATTTCATACGCCCTCCATCTCTCAACATCCTCCTTCTTGCTTGGCTGGTCAAACAAATTTCCATTTTGCATAACAGATTAAATGGACAGGCTCACTTTAGCCACCACAAAACCATAGAATCATAGAACTGTAGACTCATTAAGATTGGTAAAGACCTCTAAAATCATTGAGTCCAACCATTAACCTGTCCTGAAGCACTGGGGTCATAGCTGCCGTTCTTCTTTTTT
>VZRN01004776.1:81826-114055 GCA_013397935.1 Dasyornis broadbenti | reverse complement strand
TTTTTTTTTTTTTTTGAGGGACACAAACTCCATGTAACAAAACCTCTCACTCCACGTGTGTTTGTTATGGAGTACAACATGGCTGGTTTCTGGGCTGTACTCCAATAGAAAGGTTGGATACTGAGCTACCACATGACAGAGAATAAAATAAGAAGCGGCTCATACAGACAAGGAATGACACATAAATTTCAAAGGATGAGGATGGTTACAAAGTTGTAAGATTGGTAAAAAAGTGGAAAAAGAAATTAATTAATTCTTGAACTTCACCTATCATTATGCAGAGATTTTGATGCATGTTCCAAGCACTAACTAAAAAACAACAAAGAAGAAATCAGAGAACTAAGTAAGTAGGAAATAAGAAGAAATAAGAAAGAAAAGTATTGTTTCTGACAGCTCTTGAATATTTTTCAAAGAAATTTAAATAAGCATGAAAAATTATGAGCTAAATATTATGATATAATACAATAGAGAATAGAAAAATAAGTCTTAGACATTCTTGTTACTGGACTATAGGAATAGTGCCTAATTTGCTGCATAGTTATTTCCAAAAATCTAGTTACAGTGAGATTTATTTCCTATTTCACAATTTACTTGAGTTGCATTTTGGGAAGAAGAGTAGGGTCTTGGGAACTTGTCAAATTTGGAAATAAAAGTGCTCTATGTAAGAAGAATAGGGTTTATGTATGCGGTTTACAACACATTTTCAGGTGGCTCTTGTTTCAATAAAGCAGTCTGGATTTATTGCAAGAACAACTGAAGAGATTAAATATATTCTTTCCATCAAATCAAGTCAAATACATTCAGAAATTAAGACTGATAAAATAATAATCATGTGTTTTGAGAGTCTAACTAGAACACTGAAAAATGAAATGGTTTAATTCATGTGTCTCTTATGGTTTATGGCATTTAATGTTTCCCTTCTAAGTTAATTAGGGATATTTGGAATAGAATACAATTAGATATACAACCCAAAATGCAAAGAAAAGACCATATGATTTCTCCACAATACAGAGACTTATTGCTATAATCCCTTGCCTATCACTGTCACCCTTGTGGCTTGATAAATAATTTCTTTGTCATTTTATATACCTGACCTGATTAACAAAGGATTGATTATTTCCTAAAACAGTTTTGTAATTAATACCAAAGTCACACTCCATCCCCCTTGTTGATCCTTGCCTCTACATGTTTCTGATAAAATATAATTGTGCTAATTCTCTCTGGATTGATTAGATATAATGTTCAAAGGGAAATCTACTTTATTGCTGACCTAACATACCTTTGTTAATAAGAATTTTTTTTATACTGCACTTCAAAGATGAAAGTTTCTTAATTAACAGCAGAAGCTTTACTGAACCAAGTCTATTACAGTCACAACACCGTTTCCTGAGGCTCTATTATTTTCTTTATTAAAAAAATCCATTGGAGATATAGGCTTGAAAATGATATTTAGACACAATGAAAAATGTGCTGCTCTGAACATCACTAATAATTTTAAAAATAAAATTTTATGAACTAGAGGTTGTATGTAAAGAAGAACATTTGAAATGTGTACTTGGAGTGAAGTTCACCACTTCACTTCCATTTGGAGGATTTAAATGGGACTTGAGTGGTTCACATGCGTTCAGATCTTTGCAGGGGGCAAATTTCACCCTTAATCAAGGCAGGTTTTACTGTGCTATTTGAAAAAGTGGTATTTGTTAACTCTGAAATAGCTCTCAATATTTATGGTTAGTTGATAATGTGCTATTTTTAAAATTACATTTATGGCAGCTGAGGTCAAGAAAGATATTTGCCAGGAAGAAATCTACACAGTAAGCATTCCAACGATTAACAGTAAAATAAGGGATTTCATACAGTGTGCCACAATAGTACGTATCATTCACCTACCTGGAAAGCCTGGTCAGAGGCCCCTCAAATGATTTTTATTTACCCATATTGGTGTTTGCTTGGCCATTTGTGTTACCTGAAAACCACATAAGTATTTATGGCCTATCTTTAACTACTTCTCCTTTAGTATTGTCCATGCCCACTATTAAAAAAAAAAAAAAAAGAATAAAAAGGAAACAAAAAAGAAATTGCATTCTTTGTGTCTGCCTGTTGACATAGGAATATCAGACTTAGGATTTCTTTCAGCAAAACTAGAGTTAAAAAAATCTACTTATTTAACTCTGTAGTCCTCAACTTCTCGTAAAGAGGCGGTATTACGAAAATAATGAAAAAATACAGCTGGAGTTGGAATGCTGGTTCTTCCAATGGGAAAAAAAAAAAACCCAAAATAATTTCTAAATAGAGATGCAAAACATAACTTTTCTCTGAAACACACTATTCAAACATTGAAGCCTGTGGATTTGAGGCTTGAAGTTCAGTCCTGTTCTTCAGCAGGCAGTATTGGCAGCTTTGCACATTCATAGTAAGATTAATCAGGCCCAGTAAAAATTGCATGTATTATCACTAGCATGTTGTGACACTTAAGCCACCCCAAATTTGAAGACTGACATTCACCTCTAAAACGAGAATTTTTGCAAATTATTATCTTCCAGTTTAATATGCAAATGTGAGGGGGAGAGGAAACTGAAATTCCCAAGCATTAAGTAGTTAAGGCTTTAGTAATTTTATTCTGATATTATTGAAATAGTTGCCAATAGTTTTTAAAAAGTTCTTCTTCCAGGAACACAAAGAGACAGAGCTGCTTTAAAATGGATTTTTATTAGCTTTAAAAAAATACTGATGAACTTGCCTGAGAGAACATAAGAGTTTCTTTATTGCTGTGCATTTCTATGAAGTCTTGTCTTTTTATGCATGTATTTTACTTGAAAAGCATTAAAAATCAAGGAAAGACAAAAGAAAATATTCACTGAAAGGACCTGTAATCCACTGGTTATCACACTGATTATACACATTATAACTACCAATGTATCTTGGATATTTAAAAAAAAAATCAAAGGAAGACTAGGAAGAACATGATAAAATAGCAATGTCACTGAAATCCATCAGACAAATAAGAAAAACAGGTACAAAAATTCCTTCATTTTTTGAAAAGGAAAATCTTATGAGAGTATTAAAGAAAAAGGACTATGCATTATTCATATGCAGTTTGGTCACACTATTTGCCTTCTTTTACCTCTCAAATGCATGTTACAGGAAATCACTTTGTTTTGGTTTTTCTACTTCTTACGGAGTTTTGGGTTTTAACTATCTATATATCACTCGCACATTTTTTAATTTAGGTACCACATGCCCAAATATAGAGTGGAAAGAGTTTGGGTAGAGAACAGCTCACCAGAAAAGGAGCAGGAGAATAAGATTGTTAATTACAATTGTATTCTGTCATAAACACACGGACACAGACACACAAATATATCAAAAAGTAGCTTCAGACCAAATTCATAAACAGGATTTTTGTAGTTGAATGACATGAAACAACTTTCAGTTCCAGCCAACTGTCCTAAAATTGCACTGCTCTGGGGTATCCGTTTGTGAGCACAGTGTTCCAAGGAAACTCTAAAGCATTTAGACAGGATCCAGAAGAGAAAAACAAATTAAAGGAATAAAAACCTTGACTTAGAAGCAAAGTCTCCAAAAGATGGTGTAGTTGAGTCTGGGTAATGAAAATTCCTATGAAGATATGCTAATGCTCTGCAGGTGTTTTAAAGGTTCTACAGAGAAAGAGATAATAAAATTTTCTATGTACATATTGTGGAGGGAATAGTTGTGGTAGGCCTAAACTGCAGGGAGGAGATCTAGGTCAGATAGTAACAAGAAATCTTTACAATGATAGAAATAATAAAACTCTGGAATATCCAAGAATGGCAATGGAATTCCTGTCACGTGGATTTTCAAAAGAGCCATAGAAATGTATCAGCTGATGTCAGTATGACTCTACCCTGGGGCCATGGAGAGGTAAAATTATTATTGGCGTTCCCATCTACAAGTATCTAAACTCTATCAATCTATGATACTGCTTCTGCTGATTTATAGGCATTAGTTTTTGTGAAGATGTTCATAAACAAAATCAAAACACAGGATGTGAACCTGTTTCTGTTGCTGATGTATTTTTGAGTGACAACTGGACAATAATGTCTCCTTGCATGAATCTCTTCAGGCAGTGATAGAAAGGTAAGGACACTGTAGACAGTGGCAGTACTGCAATTTTCTTAGTTTTCTGGAAAGACAGAAAGTCAGAGTGTATGTTTTTCTTGTCGTGAAGTCATTCATCAGCCACTGGCTGTACAGAAGATGATCTACTCTTAGACGTGATATCAGAATGAAAATAATCTTCCCATTGCTTTTTCTCTATAGAAACAACTGAACACTGCAGTGGTAAGCACAGCAAAACAGATTTGTGCAATGCATTTGTTGAACTCTGGAAACAAAATCTGACGGTCTTGTTGGAAAAGGGAAGGTCACCAAGAAGAGAAACTACGCAGAAATATTGAAGTCAAGATCATTAACATTACTTCTTACTAGTTTTGTAATTTGCAGGTTTTGCTTGAAAAATTGGTATTCAAGCTTTTGACCAAGGACACTGCAATAAATTAATGAAGATACATGTTGTTGGAAATGAATTTTAAAAGATATTAACAACTAAAGGTTGCTGCTGACAAATCAACAACTGCTGGAGCTGCAGAATGCAATTCACTTGCTGTGAATTGCAATTCATCATAGGAAAAATATTATATCTATTTTTTAAATATGAAATAAGTTTTCAAGTATAAAATACAGAATTTTAAAATTGAAAACTCACACATTATATCTATAAAAGGCTATAAATAGAGTAATGAAATATTCCTATTAATTACCAGTTTGGTTCAATGTTTTTTCAAGTTGTAAATAATTCACCATCTCAGGCTCAACCAAGACAGGCAAAATCTCTTGCCATATTGACAGTGCCGTGAAGACTATCGCCGCCAGTCCCTTTAGGTCAGTTTCAAAAGTGACTGCATTTGTTTTAAATATTAAGGGGGAACTCATCTCTCTTAAGCAAATGCTAACCCCTAATTTCTAGTTCCACATTTCAGTCAGTGGTGAAATCAAGTCAGCTGAGCCACCAGCAGGGGTTTGATTCAGTTGTCTTATCGCAGGCAATGGTACCATTTGAGATCCCGTTTGAGATGGGGTGTCCCATCTGACCTCCAGCTGCAAGCCCAGAAAAGCAATGTCCCCTGTAAGTGCAGCATCATGGCTCTCACCTCTCCAGATGCCTTGAAAAGCCTAGGGTATCATCACAGCCCATATTTAAGCAAGCAAATCGAGAAGAGTGTGTCAATTTTTGAAGAGAGAAACTGCTCTCTGGTGTCAACTGACTACACCTGCAGTGACTATAATGGGAACTTAGAAAGCCACCTTCTCTGCAGACACCTCTGCTTTGGGAACAAAAACATAGGTGAGATTGTTTCCACATTTCGTATAGGAATTTTGACATCACAATGGCTGAGAACAATTTATTTGAAAGTTCTGCTTTTTTTTTTTTTTAATGTGTTTTCCCTGTAAAGGTCAGTATAGGCTAAACCCGTTGACCCTCTGGGCACATTGCAAACCCCTCAATCGAGGCTTTTGCCTCAGGGGAGAAGCAGGGCATTGGGCAAGGTCTGTATTGTATTGTGCAGCTTAGTCTCTTTCAATTTAATTTTACATCAGTCATCCATTACTCATTCTTCTTAATAATTTACATGGGCACCCAGAGAGATTGTGATGAGCATAATTAAAAAAAAAATAAATTAATAATTAAGGGAACTAAAGTAAGAAGTATATGAATGAGGATGTCACACTGAAAATTATCTATTGAGGATGATGTATACCATAATGGGAAAATCAGGTACAGTGTTCTTATATTGTTAAAGCAGAAGGACGCTTCCCTAGTGATGTTAAATAATCTGAGGCTTTAGAGGCTTGAATTTAACATGGGAGGTTTTTCTTTATCCACGTTTAGCTTGAATAAGAGAAAATATATCCACTGGTGAGTCAGTAGCATCTTCTCTATTAACAGATATAACAGCTGTCCTGTCATAAGGATTATCACAGGGATTGTCACACAAATTACTTAAAATTGTGCCAGTCAAAGCACTGTTGAAAAAAACTACATGACAAAAATATGTACCAGTGAATCATGAAAAATAATTCCTTTTACAGGTAAATGTTAATCAGAACTCAACAGTATTGCAAACACCTTAACACAGGTAACATTCTGTGCCCTAAACAACTCAGTTGAAATGCAGCATATATGTGACTTTACAAGTTCAACAAATAATTATTTTAAATTGAAAAACTTAGAATAAGACAATGTTAAAATGGAAACAAGAAATGGGGAGAACCAAGGGAAGGAAATAGTTCAAATAAGGATGTTATATTTTCCTGCAATCATAGAATCGTTTTTCTTTAAGAATAATTTCTTTTAATTGTTTTGGTGTGCATCAGTTAATATTGAGGCATGATTGTTGCAGGTTCAACTTATTTCAGTGCAACTCTTGGCTGGCTTTACTGTCGTACTGCTGGTCATCCTATGGGTTTCATTATTTTTCATCTAAGTTTTCACTTTTTCTTGGTTTACATATTCCTTTTTCTGTTTTGCCCCAATGATTTGGGTTTTTTCCATTCATCTACGTGTAAGATGAGAAACTAATCAAGACAGAAAAAGCAGTGTATGAAAGTTACCATGTCCTAAAAGGAGTACCAAAGTATATAGAGATACAGGTAAGTATAAAGAAAAGTAGATATGCACTTGTTTGTATATATGGTAATTGTAGTGGAAGTGCTTATGTAAAGAAAAATATTTCTTAAACTAATCTCAGCATTATATTGTAAATATGTATATGCACATACAATGCAAATATTACATTGATATCTCCAACAGTAAGGGAAGATTTGACTTCTCCTAATTTCTAGTCTATTTTCTGGAAAAAATTATTTCCAGCATGCACAGGCAAGAAGAGAATTCAAGCACTGAGCACTCTGCCATGTTGCACTGGATAGGAGGACAATGTACACTGCACAATGCATTTTCTCCCTAATTATTAGTATTGCTCATTAGAACTGACTCATATACTTTTATAATGATGGTAGAGTGAGGGAATTAGCAAACATAAAAAGTCCCAATATTTTGCAGATTTCACGTACAACTATATATATGTCACATTTTTAAAATTTATTTCAAGTTTTATTTTTGGAATTAGTGCTGTTCAGATCTTTTACGGATTTATGATTCACAGATAATAAAATATTCAGAAGAACACCTTAGGAGAATCCCTTGGAGTAACCACTGCCCCCATTTGACACAGTCTTTTTACAAAATCCCCTATGTCCATCAAGCATCCACTGTTTTATTTCATCTTCAATCCCACCTGCTTTGCATCAAGTGAGATACTACGAAGCAAATCTACACCTACAGTTTCTTGAAAAATGAAATATTATGCCCCATATGCTATGGGTACAAACCACATCCTTCTGAGGGAGTCACAAGGCTACTAAGTGTCACTCCTCATAGCTGTGAATGCTTTAAAAAGGGCAAATTTTTGTACTGTAGAGCAGGAGTGTAAAGGAGTGCGCACATGCTTTATACCATATTTTGGGTTCAAATGACCAGAAGAGGCTCAAATGCAATAGAATTCCAAAATGCAGTAATGATTTTTACAGTTGCTTTTCTAAGACAGTGTAACTGGAGTGAAGAAAGGCTGGAATACCTGCACTGTTGACACTAGATCCCAGATCAATATCTTGGAAAACCCTTGAATCTGGGCAATTTTCCGTGATACAAGGTAGGGTATGAAGTACTTACAACAGATGAGGTTATGTCTAGAACACAATTTTGCCATTTCTGGGCTGAGCATCTGACTTGCTCAGATGCTGTGTGACAAAACATATATGTATCCCATAATATGCCTTTTAAACTTCCTCATCGGGCTGGGGGCTGGAAAAATACTTTTCCACCTGATATGAAGTTGCAATAGCCCTGCAGGCAGAAAGCAGGCATTAAGGAGCACTTGGGATAATTTCCCAATAAACTAGGATGTTGAAAGAGAATTTTTGCATCTTTGTAATTAAATAGCCCTAGAAAGTGAGTTGAATGGATTTTTTCTCTTTGTGAGGTGTCCTTCAAGGCTCTGCTGTATAACTTATCCATCAATGACTTGGATGAAGGGGCAGATGCCTCTACAGCAAGTTCATTGCCAACATAAAGCTGTGAGGAGTGGCTGACACCGCAGAGGGCTGTGCAGCCCTTCAGAAGGACCTCAGCAGGTTGGAGATGGGCAGAGAGGAACCTTCTGAAATACAACAAAGGCAAATGCAGGGTCCTGCACCTGGGGAAGAACAACCCCACAGAGCAGCACAGGCTGGGGGTGACCTGCTGGAAAGCAGCTTTGCAGAGAAGGACCTGGAGGCCCGGGTGGACAACATGCTGTTATGTATTTGGGAAAAGAAAACATTTCTACACTACGAGAGGATGCTGGATGAAAAGTATATTCCTATGTGAGGAATAAGCATCAAGTACAGTAAACAAATACTTAATAGAATTAAACACTATCAGGTCATTAAAGTTTGATGTGAAAGTTCACAGAATGCAGCGATTACACTAACATGTAAGAACTAAGAAATAATCAAATTACCATTAAACTAGAGATAAAGCATTTAAATTTTTTTGTATTCATGCGATACATAGGCTGATGTAAGTTCTCATTGCTTCAAAAAAACCCAAAAACCAAAGAGTGAATAGATGAGAACTACTTGTTTGTGGCATAAATAAATGACTTGCTGTGGGCTGTTGTGCTGTAGGCTGTACATGTACATGGCCTGTTATGAAACCCTTACAGAGGTTTTTGGCTCATTTCCTGCACTAAGTTTTCAAAATTTCCCCACTATGTTGGCATTTTCTGGAACTCCCTTGTTCATTTTTCATTTCAGCTTGGACCTGGTCCTTTTTTTATTTTTTCCCTTTAGCAGTCTCATTTTCCTTTGTTGTTCTCAACTGTAGTTTTTTAAGGATTATTTGCATTACAGCTGTTTTTTCCCCCTGACTCAACTCCATGTCTTTCCTTTGGATCCTATACTTTGGACGACCGTGTTTGGTTCCAGACTCTTTACTATCATGGAGGTCAGCTGTGATGGAGGTCAACCAGCGGAACAGAAAAATTGTCCTTTGAAACTGTTAGACACAGCTTTGGGTATGTCTCTCTTTATTAGGGGATTGGACCATGGGCATACTGAGGTGCTTTCTGACTCTTTGATCTTATGCTCAGTTCTCACTCTGTGCTGACCCAGACTCTTTTCTAGAGTAAGTAAAAAACGTGTAAGAAGATTTTACTGTAGCATTCAAGATGCATCAAAGGATCCAGAGACTGAGAAATGCAGCACAAGGTGAAAGGTACTCTGGAATCCTGGCTGTGTAAAGGCTCTTCTGCTGGGACTGAAAGCACACTAAGAAGTATTCATGAGTCCTTCCTTTCCAGGAGCAAATCATACTAACACACCCTCCCATGTAATTCTTTCCTAAAAGATGATTTTATTGTTCAGAATGTGCTGAAATACTGGTAACAGTTTTCAGGAAATACCCCATACTTTACATTTCTTACACTAGGTAAAACAGATGAGTAGTTCACATGTGCCTATTAATATCCAGGAGACGGAATAGCACCAAGTCTAGAAATAAAGTACTATTAGCAGACTCCTTGATATATTGCTGCAGAAAATATTCATTTGTTATGTCTGTCATTCCACATGCCATAAGCCAGTATCTCAAAGGTTTCTCCATAATTATTAGGGAGACTAAAACCACGCACAATCCCAATCTTACCTGTCTCCCTTATCTAATCATACAGTGTTTCTTTCTTCTGCCTTTCCTGTCATGTTTGTCTCTCGCAGTCCCCTGCTATTAGGCCTTACAGCACTATCTATGAGCTCAATCCAATTCATTCTCTGACATTTCAGTTCTTTTATGTGTCTTTTATTTCTCAACAGATAAGGGCAAATCTTCCATTTCAGATATTTTCCTTCAAATATCGTATAATCATGTATTCAACGTAAAAACTCGTTTTCAGGGAAAAAGAAAAAGAAGAAAGAAAAAGGTTCTCACCAAGGTTCTCACTGTACTGTGATTCCCATGCGTTTCCATACTCATTTCTAATACTAAATAATTAACTCTTTGTCATAGGAACAGGTTTACATTAGCAAAGAAATTTTAATTTTAACATATTTTGCATCAGGCATTTTTTGTCCTGATTCTATAAGCTTATTCAATCCTAATGGGATATGCATGTGCCTAAGTGTGCTTTCCATGTGTCCACATGTTTGCAGGACTGTCTGCCAATTCTTTAAATTGTATAGAGCAATCTTGCTGATTTCCAAGTGAGTTCAACAACTGTGAAGAGACATTTAAAAAACACTAATTTTCTTTAAATTTCATGGAGCCATGAAACAGTAGAGAAATACCCTTTCAAATGCTTCTACTCAGAGTTGAATAAGCTCAACCTACTAAGCAAAGAATCTACGAAGGAGAAACCTTCACTAGGGTAGCATAACTTCTGCTATCCATGTTTAGTACTTCTGTGGATTATCATACTTTGATTTCTTTTCATTACCAGATTTCACTTTTCTTCCTCCTTCCCTTAATTGATTTGCTTTTGTTTAATTACTAAAAATAGATTGAGAGCAGACATAAATGACATTGAAACACAAACGTTAAATACATTTTCCTCAGAACTTTTTAAGGGAAAAATCAACAGCAACAAAAAAAGATTAAAAAACACAAAAAAAAAAAAAAAAAACCCAAAAAAACCCAAAAAAACCTAAAAAAAAAAATTATTTCCTCTTATTCCACCATCACTGTTTTGCGGCTTTTTCCAACAAGGATACAGCCAGGACTTTGTGATGCTGTCAGCTTTTAAATTGCAGAAAAGAAGTGTACTGCATTGGCTGAGGGAGGGTATAGCACAGCACTGCCAATCACTAAAATTATATGAGTTCTATGCTTTAGATACTGACAGAAAGCAATAATCTAACACCAATGTGATGTATAAAATAATGTCATTTTAGCTGAACTAGAATTGTAGTACTTGACCTTCTGCTACCATATGAGCTCTATGGATAATAACGAGATTATACATTCTGTGTGTTGTCTCCTGTCCCCTTTGGGAGATTCTGTGTTTCCTACAATCCTGCTATCAGCCAAGCTAGCACACTTTGCCTGGCACACAGCTGTGGTTTCTCGCTTGAAGAAGTGAGAAGCTCTCTCTTTTCGTGCTTCACTGGCTCCTCAGACCTTCTGCAAAATCCTTCAAAGACATGTGAAACAGCACTGTGTGTATGGAGAGCTGACACAGTGCTCAGTGAGTCAGTTTCCTTCCGGCAGCGATGCAGTGAGATTCTCGAAGTGCTGGCTATATTCAGATACTCCATTCCTCAGCTGTTTCCTCCACCTCTTGCTAAGATGCACTGTGTGGGCTGAGTGCCTCAGGTCAACTTTGTGTCTGGGGCTTCTTTCTACCATGCATGGTCTGTTCAGTCTTGGAACCCTTCCAGGGAATTCATTCACAGAGCATGTAAATGTCAGCCTAAGTCAGCCTAAGGCTACTGTAAGGAATTTAAACCTACAGATAAACAAGATACAGACACAGGAAGGAGAGGGTGCCTAGTTTAGGCTTTCTGCAGATTTATGTTCATCTCTAAATTTGGACATAAAGCATCCCAAAAATTGGCTTAAGCTTTTGCATTGCTGCTCGCCCTCCCTTCCTGTGAATGTTAGTTTACAACACCAACCAGCTAAGGCACAGGACTTAATCTGTTCACTAGCTAAGAACTTTGGCAAACCTTATGGTTCTTGTTTCCAACACCTTTAAGAGAAACTGCTTATTTCTGATTACATAAAAATGAAACTTTTCATCTCTTGAAAGGTATTAAATGCTAAACTGTAAAACATCGCTAAAAAACAGGTTGTCTGTCTCCTGTGAATCCTTTTCTGTTCCTATGAGAAAAGTAATCAATGAACAACTTTAACCCGATACTGTTTTGCAAATCTTGAAAAAATCCAGAAAGCTCAGAAGTACATAAAAGTTAATTATTAACAGTAATACTATACAATACTGTCATTATTTCCATGTAGTAGAATATTTTTCAGACAAACTATGTCTTGAAAGGCTTTTTGAAGTCATAATATACACTATAGACATCCAAATTATAGTAATTGAAAAGAAAAAGCAAAAGGACAAGAGATAACCAGTGAAGAACTATTTTGAGGTGTGGTTTGTAATTGGCTAAAGAAGCAGA
This sequence comes from Dasyornis broadbenti, assembly GCA_013397935.1. Classification (NCBI taxonomy): domain Eukaryota; kingdom Metazoa; phylum Chordata; class Aves; order Passeriformes; family Dasyornithidae; genus Dasyornis; species Dasyornis broadbenti. Next base: position 101,800 of record VZRN01004776.1, on the reverse strand, counting down.
ATGTGATATAAAGAACATTTGAGACAACAAATTGTAGTGACAAAATTTTAGCAAGAAACTAAAGGCAGGTGTTACATAAATGAAAAGGGAAGACACTGGGGAGGTTGGTGAAGTACTGTGGTAGAATAAAAAGCTAGAATGATCCCTACTAGGCTTTCCCTTTCAGCTGTGCTGGAAATGTGCAAGCAATTTTGTTAGAAACATATCTGCCACCTAAATGGTAAATATTTTAAATATTCCCTCAAGTTATAACAGTTTTCCATAGCTTACTTTTAGCAATACGTACTTATGGAAAGGTTTCCTTACAAAAAGAAGAAATATGAAATCCATTGAAATCCAAATTTTTGCTAAGCATTTTTTATTTAGCTACTATATAACAATGCAATAAAAAAACATAGTTCTTCATGTTGTAAAATTTATAAATACTGTGATAAGAGTCATCTCATCTAAATCTGGCATTTACAATGGAGAACTTGACATCTGAGCTAGCTATCCAGGGGTCTTTCTTTAGTCTCTGGAGAGAAACAAAAAAATTTGGTTCATGGTTCATCTCTCTCTGCACATCTGCACCAAGTTAGATGAATGGTTCCCTGCAGCGATTATTTTTCCTTCTACAGAGGACTGAAGACGTTTCATTTCAGCTTCTGCAGTGAAAACCTCTGTAGATAAATGAGATGAAATTTTCCTAGGTGCCACTGGCTCCACAAACCATGAGACCGCTTGTTTCCCTCATTACATATGGTCTGAGACAGTCAAATTTCTAGCTGTGCTGTCTCATATTGGACACCTGTTTGAGCAGGATTCAGGTCTTAATGCATCATAACATTCAGAAAAAAAAACAAAAAACGTCTTGGATGAGCTTTAATATCATGTTTTTAAAAATTTTCAAGGGAAAATCATATTGAATGCAATCAGATGGCACACACACAACAAACAAGAGATCAGATCCAACCAGCATAAGTTTAGAAAAGATAGGTCCTGCTTGACCAACCTGATCTTTTATGACCAGGTGACCTGCCTGGTAGATGAGGGAAAGGCTGTGGATGAGGTCTGCCTGGACTTCAGCAAAGCCTTTGATACTGTCTCTCACAGCATCCTCCTGGGAAAAGCTGGCAGCCCACGGCTTGGACAGGTGCACTCTTCTCTGGGTTAAAGATTGCTGGATGGCTGGGCCCAGAGGGGGATGGTTGAACGATGCTACATCCCATTGGTTTGCAGCCGCTAGTAGTGTCCCCTAGGGGCCAGTGTCGGGACCAATCGTTTTTAATACCTTTGTTGGTGATCTAGATGAGCGGATTGAGTGCTCCCTCAGTAAGTTTGCCAATGACACCAAGTTGGGTGGGAGTGTTGATCTGCTGGAGGACAGGAAGGCTCCGTAGACAGATCCGTGGGCCAAGGCCAATTGGGTGAGGTTCAACAGGGACAAGTGCCGGGTCCTGCCTTTGGGAGGCAACAGCACTACAGGCTGGGGACAGAGCAGCAGAAAAGCTGACCAGTGGGAAAGGACCCAGGGGTGTTGGTGAGCAGCAGCTGAACATGAGCTAGCAGAGTGCCCAGGTGGCCAAGAAGGCCAGTGCCATCCTGGCCTGTATCAGCAATAGTGGGACCATCCCCCTGTACTTGGCACTAGACACATCCTGTGTCCAGTTCTAGGCCCCTCAAACCAAGACATTGAGAGGCTGGAGCCCAGAGAAGGGCGACGGAGCTGGGGAACAGTCTGGAGCGCAAGCCTGATGAGGAGCAGCCGAGGGATGGTGGGAGGTGGTGGAGTTAGCATCCCTGGGGATCTTCAAGAAACACCACTTAGTGCCGTGGTCTAGTTGATGTGGCGGTGTTCAGTTAAAGGTTGGACTTGATGATCTCAGAGGCTTTTTTCCAACTTAACTAATTCTGTGATTCTGAAAAAAAAATTGCCTCTCACACATAGACTGAACAAACTGCCTGCAAATACAAGTTTTTAATTTTAACCCCAACTGATTTCCTATCACAATACAGTATCTGATCATTGCTGAGCTTAACTTGACATTTGCCTAACTCTGCTACCAGTCACGGCTCTGGACTTAGCAGTGGGATATATGAGAACAGACCTGTTTGCAGTATTTATAGTCAGGATAAAACACTGTGACACACATTTTCATTGGAGTCTGTATCCAATTGTCTTGGTATTGACTTTCTCAGGTTCAGCTGCCTAATAAAGTAAGCATGGGGTTTTGTAATATGTTTTGAATGGTTTAAATTACATTAATTTTCTTCATTTTCCCCAGTGACTATAAATTGAATAATCTTGATACAATCTCTGGTTTTTTAAGGATTGGATACATTTAATCCTGCAACTGTTGGTTATATTTATTAGGTATGTGTGGTAAAGGGGGTTCTGACATTCAGAAGCTCCATCTGAAATGACTTAAACTTTAAGACAATGATTTCTGACAAAAGAGATTAATCTTTTCAGATATGGATGGTTGTATTCTGCATTTGCATACACAGAGAGTGCCTTGATGTTGGTCAAGTTGCCTATAAATATGTAATGAGCAATGATAAAACTAGACAATGTAGTATCCGTGAACCTCAGACCCAATTTCATATCAATCTCCACATCTTTCTATCATTACAGTGTTAAGCTTTGTGGTATATGTTACAGGAATATTTTACAGATAAAAAACCTACATATTTTTTAATTAGGTTACACCACCATCCCTGCTCCACAAACACACCTGTACTGACTTTAATTTTATGATTATTATCTCCAGGACATTTCTTGGAACAAAAAGAAAGAAGAAATCTCCCTAGCTTGAGGGTGATAGGCTTCTTATCTGAAACAAACTAGTTTTATTAGTATGCTGCCAGAAAATGGAAAAAAAATATATACTTGCTGATAGACTGGAATAAAATTTAAGATATACATACAAATATGGATTTTTTTTCATATATGAACATCTGATTCTACTTTATAACAATATTGAACTGGTTTTTGTGTGGAAGGATAAAATGCAGAAAGGCCACACAATGCAAATTGGTCATCAAAAATGTTGCTGTGTATATTAAGAGCATTTATTTATCATTAAATGCATATGATGACCCAGGTAAGAGTCCTGTTGTGCAGTGTTGGATGCTCTAGCCAGAGTGACTTGGGATGATCTGTGCTTTTGTGGGCATGTCACACCAACAGAGAGTTGCCCAGGGTAGCTGTGGATGCCCCATCCCTGGAAGTGTTCAAGGCCAGGCTGGGTGGGTCTCTGAGCAACCTGCTCTAGTGGAAGGTTTCTCTGCCCATGACAGGAGTCTGGAACCAGATGAACTTTGGGGTCCCTTCCAACTCAAGTAACCCTATGATTCTATGAAGTCACCAGTGGGTGTATTTCAGTGCACTTTTCCCTTCCAATTAACCATTCACTCAGTCCATACCTAAACTGAGCAAATATTCTTGAGGATGAAATCATAAACTCCTGTTTGCCATGTGAAAAGCCCAATTCTGACTGCCATCCTTTAGGACATGAAATAGACTTCATCCTTGCTCATCTTGGGTATATTTTGCCTGCAACATTGTTCATCACCTATGAACATCAAATAGGGCATATAGGGAGGATTTAAATAGAATTCTGATATTTTTCAGTTGTCAATTCAGCATCTATTGCAGAGAAAATAATGTCACGCATTGACACAGCCACCACTAGATTCTCAGTTTGACTTTTCACAGAGAACTTTATGGATTTTGTGATTTAAATTTCCTTTGACATTTTTTATTACACAGTTTTGAAAAAATGTCAAAAGGTAAGAAGAGAACAATGAGTAGAATCAGAAAAATGGAGAATGTCATGAAAGAGGCAGCCTTTTGGGTTTAAAGGAAAAAAAAAAAAACCTCTGCTGTTTTTATAGAAAGGAATAATAGATATTAGTACGGTCAGCATTAAATGTTACTTATGGGGCAATAAGAAAGGTTACAAAAATGTTATTGAGGCTGAAAAACTGAGCAACTCTTAATGGTTTCCCTTGCAAACCAAAGTCTTTGTCTCAATGCACTAAATGACACAGGCATTCCCTGTGATCGTGAAAAAAATGTCAATGTGACAGTTAATTGACAATGGCCTTACTGCTTCTCAGAGGAAAAAACAGTCTCTGTAATATCTCATAATGAAATGCATTAGGCAGCCTAAATGTACTGATTGCTACCAGCTTCCCCTACAACTGATTATATTTGTGGGATTGTTAGAATACGGCTTATAATGAGAAATCAACTCAACCTTGACAACAGAAGGATGTTAGGCTCTCTTTAGTTAACCTCTGAATGCTATGAATTATTGCATAGAGAGATATTCAATTGTGATGCATGCAGATCAAGTTCTCGCTTCTATTATTTTGTCTGTTGTTTACAGAACATCAAGTTCATACCTATCAGGGTTTTTTAAAAACTATTACGTGAATAATTGAATCATACTGTCTCCCCTGTACATCCATGCAGGACTGAGTAACATCACTGTGGTTTCCTAACGCTTGCTCTATAATCCATATTATTTCCAAAGACATTTTCAGCAATGTTGTTCTGCTCGGAGAGTTTCTAACAAGTTTTTTTTTCAAGCTTTTCCTACTTTTCATGGCAAGGCAATTCATTTTATAGTGTGTAACAAAATGTATCTGGTATTTTAATATACAAAGAGAAGCTTTGCTGCAGAAGTTACTTCAGTACCCAGTTTTTGAAAGGCAGCTATTTTGCAATTTGAGATTCTGTGCATTTCACAGTCTAGAAGTATGTAGCTATTACGAAGCTAAATGTGTTTTATGTGTAGATTTCTGCTTGGAATCACTGATTTTCCACACAACAGGGACTTCTGTCTCAAGGCTAAAAAAATCTTTCAAAAAAAAAAAAAGAAAGGGTTGTTTTTTAGGTTCTTTAAATCGCATCTTTAAAGAACACCTAATCAATAGCAAAATTACCATTATTTACTGTGCAGCATAGGTTGTATATGTATAGGTTGTACAGTTTGCACACCTTCATTTCTGCATGACACTTTGGGGTCAATTCAGCTGCTAGATAATATCAAAATCTGAAAGATTCTGTTGTAATAGCCTTTCAACACTGCAGCATTGTGGGAGTCTATCACTTCAGTCAGGGGTAGATGCTTCAAGAGGATAGGTGGAACCAGGAGATTTACAGTGCTTATCTAGAAATCTGCTTCTGATGCTGTTGTACCCCCACTGAATCATTGATTTTGTTCCAACTTAATTTCATCAATGAATGGATTTTAAGACTTAGGACATTACAGTGGATGAACTGAGAGAATATACATTAGGCTCAACTCTTAAAAGCAAGATAGAGAAGAAAAATTGAGAGGGCTCTTCTATTGTTACTATTTTCAAACACCTTGATGAATTCAATGTTATTTTTTAAATTGTTCTCATGCCATTCACCGAGAGTTTTCTTCAATATTTATAATGTTAATATTAGTTTTAAAAGAACAAATGGAAGCTATAATATGTTCCTATGTTCTGAAGATTTTGCTTATCTGGGTGGGAGTAGAAAGACAAATTCATGACTGAGTTGTGATGGTCTTCTTCATCCAGAAGTTACAGTGGTAGTCTAACAGAACACATGAAAATGAGAAGAAGTCTTTTCGCTACTGAATATCACACTTTCTTGTTCTTGTTTTTATTGCTACTCTAGTAGCTTAGCATTTCATTGAACACTCGTGCAAATTTATTGAATAAACAATGATCACCCAATCTGAAAGTCAACTTGAAGTATTAAGACGCTGAGCTTTCATACTAGGTCAAAAATCCTCCCCCCACAAAAACAAGAAAACCCAAAGCCGCCTGTATTAAAGCAAACCTGTAAAGACCTACCTCTCCTGGCAACGCTAGTGGGTGCAATTGTAATATTATATTAATGATCTTTGGGAATTCATGATTTAAGAATTCCTAACCTCTCAGCTTATCCATTAGTGGGTATAGATTCAGTGGGAGTTAGCACAATTGGGCAAAGGCTGCCTAAGTGGAAAATTGATCCTGGTAAGTGCTAGCTTACTTGCTTGACACATTAATGGTTCCTGTTTTAGTGCTTTGAACTTTTGCTCTGTGATAATGTGAGTTCAAGTCCCACTTGGGATGTTGAACTTTCAGTAAAGTCTTAGAGTGAGCAGGGGGGAATCTGTCATTCCTTTACATTTTAATTAAAAGGATAAGTTGAAAGCAATGGAGAAAATATAATGAAATTACCATCATCATCATCTAGCTCTGGAACTGGGAAATAGACCTGTTCTGTCATTTAGTCATAGGAATGGTTGACTAGGGACTTGGAGCAGGCATTGACAAGTATTAAAAGGTGCTACATCTAAAGTCTGAGCTCCTTAGTCACTGTGCCCCTTTTTTGCTCAGCCTGCTGGAAATAAAACAAAAAAAAATAGTAAGAAAGAAGAAAACCCAGCATAATTCTAATGACTTTGAACAGAGTTTGCACTTCTAGCACTTATTAATCAGACACAATATAAATAAAATGAAATAAATGAATAGTTTCAAGAACACCTTGCAGACTAATTAAATAGTTCTCATAGAACTCTTGGGAGATGGGCAATTAAATATTTTCCCAAACAGATAATTTATAAAAGCTGGGTAGAGAGATGAACTAGGGAAAGGCACCCAGGGAGTCACAGCTAATGATAATGTGGAACTTCCTCGGGTCCTATCCTCTGCTAAGATTTGTTGGGAGAGACTGCATCTACAGAGGAAAAATTACATCTTTCTGGGTTATTAAACAAGCCTTTTTCAAGTAGGAAAATAATACCAGATTTAAAAAGAATTAAACTTTTATTCCTCCTTCTTTCACCATCCACATCCATTTCTGCCTCAGTATAACACAAAATTTAACCTTTTAATAGCAGAAAGCTTTGAAGACTCTCTGAGGTTATTAATAACTGTGCATATATCCTTTGAGAAATTCAGCTCAGAAGCACAAGATACCTTTTGTCCCTGTATAAGCTTTCAAATTTGGATTGTTACAAAGATTTATGGGCATAAAAACTTTCTCCTTGAAAACCTCATGCAAATTTCAGAATAAAAATGTACAAAAGTTCCAAATTATTTTGTAAGATCCATTGAACTTTCATTTTCCAGTTTTTAAGGAGGCTGTCCACCAGAAATCACAAAACTTCTGCTTTCTTTTGCAGACTCTTTAGGTCTGGATGAGCCTTTGAACTTTTGGATATTTATCCAAGTTGACCTCGAGGTTTTTTCTTAGGTGTGTTACTGCATAAGAGGAAAAAAAAATACTCCTGGCCACTGGTAGGTAGCATTTTTATTTCTAAAATGGTCAGAATTGAATGATTACAACTCAGTAATATAAGCACTGGTACTTACTGGGTCTTCTTGGCAAGATGACCAGGGCAAACAAAACAATTAATGTGTGATTACCTCTGGCATTTAAATATCAATGCCCAAGCTACCTCTGATGGCTAAACACCACCAAATAAAAGTGTCCACTGCCCAGCACTTGGTGTATCATCAATTTCAAAAAGACAAAGAAAACTATTTTCAACTTGAAGGCTTATCTGCATTTTTAAAATCCAGTTTTCTTCTGAAATAACATCTTTCAGCAGACAGACATAACTATTCATGGGTTGTTCTCACAACTGCTTTTACTACACTGAGCCCAAGAGCTCAGAAACAGGCTCTAATTAGATTTTTTTCACTTTTTTAACCACCTTCCAGAGTTGTTCTCATCTAGTAATCGGTTGCCAAGCTTATACAATTCATTTGACTCCCAGTGCTCTAAAAATTGGTGGATATTGTAAGCAAAAATGACAAATTGGTTGGAAACCACAGAAAACGTCCGGGCAAAATAATTTTAGGAGAAAAATAAATGGAAAAACACATAAACCACCTTCCTTTCTTTATTTTAATGGTTGATCCTAAGGCAGTATTAGTCCAATCATGCTACTAACAGGGTAGATGGGCTGGAAGATTCTCCATGTAGTGCGGGACTTAGCTGTAGCTCTTGGCTTTTGGTCATAGTGGCTTGGCATTGCTTGGCTTTCAGCTTGTGTGAAATCACGTTAAGTTCAATGAGAAATGGCTCACAATTACATGGATCACTGCCTGAACGCTGAGGCTGGCTTCCTGTCGCCAGTCAAGTCCTCTTCCTAAACATTGCCACCACGACATACAAAAACACCACAGAAAATCACCCAGTCTGGCCAGCTTGACTGTTTATCTCATATTTTTTATCAAGGAGATAATAAATCTTTGGGGCTTCAGGAAGATCTCAGTCCAAGGGTTTCAGAGGTCATATTAAAGAGACAGCAATAAATGTTTAATTCTCAGCTCCTCATCAGAAAAAATGTACCTTTAATTATGTGGTCAAAACTAAGCTAGTATTTATAAGTTGTGCTGAACTGTGCTACAACTGGATATATAACTCGTGTTCAACGTCCAGCTAAATACTTTCCCAACCAAAACCCTCTGGCAATGTTTACGGTGACGTTTCTGCAAAGCCAGATATCTGCTTTGCATCAGGTGCTCTGTATCTGAAAAGCAAACCATGCTCCCAAATAGAGGATTTAGAACATCCCAAAGGAGAACTGAGCCAGTGGCATTGTGAATCATGATCAGACACATCCTTTCAGTCTTTCTTTTCTTCCCAAAACTTCACACAGTCCTTTGCCATTATCTACCTGAAAGGAAATTAATTAATAATAGAAAAACAGCCTGGGTGTCCTCTGCCCTCCAATCCCAACCAATATTTGCTCACATTATCTGACAGAAAGGCCAAACAGAGAGAAAATGAATTCCTGGTATCTGATAAATAAGTGGGATTTATTTACACAAATTTGTTTAATTCTGGTCTCCTGCTTGTCTGCTGGTTCATCTGCTCTATTTCACACATTTCATGCAGCAGAGGGTTTTTCAATTATAAATCTGGGCAGCGCAGTATATTTGAGCATTCTGTCAACTTGATTTGTTTTTATGCCTGTAATGAATTTTAAACTCCCTCCTCGAAAGTCAGCACGTACAATCTGGAAATAGAACTTCTGGGTTTTTTTGGTGGGATTACAAATCACAGCTGAATGGGAAAAGACTGAAGATAAACTGCATCAACCCTACAGGAGCCAGTGATGAACCCCAATAGACTGAGAACAGTATAAAGCTCCTTATCCTTCTGTTAATTTTTCACTATCCTCCATAGTCTCCTTCTTCTCTTATTTAATCCACTTTATTTATTAATGAGTCTCTGACCATTGTTTATATGCTACACTGAACACTTAAGTAAAGCTAAGCAACAATTGTCTTAAAGAGTTAAAATTTTTGGGCTTGATGATTTCAACTACCAGAAACCAGACTAGAGTGTTCCTTGTTGGCAGCGACGTCTCCCATGGGAAAGAGCAGGAAAAGGTGTCTACAACTTTGGGCATAAGGTCCTCATGTATGATGAAGCTACACCAAGCTGAGAGCATCAGGGCTGAGCAGTTTCTCCTGGAGAAGACCAGGACTGGGTTCTCAAGGGAAATAGGGGTTTTAGCCTTTGTCTTTTCTCTCACCTCAAGGTGAAGGATGAATGGAAGGCACATGTTTTCAACAATATGTGTGTGCACACATCTATTTTTATAGATAAGACTATTCCCTGCACCTGAAAGGATTACCCTGAGGAACTCGGGTTGTATATTTTGGAGAAACTTTGGCTCAGGAGGTACCTTGTTGCTCTCTACAGCTACCTGGAATAAGGTTGTAGCCAGGTGCAGGTCAGTGTCTTCTCACATGAAACAAGTGATAGGACAAGAGGAAAGAGCCTTAAGTTGCACCAGGGGAGGTTTAGACTGGATATTAGGAAAAAAATCTCTTCTGAAAGGGTGGTCAAACAGTGCAACAGGCTGCCCAGATAAATGGTGTAACCTCGGTCCCTTTAAGTGTTCAAAAACATGTAGATGTTGATGCTTAGGGACACGGTTTAGTGGTGGATTTGGCAGCACTGGGTTAATGGTGAACTCCATCTTAGTGGTCTTTTCCAATCTTAATTATCTTGTGACTCTATAATTCTGTAAGACCGTGATATATGTAGAAAAGTCATCAAAGAACTGATGTTTCATCAAAGGTAAATAATTAAGGTGCAGCCTCTAAGCAGTGTTTTGCTCCTCTGCAAGAATAAAGTCTGCTCAAATGCCAAAATTGTATTGAGGTACTGTGGAGCATTTCACTGATGAGCTTTCCATGAGGTGAAGGCTAGAGGTATGAAATAGTGCATTTCAGGGCAATCCAACCTGTTAAATCCCACACTGGCAATCTGATGATGTCCTCTTGCTCCCTGTGCCTGATGAACAAGGATGTGTTTTTTCTTGCTAGATCTGTTAAATTTATTAACAACCTTAAGCAGTAGAAAACCCTGCTGTTCTGAAAGTCAGGGCATTCCCAGGGCAATCATCAGTAAGTGGCTAGCAACCCAAATGGCAGAACAAGTCTGTAAGAAATCAGAGATCACCAAATGTTCGATACTTACTGGCTGGAAAGTGGGTAGCTAAGAGCTCTGAGGAATCAGGTAATTAACCCAAAATTCTCTCTTGTCAATAAAATGTACTTGCAATGACAAGTTATTTTGCTACACAATAACGCTGTCATACCTTTTATATTGCTCTGTCGGGTTTTGGTGGCTGGGGAGCTACAGGTGTTGGCTTCTGTGAGAAGTTGTTGGAAGCTTCCCCCATGTGAGACAGAGCAAATGACATCCAGCTCCAAAGATGGACCCATTTCTGGCCAAGGCTGAGCCCATAGCAGTGGGCTTAGCACCTCTGGGATAACATATTTAAGAAGGGGAAGAAAACGGGGGAAAAAAACGGACAAAAATTGCAGCCAAAGAGAGGAATGACAATATATGAGAGAAACAGTTGCGCAGACCTGAAGGTCAGAGCAGAAGGAGGGGGAGGGAGTTCTCCAGGCACTGGAGCAGAGATTCTGCTTCAGCCTGTGGTGCTGACTGTGATGAGTCAGGCAGCCTGTGGAACCTGTGGAGATCCACAGCAGGGCAGATATCCACCTGCAGCCCCTGGAGGACACCATGTCGGAGCAGGGGGAGCCTGAAGGAGGCTGTGGCCCCATAGGAAGACTGTGCTGGAGCAGGCTCCTGGCACTCTGCTAGCTCTCTCTTCACTGGAGCCACGCTAAGCAGGTTTGATGGCAGGACCTGTGACCCTGAAGGAGACCCATGCTGGAGCCTTTTGTTCCTGAAGTACTGCACCCCACAGAAGGACCCCATGTGGGAACAGTTAGTGAAGAGCTGTAGCCCATGGGGAGGATCTCACAACAGAGAATTCTGTAGAAAACAGAAGTGGAGCAGGGGAATAACATGAGAAGCACCCCCTGAGAAGGGAGGGCTATCAGAGACAATGTGTGATGAACTGACCACAGCTCCCATTCCCCATCTTCCTGCACTGCTGAGGTGGAGGAGGTAGAGAAAATTGTAAATGAAGTTGAGTCCAGGGAGATGGGAGGGGTGGGGGGGAGCTGTGTTCAGTTTTGGTTGTTTTTCTTATTTCCTTCTCTGATTTGATAGGCAATAAATTAATTTCCCCAAGGTCCAGTCTGTTTTATCCCTGATGGCAACTGGTGAGTGATCTCTTCCTGTCCTTATGTTGACCACAAACCTTTCAGAATATTTTTATTTCCCTGTCCAGCTGAAGAGGAGAGGCACAGACCAGCTTTGATGGGCACCTGGCACTCAGTCAAGGTCAACCCACCACGCTTGGTCAAGAGTAAATGGCTTCTTTCTTCATTGTGACGGGGGTAACTGCAGTGCACTTAAATCTGTACAGGTATTAGGTGGTTTGCTGCACATATGGTGAAACACTGGCATCTTTGCAATCTCTGTTTTCCATGTAACTTGGAGTTTCTGAATATGCATATGAGTGATTGAAAGCAAATTTTACAGTTTATTGAGCTCTGAAGGCTTTATTTCATTTTCCTGAGTCAAGATCTTACTTTAGCCTTTACAGGAGTCCTCAATTTAGTTCCCGTGGTAGCCACACAAAGAATTTTGTGGCTCTCTAATGAGTTTTGCTCACATTATAATCTTCTTTCCTGCCTCTGTCACCAACGCCTCATTCTTCTTACTTGGTGCTCCAATTAAAGAAATGATCACAGGGAAATGATGAGAGAAACCAATGCTCTGTGGAGTGCTGGAAGAAGTGAAAAAGTAGGATTTTGGAACTGGCAAGTGCTATGATGCCCAGACTCCACAAGGGGCAGGAAAGAATTTGTCCTCTTCTCTTTGGGCATAACTGGCTGAGACTTGGATTTTTGAGATTTTGGGAGAGAGTGCGCCGCAGAGTGAGTTCACAATCTCTGATTGCTCTGTCATTGATGTCCTAGAGCTAGCCCAGGAAAGAAAAAATTACAGAGACATGTTCACCGTGGATATGTGCTACTTTTCACAAAGAAAGGAAGGCACCTTTCACAGTCTGGAAATCCCTGTATTGTTAAAAGACCAGAGGTGGCTTAGCTCATAGCACTAGGTGATTAATTTTTTAGGTACAGTGACATGACTGAAATCTCACTGTTACTGAATGAGCAAACTGAGGTCATGAGAGCACGGTGTGGGAGAAGGGCTGTTTCAACAGGCCCTTGTTTGCATACAGGGCTTGCATTTACCTTGAGAACAGATGAAAGGAGGAAGTTTTAAGCCTGCCAGAGGAAGAGAGCCCTTGTCAGCAAAAGTGCAAATAAAGGTGTAGATGCATCCTGACAGCAAGAGATAAGTGACCTCTCAAGTCTCTGATTTTTCAATAATAAAAACTACTTTTCAATTGCATTCAGAATAGAAACACTTATTCTGTAGGATATCATCTTACCTGCAAAAACATATGTAAATGTGCTAACACACGGGGGGAAAGGCAGACAGATTAATGGCCCCCCAAATGATTTGGCACAAGGGAAGCTCGCAAAATAAAATACAGTGAACACAAAACAACGAGGCGCAAGGTGCTTGGAGGAGAAATTAGGCACAACGCAGGACAGGAACAAGTTTTACAAAAGAGCCAAGGAATCAGTGAGATGAACAGAAGCAGAAAATTCACTTCATATGTCAGAAGTCTTCCTCTCCAGTTCTTCAAGGTTTTGAACTCCAGTCTGGATCCCAAAATGTTGCTCTGTTTGAGTACTGTGCATATGAAGAATTCCTTCATTTTCTCCTCCTGCATTTTTCTGTAGCTGCCCAGTTGGCAGCTTTGGCAGGTGCTCTAGCTCTGCTATCAACATGTGCCTGTAGTGCTAATATCATTTTTTCTGGATGACTTGCAGGAATAAGGGTCAATGAACCATCTGATAAAACCTGGCATGTAGTTTACATTCAATCCATTTAGTCCCTTTTTTTACTGGGGAACTGGCTTATGAATGCATTTAGGCACCTGTGTGGACTTTGTGTAAGTTTCCAGCTTATATTCATGTATTTGGAAATAATAATTTTATTGACATTTGAGCTTTTCTAAAAAAATGACAAAATCTTATCTAATTTGGTAAATACAGCTTCCGCTTCGTCATCCATGGCATTATTTTCTTCCAAAACTGTAAAGGCATTACACACCACTATTAAACACATGAACTCATGCCACTAATGTCTTGTTGTGCAGGTCTGATGTGGAATTTGCTGGGTTTTTTATTAGATTTCTCTCCTCTTTCTCTGCTGAACTGCAGCTTCACTATGCTGTCAGGCTATAGTTCATGCCAAAACTCATTTAGTAAACAGGTGAGGTTTCTGTAGATGTCTGCACCAGAGTTAATCATGCTCAACACCTTTAATGGTTGAGAGAAATGGACACTTGAAGGCCATGAGTCATCAGGTGCGAACAAGTGAGTTGGCTGGAGCCATAAGAGACCCTATTATTTTTCATGACCTTGAAAAGATCCTAGCTCAGCTGCAGGCATCCACATTGTCGACATCTATGAGTAACAGAATAATCCCACAGCTGCCTTTCAGTAGCCACACTGTAGCCTGCAGAAATGACTTCAAAATATTTTCTAATTTTCCCAAATTATTAAATTAAGACATGATTTGTAGGGTCAAATCAAAGCTTCAGTTGGCTTCATATTCTCTTTTGTGACTGGCATACTTTTATTGTTTTCTATGTCTATTTTTTTTGTAGTTAAAGAGTTCCTAAAAGTATAAAGCTGTTGGGACTTCCACAGCTGAAATATCTCAAGTGAACATAGTCAGGAAGATAGATGCTTTAGACTGAAATGGAGAGTATGGATTTGTTTTTCTTATCTCTATTACTGAAAGTGCTATGAGTAGATTTTCCAGAATGGGGCTATAAAAACAAAAGTTGAATGATTAATTCAAAACCTATAGCTAGGAAGTGTTTTCCAGGGGTACTCACAGGAAATACAAAAGGGCCTATGAAGAGAAGTCATTTGCTATGTGCACACTGATGGGCAAATCTACTGTGATCTGATACATGTGGCTATGGCAGATATTATAAAGTGACCATTTTTACACTTACTCCTTCCTCTTATGCTGAATCAGAAGATGAGGATATCAGAACTGCAACCTTAGTGATAGTCCCTAATTACACCTTTCAATTTCTTAAGCATATAGGAAACGTGAATGTGTAGATATAAGAATACATAGAGAGTTTGACTTCAGGTTGCAGCAAGTTCACTGAAAACTAGCCCTGATTAAATGAAAACGCCTGTCAGTGCACTAGTCATCTTATGATGCAAGAGCAGTAACCACAGGGAGGGTGATTTTGCCAAAACTTAATGCAAGTTTGTCCTTTGCCTTCAGAGGTCTTTGAACCAGGCTCTACCTGTTTCTAAAACCATCTGTGTGTAAGAAAACAAGAGAAGAGTGTTAATGGGTTTGTATTATATGCTTAAGAGGAAGGTTAGACATGAAATGCTAATAACAAAACAAGAAATCGGAGAGAATTTATCGGAGGAAAAAAAAAAAAAAGATAAAGTTGAAACTAAAACCTCCCTCCCTGAATTGTTCCTTTCCTGGTGTGGTTGAGCTAATCATGTTGTTGTTCCTCCATCAGCATTTTCTCCTCTTCCATCAATCTATTTACTTCAGTTGGCAGATTTGGATGTATCCAGCATCCTTCTCATGAACCATTTTTACTACAATAGTTTTTGTAATCAGAGTTAAACCGTTGGCTATTTTCCTGAATCATACCTACTTGCTTCTAATGCAAAGGTTTGTCCCTTTTGACCTTGCTGAGATAGAGAGGGCAACTCCTGCCTCAGTGACTTCACCTTCCCACTATCAAAAGCACAACCTATTTCTGATGTTTGTCAGAAATACATTGAACTTGATTTAATTTCACTCAGTGATGACACTACAGCTTTGGAACCTCACCCTTCTGCAGGTTAGACATCATCTTTTAATTACCAGCTTAAATTTTTTAGCAATAAATTTTAGCTGAGATATTTTTTGTGTCAGTTAAGCAGTCCCTTTTCCTTCCTAACATAAACATAGTTTTGATGCGTTTAAAAGGCTACACTAGCAGTTTAGTTACCTGAATTCAAACTTATGTGTGTACTGTAAAGAATATAATTATTCCAAACGTTTGTAATGCATGCAAGAATAATCATTGGTCTTTCCAGTGAACAGAGAAATAAAATTACTTTTTGTCAGATCCCATGTGCTTACCCTAGAAGAAAAAGATATATCTATTAAATTGAAACTCAAGGAGAGAGAAAAAATTAACCCATGAACCCATTTATTCCTCAGTGTACTTTTCTCCACAGGAAAACTCTTTCTCAGATTTATTGATATGGGTGAATAAAGGTTTAAGAACAAACATTCGCTTCTGGTATGACATTATTTCATGGTTAGTTAACAACATGATGGGCACTGAGAAAACAGCAGCATATACAGATATCTAAAAAATGTAATGAATGTGCTACTATAACACAAATGCATAATACAGTGCTTGTCTCCATCTTCATAAAATTACTGTTTTCTCACTTGTGCCTTTTTTTTTTTTTTTTGCTTGGTAGTACAGTAGATGTATGGATGTGAAACTCACATATCAGGATGTTTTTATTTCCTTTTTATGATAAAATGTGCTAACTTTAAATTGAATTTTGTCGTAATGAGGAATAGGAAATCACTGATCCTTGTTGCTGGTATTACTGTGTCTGCAATTCTTTGAATTGCTGTCTGCTCCTGAGGCAAAATGTCCCAATCTGATTATTTAAAATTGCATCATTGATTAGGTGTGAACAAATAGACTCATGAAATGAAAGGATGTCATGATCAGACTTTCACATGCTCCTGGCAACACGCAGGTTTAAAACCTCTTACTCTTACACCCCGCCCACTGCCCCTCCTCGAGATATACTGTGTAGTTCTGCTGGAGTCCAACTTAAGAGGTTCTTAACAGAGAGGCCTTAGCCTACTTTTATACAAAGAAACGCCACGACAACAAAGCACAGCTTTAAAATACCTACTGAAAATCTGGTTTTGATAATAATAAAGGTAACATTTAGGTGAGGTTTATTCTGAAAATGCTGCTTAACATATTAATCAGGATTACTTCACTTTCAACTCCTCTCCTATGCATGTGTTTCATTTGATGCACCTTTAATCTCTGGGTTTGGCTATAAACACTTTTTAGACAAGGCTTGTTTTATCTACAGCATTTAGCAATTTTGTGGAATAATAACAGGAAGCCTAAGGATGAATCTTTCTGATAACAGGACATTAGACTTCCTTTTTCCTTGTTCCTATAGATCTGTAAACAAAGAATGCTTCCAAACAAGTTTAAACACATCTTCCTGAATAAAGGGCAATGTTTTATAATATTAATAAAGTAATTAATATTCAAATTATGTTAGTATATCATCCGTTTAAAATCCTAAGCTACAGACAGTATACACTGGGAATTTGAAAAGCTAGTGCTGCTTCACAGCCCTTGTACATTTGTATTTTTTTGTGAACCTTTGTTAGACTTTTTGGCTCATGGGTGCTAATAGCTACTGTGGAGAAGGACATGGAGGCAGATGCAGAGGGAAGACCTGGCTTTGTCATTCACCAGCTTAGGAAGTCAACAGACATCAGGAAAAAAAAAAAACCCTGAGAGGCACATCAGTTTAAGCTAGTCACACTGTTCCCTCTACAGAAAATGAAAAAGGAAATGCAATTTATCAGTCCTAGGTATCTAGAGTTAGGAACAAGGAAAACAAAGTAATGAATTCAATTAGTATTGAACCCAAAAAAGGGAAAAAGTCTGCTATATTGCACCAGAAAGCTTCTTAACTTTCTTAACCAGAGAGCTTAAGATCTGATGTCTTCATATTTTATGGCCAAACTTTAAAATTAGAAATACAGGTATATTATAAATTTATTTCTATCCAGTTAAGCATTGTTTACAAATTGTCTTGAAAGGATTTTCAATTTAAATTGGCTAGAGATCATATGTCATCATTTTATGTAAGATTTTCATAAGAAGTAAACGTAAGAGCCGAAAAATTGCACTTAACCAGGTCATGGGTGTTATTGTTACGCAAGGTAAAACCTAGAAGTTGCAAGGTTAATTACTATAATTTGAAAAAAGACAGTATAAGTAAAATTTAGATGCTGTTATATCTATGTAATTAACTTGTAATTGAAGCATAATTGCACAGTGGTTTTGCTTTGCAGTAGGTTGCTAAACTGGATTTGCACAGTTACTTATGAATGGGTTAATTACACAAATTTTGACATCATACTGAATTTACTTTTGTGCCAAGGTTCCTTCAAATTATCAAATAGGGAGCGTATATTTCTTCAATTTCCTTCACTGAAGAATGTTTAATAAGATTTGTGTGTTATATGTAGACAGCATGCAAAAGTTGTAGTGAGTTAAACATGAATCCTAGAAGGTTTTACGTTATACATTATGCATTATTTCTCATAACACAGAGCTCATAAAAAATACATGCCACTTGGGCTGATAAAGCTGTAAGCAAAAGAGGGAAGACTGTAACCTTAAGGCAAAAATATTCTAATGAAATGTAATAAATATACAATAGGAATAATACTCAAGTAATTTTAGAGAAGTAGTGGAAGTGACAGAGTCATCCAGTCTCATGTGACCTCCCGTTACCCAGTTACAGGGAATGATGGACAGCTGCAGCAGGAGGGGAAAGTATCTGGTACTACAGAGGAAACAAACTCTTCTAAGCTGTTTTTCTTGATAGACGTAATAGTTGTCACACAGAAGAGGGAAAAGAGAAAAGAAAAAAAGAACCCTTCGGAGCATGCTGTCCCCTGAGCAAATAACAAAACCTACAAGGTGGCTTTAGATTCTTGGTAAAATGTTGGAACAACTAAGGAGAAGTTTTAATGTAAGTTCATGTTTTATTCATGCAACTAGTTGTTCATCCAATGTTTTGGGCTCAATTTTTTTTTTTTTTTTTTTTGTTTTTTCCCATTTCTGTGGAGCAATAAAGCTTGTTCTGATCATAGTAAGGAAGCTTTTGCCATAGCTGTGGCATCTTTCCAAAATAGAATGTGATTTGGCCATGGTGTCCAAATTCTTCCCTGTATGTATTGCTAGTTTATATTATTTGGAAAGAATATATAGCAATAGGATTTATTTACACATTGTGGGACACAAAGTAAATAGTGGAAGTGTGAAGCATAATCCTTGTTAATTGTAATTAACAAAACATTTTTTTAATACTTCCTTTGACAAAATCTGAAGAAGACAGAATTAAGGGAGAACTCTTCAAGCAGGTATTTGTATGCAAAATTCACAAATCAAATAATATAGTTATAAAATCCTGAAAACTATTTTTACTAGACAAATAAAAAAATTCTATGAAGTTAAGCACCAGCTTACTCCAATGGATTATGTCACCTGTGTAAAGCATTAAAATATTTTTTTTCAATAGAAGCTCAGATTTGCAAATTGTGAGATGTTTGCTTGAAAACTAAGCACATCTCCAGCAGCAGTGAGCATTCGGTAAGGGCCAAGGCACATCAGCATGGATACACAGTGGAACTAACTCATGATGCAGTTTGAGCCAGTTTTGACAAAGTAATGATGTAAAGAGGTTTTAATAGAAATACTCCATAAAAATGCAAAACAAAGAAATAAACTGAGGAAGAAAGCTCAGTGGAGACTCCCATGCATTTTTAATTATTGTAGCCAGGGTCTCCAGCTAAAATTTTCATAGGAATGAAGTGAAAAAACAGCATTATTTTAAATGTTTGAGCCCACTCTCAAGCTAAGCTTGTACTTTTGACTATCTTGAAGATCCCTTTGGAATACCTTGCTTTGGAGTCAACAAGCCCCCCTGCAATACTCCATCTGTCAGAGCAATGTTAGAGGCACTCTTTGTCATCATGTAAGCACTTGAAAGAAGAAAGAAATTTGAAAATCAGAAAGTCCTGAAGAAGCTGCCCTTTGAAGAAGGGAAAAAGCAGAGAGATAAGGCACTATTGCCGAGCAAACTACATTTATGAACAGCAGTGTAACTGATGTCTCTCTTTAACAGCAGCCATCACCTTCTCCTGTCACATCACACAGACACAGGAAAATAGAGTTTAGAAACCTGATTTTCTATCCAGGGGTAATAACATTAGCCATCTTTAAATATTTTCCCTTTGTCGTGGTTTAGCTTGGCCCAGGTTTTTCTAGTGGGGGGGGGACCACAAAGATGGCTCCTCTGTGAAGCTTCTCGAAGCCTTCACCATGTCCAGCTCTGAGGTGATGGACAGGCTGCTGGCCAAGCCTGGGCCAATTAGAGATGTTGGTTACGCCTCTGTGAAAAACATATTTAAGACGAAATCAAAACAATGGGTGCACGCACTTTTCCTTAGCCAGAGGAGGAGGAGTAGGTGAGAGTATGTGAGGGAAAACAACATGGAGAGACCAAGGTCAGTGGAGAAGGAGGGGGAGGGGGAGCTCCAGGCGCCGGAGCTCTGCAGCCTCTGCAGGCCGTGGTGAGGCCCATGGTGAAGCAGGGGGTGCCCCTGCAGCCCATGGGGGCCCACGGGAAATGCTGAGATCCGCT
>VZRN01004776.1:69251-81713 GCA_013397935.1 Dasyornis broadbenti | reverse complement strand
TGGAAGATGGACCCCACGCCGTAGCAGTTTTGGGGAGACTGCTTGCCTGTGTGGGGACCAGCGTCACTGTAGCAGTGTCGGGCGGGCTGCCGACAGTGAGACCCATGGCTACGCAGAGGAAAAGTACCTCTCCCCGGGCAGGGGAAGAAGATCTGGGTGATGAACTGACCTAACCCTCCCCCCATACCTCGTTCCCTTGTGCAGCTGCTGGGAAGGAGGGAGGGGGGTGAGCGAAGAAACGGTGGCCTTGAAGGGTTTATTTTACCTCTCATTTACTCCTCTGACTCTGTTAGTAATAAATTAGATCACTTTGCAACCTAAGTTAGTCCTGTTTTGCCTATTCTAAGTGCGTCTTCTCCCGGGTTTCCTTATCTCAACTCATAAGCCCTGGGTGTGGGTGTGTTCATTTGGGGGTACCTGGCATTTGGCCGGGCTCAAACCTTGACACCTTTCATACCAGGAGATTCAGTACTCCTTCATAACTTTTTACCAAAATTGAAATTCTATCAGACAGGGCTTCATTTGCCAAGCAGAAGCAGCAATATCCATTAAATATCTGTTAGACTGCTGGAATGCAGGCACAAGAATTGATATTACTTGCCCAACAACCATATAACGAAACCACATCACAGAAATACCCTGTTCCTTGTCAGGAAAATAAAATGTATAAGCACTAGAAATAGCTGATTTTACATCCTAACCTGAGGATCTGTCTCAAAATACCTTATTTCATGAACTTTATAGACTTGACAAAGTAGAAATGTAACAAAAGAGCTGGGGTTTTTTTCAGCTCTTTCCCTCATTATTTTTAATTTATTTTGGGGGGCATACACATAATGAATTTGGTTCCAGATATTGATCTGATACTGTAATTCTCCATATCTACTTAACTATACAAAATTATGTCTAAAGCTATAATTAGAAATAAACAGAGTATGAATGAAGACTATGGAAAGAAGGCACAACAAAAATTCCCTTGTGAAAGTATATTAAGAAGGCTTCTGAATTGCATATGCAACAATGGAAGAAATGAGAATATGGTACATCGGGGTATCATAAAATCATTTTTCTCATCTAAATAAAAATTCATATAAAACACAAGGGAGACAGTGACATGGTACATATGCTGTGGTTTGATGCGTTAGCTGAGATGTATCTACTACAAAATACCAGTTGTCCTAACTCAGGCAGGTTTTTAAATATATGTGTTTATATATCTATGTATATAACTTATAATGCCACTGGTGTATAATGAATGTAGAAAGCTAGAAAGTACTAATTGGGTCACAAAGTCTAGTTCCAGATTCTGTCAGAAAATCATAATGTAGATGTTTAGTAGTGAAAGAAATAATGATAGACCTATTACGGTGAGGCTGATAAAGAAACCATTCAGCTGCAATTGTGATGTGTTAGTTGCTGTGACATGATCTCTGGTTTTGTCACACCACTCATAAGCAATGTTTGTTTTCTGGAGCAATGTCTTGGTTTAGTTGTGTTTTGATAGCACTGCAGCTAGTTTATTGCTCTGTGATAGATGAAATCAACACTCCTGATAACAGCCAACCAAATTAGATTAAAAAATAAAGAAAAAAGTGTACTAAAAAAGCCCCAATTAAAAAAACTTAAAAACCCTCTGTCATAAAGCTTCAAACTTTTTACTTGTCTTATTTGGATGCTGGCTGCCATCTCCCACACTGCATCTCACTAGTCCCTCCTTGTTCAGCAAGAAACAGAGATAGCTTAGACTCCCTCATAATGTTCGGCTTGAAGGATCGCTGAAAAAGGCATTGGCTGGATTGCCTGCCTCAGTGGTTTCCTGAAATGACTCTCTGGAGTACAGTCAGATGTCTTAGCACTCTGAAGGCCTGAACTCTCAACCCGATTACTTCAGAAAGGGTCCAGGGAAGCCAGTTTCTTCTTACAAAACCATAGACTCATAGAATGGTTTGAGCTGACAGCGACCTTGCAACCCCCATGCCATGGATAGGGATACCTTCCACCAGACCGGGTTGCTCCATGCTCAAAATGATTGGGTGAAGTCTGGCTTCCAGTCATGCAGAAAGCAGTTCTCCAAAACTGCTCGTCCTCTGCGGTGCCCTGATGCCTCTTTAACCGGCAAGAGACACGCTTGTGACCAACTCAGAAAAAGTAAATCTTACCTTTTAGATATATTGTTGAATGAAGCTGAATATGGAACAAATTCTGTTCAAAGAGATTTGTATATTTTTTCTCAATTGTGCCCAGAAATAATAAATTATGAAATTGTTACAGAAAGAATATTGAGAGTACCTCAACTTCAGTTGAACTGTCTTCTTTTGCCAAAACAATTTATGTTTTGTTAATCACTGTATACATTTTAATTCTAAGAAAATTATATTCCCCCTTTTAATGACTACACTAATTGGATGCCAAAACAAATATGATTTTTTTTCCTAAGTTTCTGGGTTTCAAATAAAGTGTGCTTTCTCACAGAAAACAGTTCAATCAACCCCTTTTTGCCAAGTCATCACAGCATTATCAGCATCCACATCCACCATGGTAGCCTGGGATGGGAAGGACCACAATGCCATATCCTGCCCATTGCCCTTGGATCATGATTCCCTTTGGATCCTTAGCCTTTGGAAAAGCTTTGAAAAAGCATCTGCTTAATTTCACAGGGTACAAGGACCACAAATGTTGCTTGCCCTAACATGGGGAGTGCATCCAGGGGAGACTCCCAGAATCTTCTAGCAAGTTCTCTGGTTTTATAGCTGAAATTAAACTTTGCCTAAGTCAGAAGACACTGTGAAGACGTGGCTTTTGTTCTCGCTGGACTCCAAATATCAAACAGGCTGTGTTTTAGGGTGGTGTAACTCACAGAACTACAGGACATTACATTTAGAGAAAGGTATCCTTGAATTATCTGTGCATCCAATATGTTCCTTCCCACCTGCATATTGTCCCATTCTGTCAGCGGCTACATTCTTAGGAAGAACTATGAATAGATACCTCTAGAAATGCAGCATGGTTTGTTTTGTGATGGACCAGATGGCATCCAGTGACAGATATATTTCAACAACACATTCCCAGAAGAGGACACTTCTGTTCCTCTGACAGTACCTGAGTGATATATACTGTATATATCTTCAGTAAAATATCCTGAGATTCTCCAACTGTTGCATGTGAAATTACTTGCTTTTGTTCAATGAGAAAGCACATTTTTGGTGTTGTTACTTTATTTCTTTTTTTTTTGTTGTTGTTGTTGTTATCTCAAGAGGGACAAGGATAAGGAGATTAATGTTCCTTTCCTGGGCAGGAGTCTATGACTTTATTTTCACTGATAAAGTTGCATATATTTTCCATCAAACAGGCTCAAACAGACTGGATGTTTAGTGTTACAACTAGGCTTTACTAGATGATTCAACTTTTTTTAAAAAACCAGGTTATATGTTTGCATGCATACTATATTTGCTGACATCTGAGTGGGATCCATCTGACAAAGGCTGTGCTGTTTTGCCTTGCCTCTCTCTAGCAAAACACAGAGAGTGTCATCATTCACTATGCCGGTTGGGATACAGAGTCTTTAGAAGCCTGGCAATAAAACATATTGAGGCTTGAATACATTCCTTCCATTTGTGGCTGGATGCCTTCTAATCACCAGAAATCCTCTGAATAGTCTCCACCAGAATAAAATAAGGTTTCATTTAAAGCCTGAAATTGCTTTTATTTTAGGAATCATGTCTTATTTCAGTTCCATAGTTCTTATTCTGTTCCATATTCAACAGCAATTTATTTCTTAAGGAAGGTCTGACTTAAGTTCTGGGTTTAGGAAAATAATCAGCTGAAGTTTGCATGATTCTGCTGTGTGCATTTTCAGGTGGGCAGGCAGGGGGCTATGCTCATACCCTAGAGGTTGCATTCATTTTACAAGAGATTACTTTCCAACCACTCTTTGAAAGCAGCATCTTAAAAATCTCTGAAGTTTCACGAGCTCACACAGTTAAAACAAGGGGATTGTTTTGCAAAAATGTAATTGTTCCAATTTTTATCCTACAATTAAAATCACATGTTGTTCTGTTCTTACACTTTTCAGAATTTTTCACTGTAGATCCTGCTAAATAGGAGTTTGCAAACTCCATGAGCCTGCTATCTTTTTCATAACAGCAATTTGCCTCTCAAACTTCTGCCAACAGAACACAATCAGAAGTTACTTGTAAGTTACTTGAAAGAAACAAAGTGATATGTTTTAGAAGCAGTGGATATAAATTTGTGTTTAATTTTAGTAATAGAAGTCCTATAAGCTGATAGGTGCAAACCGGTGTCAAGATTATATAAAGAACTTCAAATTCAGTCAGAATGACGCTTTGATATATTTACACTCAAAACCACATTTCCAGTTTCACACATTACATGTAAATTACCAGATATCGCAAGGCTGCTAAGAACGGATAATTCAGAGCTGTGGATCTAGTTCAGCAAGAAATGATAGTTTGTTTTCTCACACAGGAATATAGAAACATCATCTGAAATGCAGACACATGCTCTGAAGTAGAGTAAGAACAAAAGATTCTCAGCATCTGCTAACAACTGTTGGGAGGCTTGGGTTAGATCTTGGATATAATCTGTCAATTTGCATCAGTCAGGTTAACTTACATTTCAAGACAGAATGAAATGTGACCAACACAATTTAATACATGAACAGAATATATCAGCAAAATGCATTCTTGATAACAGTGGGTAAAGAACTGCTGTTTTGGTTTAACTCAGAAAATACTGCCTGATTTTTTTTGGTATTTTTAGGATAAAATGTGGCCTTTGCTGAATAGTTTTGGCTGTTCTCAGAGAAATTTCAAAGGGCATGAGTAGGACATTTCTAGCTACTACACTGCTGAGGATTTAATTAGTACCTAAATAAAAAAATAAACAAATTTTTTGCAACTTTCTGACAAGAATAGGTTAAACTATACTTTTAATACTGATTGCAACCTAAAGACTGCATAAAGGGTGTATAGTATTGCTCATATATAAACACATTTACACATATATAACCTTAGGTATTTTCCTCATAGATTATGATTGAATAATAACGACAGACTTCTGGACCAAATTATCACAAAAACATCATTGCTTTGTCCTGCAGCCAAACCCTTACTGAAGTTGTGACTGGACATTAATATAACAATGTTAATCATGACAGCGTCATGCAGAGAAGGTGATACCAGACAACAGCAGCTAGGAAAACTCATCTCTCATTAATGCAACTGTAAAAAGATTAAATCTATAAGATTTGCTTGGAAACAGACAGGTCTATGTGACATAAGTAATCTGTCAGGAATTGGTCACATCTCACATACCTAGGTGTGATGAGTTTTACATAAGACTGAGCAGGCAGCCAGGCTAACTCCATGCTGTACCTACTGCTGGTGGCAATCCCACCACGCTGAGCATAAGAGGTTGGTAAATCCATCTGTTTCTGAGGACTGGCCTCCCATCATTTCTGTGTTTATCTTTGATTTAATCATTTGATTTGATTCACAGTGCTGCTTAGAGCAAGGATTTGAAAAGGCCCTTACAAGAAATAGCCAGATCTGCTCCCACTGGGTTGTGCTAGTGTTTGTGCTCTCCACTCTGTTAAAATGCTGCAACTTTGTTTGTTAATCCACGCCTCTAGAAAGAAGTCTGTAATTTTATCTCAATACATCAACACTACCTATTCAAATCCAAGCTATACTAGAAAATGAACCTCAGTGGAAAATGATGCGGCCTAGAGATCAATCCTTAAATTAGTTGTTTAGGGGTGGAGTGATCAAAAACCTGCAAATTGAGTTAGTCTTATTTTCTTTGAGTGGGAGTGAAGAGTCCTAGCTTATAAAGCTGTTTTTCAAATTTTATGATAACTATAGAGTGTTCCAAAACCAGATTTAGATCCTCAGTCCTTAAAATTCTTGCAGGGTGAATTACTTTACAAAAAGAATTGTTTTCTTTAGAAAGGCAATCTATCCCTGCAGGCTGTTGAAATTTAAATCAGTGATGGCATCTCTAACAACAAACCAAAAAAGCCCACAGGTGCTGGTTTAGCTAAATAAGTTGCTGTAACAATGAAGTCTTTAGGTGATTAAATATGCAACAAAGTAACTTGAGTTTCTAAATGAAATGAAAATAAAGAAAAGCACAGAAAGAGAATTTCAGGCGTCACTTCGCAAGCCATGAGAAGCTGCAACACTGCAAAATTGTAGAAAATCTGAAGTTATCTTTCTTACCTTAATTACAGATTTTCACCAATGTCCCAGAAGCAGAGAACATCATATTTTCCAAGAAATGTGTCCATCCTACCAAAAAAAAAAAAGAGGAAAAAGAAAGGAAATTGGAAAAAGACTTGCAATTTCAGAAAGTTTGTTTCTCTTGTATTTTTATGGAATTAGGAAGTAATTATGAAGTCCTTTTTAGTGGCAGAGAAAGGAAGTTTAATTATATTTGCTGTGAGGAGATCATAGTATTGTGAAACATGTAATGAGTGTTAATCTAAGACAGCACAACAGAACTGAAGGCTCTTGTGTTGCTTATTCGAACAGCTTTTAGAAAGTCGCCATCTTTTTATATCCTGGGTTTATACAGGCGATGTTCTGAGCTGTTATCCACGGGATACACATTTTTATTTTAACCACAAAATATTACATGATAAAACAAATTATATATTCGTCTGTAGTAAGGTCAGTGAGCCTCCATTCCGGGACCTAAACATAGAATTACTGATAAATGCACCCAAAGGGAAAAGACTGGTCCAGTTATTTCTAATTGTATCAAAACCTCTATCTTATAAACGACTGTTCACCTTTGTTATCCATCCTGTATCCCACTAAGCCAGCGAAGATAACTCTAACCACTTAAGGTTGTAATAATTAACATTACACACACACACACATTTGCATGTATACAGATATATGCATATATACTTTTAAAGAAGGTAATACACAGTGGTAATGTAAAACCGAAACATTTAACGTCAAGTCAGGACCCTTCTGATAACACCTTCACAAACTGTTAGGACAACATAGGAGATGGTCTTGATACAGCAACAGAACAGATTCATAGAATCATAGCAACAGAACCTTTTAGACTGCAGAAGATATTTAGGATTATCAAGCCCAAATGTCACTGCCAAGCCCACCACTAACTCATGTCCCCAGGTGCCACATCAAGATGTTTTTTAAACATTTTTGGGGATGGAGACCCCATCGCTTCCCTGGACAGCCTGTTCCAATGCCTGACAACCTTTTCAGGATAGAAATTTTTCCTAACGTCTAATCTAAACCTCTGCTTACACAACTTGAGACTATTTGCTTATCTGCTCCCCGTATTCTGGCTAACTGCATTGAACACACTGATGTTTTTCTTTTGCGGAGCAGATTATTTACTGTTTTCCCTGAAATTGTCAGAGCAGTACCAGTCCTCTAGTTTTGGCAATCTGGGGAGTCAAAATTATAAGAACACTTAGTTCCTAAGAAGTTCTAGAAATGATACTAGGTCATCTGATCACCAAACCCTCCTGTCATTTGAGGTTGAAATGGGAGATTTTGATGCTGCTCACTCTGAACCTAAACCTGATGTGGGTCTTGGCCTCAAATCTAACCATCCCAGTGCCTGAGCTTTAGAATCATAGAATCAGTGAGGCTGGAGGAGACCTCTAAGTTCATCAAGTCCAGCCATCAACCCAACACTGCCACCGTGTTCACCACTGAACTGTGTATATCTTCAAGTGCCCTATCCACATGTTCTTTTAACGTGTCCAGAGACGGTGACTCAACCATTTTAGTGCTTATCTAAAAGTGACCAAGCCCTTTCAATAGTTTGAGCTCAGTCACCACTGGCATAGTAACTCTAGTCACAAAATAAATTCACAGGTAAAGGGGATTTCTGCAAGTGTTTGGCTCCAGCTTGTTCTGTTCCTGTGTCCCAGCTGTTATACTTTAAGCAGCAGACTACTGATACCCAGCAGTGACAGTAAAAAAAAAAAAGAGCTAAAAAACCCAGGCAAACTGCCTGGAAAAAAACCAGTGGCTTCAATTTACAGGGACAATATTTGTCACTGAAGTTTTGTGGGTTGTTCTTCACAGTTAGAGAGGTAAGCGTATGTACTGCCTTTGTCTTTGATAGTTAAGGTGATGAATGTAAAAAAGATGAACCAGAAAGAAAATGTGTCTAGAAAAACAGTTTTCCTCTACAGAAAAATTGTTAATTTTTTTCCTTCTTGTAATTTGCATATTTATCTGATCAAAATTCTGCTTATATAAATCATGACTATGTCAAGTGTTTGCTTCTCCCTCAGATTAATAGCGTGGAAATCAGGAACACATATTTTTACCTTGCCCTTTCACAAATCCTAGACAAGAACAAGGATAAAACACACACTTATGAATGTGATAGAGTTGTAATGATTTAATGAGTTACAGCTTATCAGTTGAGTTCTATGAATTACTGTTTGCAGGATTTTCAGCTCTCCCTGCCTTGCAGGTTAATGTAAAATTTTAAATCACGGAGAAGATGTATTAGCTTAAATAGCCTGACTTTGAATTCAGGATGGCTTCAAGGAGACATGCTGGCAGTTAGTTGGGCATCGCCAAGAGAAAGGTGTATTATTTTAAGCCAGTGTAACTGAAGTCTGTACCCAAAGGGAAAGTTGGGTTTTTTTCATCATGAGTTTCAGTGAAAGTAATCTACCTTGCACTAATGTGAATGAAAGAATTGGATGATAACGACTTTTGAAATCTAGAAGGACTTCCTTCTTTGTTTTCTCCCATTCTATTTTCTTCTCTCTAATTTCTGCTCCACTGGTGGTGCTTTTCTCTTTTGATTTGTTCTTAAAAGTTGACCTTAGTTACTTCTCACGCTGCAGGGACTACATGGCTGTGCACCAGTTTAATGCTAATGAGTAAAAAGCTCTAAAGTCTAACAATAATTAAATGGCCACTTGCAATTGATGAGCACTTGGGGGGAAATGCTGTTCTTTAATTCAGAGGAAAAGCAAATTCTTGACTTGGCTTTGGAGAAGGGAAAGATGAAAAACAGAATGAGAAAAAAAATTCTATCAGAGCAGCTGTGAAAAAAAAACCAAAAAACCAAATAAATATAAGAATTTTGAATATTCCTGCTTACACTTGTTTTACCAGTAGCAGCTTCCTTGAACAAGGCACTCCTTGAAAGACATCATATTCACACGGTATATCAGAGTTAAAGGAGAGATGAAACATTAATTATACATATACATACATATACATACATACACATATACATACATACAAATATATATATATAAGCATGCCAGAACAACCCTGTCCTCATGGGGGGGAGGAAAAAGCTATTTCTGGTGTTGAATTTTATTACCCAGAAAAGTGACAAACACCTAAACCCTGCTTCTGATCCCCTTCTAGTCACCTTGCTCCTACTTCTTATCCCACCTTTTCCTACTGAGGTTTTTTGTTTTGTGGGGAGGAGAAATAACAAGGAAATCATAGTGAGAATGGACTAAGCAAACTGGATCTTGTTCATTCCTTGCCTTTCACCCAGGTAAACTTGTAGGGCATACAGAAGTAATACTGCTGATATGTCTTTGACTTCAATTGTACAGCAGCAAAATGTATGAATTGCTCTACCTTATACTGAGTTTTACAAATAATAAATCAAAGGGTGGTTGATTAAAGGACTATCACGAGGAGATCACTCAAAAGAGATGGCAGTACCTGCCCAATCTCATGACCCCTGTAACATATGCTTATGAGAATAAAGAAAGAAACAAATGTGTCAGGTTTCACACTGTGTGACTGATGTTTTCATTTGAAGATCCCTTTACATGACTCTCAGACCCCACTTTTTCAACAATTGAATCCTGTAATTAATTAACAAACAAACTGTGCCTGCAATGAGCTCTTGGTCCAAAACAGAGAGTCCAGCTCTGCAGAGAAGCCAGTAAATATCCCCCCCCATATTGCTCACTGTGGCTGCAACCCCAGCTGACAAACTTTCTTGACTTTGTGACTTATCTTAACATGTCAGCAGGGGCATAACCCTATCTCATAATCCTATTCTCTTTATCACAGAATCATAGAACTGCTTGAGTTGGAAGGGGCATTAAATAATACCTAATTCCAATCCTCTGCCATATGCAGAGACATGTTCCACTAGACCAGGTTGCTCAAAGTCCCATCCAACCTGGCCTTGAGCACAGAATCATCAAGGCTGGCAGAGATCTTCCAAGATCATCTAGTCCAACTGTAAACCCTGCACCACCATAATCATCCCTAGCCCATATTCCCAAGTGCCACATCCATAAAGCTTTGGAACATTTCCAGAGTCAGTGGCCCCACCACTGCCCTCAGCAATTCATTCCATTGCCTAACAACTCTATCAGTTAATTTTTATTATTTTTTTAAACTAGTCTGAAACACCCCTAGTGCAACTTGAGGCCATTTCCTCTCATCTTTTCACCTAAAACATGGTAGAAGAGATGAACCCCACATCACTACAGCCTGCTTTCTGGGAGTGTAGAGAGCAATGAGGTCCACCCTGAGCCTCCTCTTCCCCAGGCTGTAGAACCCCAGCTCTTTGAGCTGCACCTCAAATGTCATGTTTTCTAGACCCTTCACCAGATTTGTTGCTCTTCTCTGGACACACTCCAGCACCTCAATGTCCTTTCTGAAGCGAGGGGCCTGAAACTTAACTAAGATTTGAGCTACAGCCTCACAGTGCCAAGTGTAAAGAGTCAATCACTCCTTTGGTCATGCTGGCCACACTAGTCTTGATACAGGCCAAGATACCATTTTTTGCATCATGATATTGGATAAATGGCAAATATCAGTCCCAGGCAGTCACAGTTCTCTAAGAAGTACACTTTTCTGGCCTGCTTTCCAGTTTTTTTTTTCCTGATTCTCTTTGGAAAGCTGAATGGATCATACATCTCCAGGGAGCAACTTTCTCTTACTAAGCTGTAAAGCCAGAGCCCATCTATTTTTCTGTTATCTCTGCTGTGATGTTTTCAGATTGATAGACTATGAAATAAAATTCAAATTGACCACTATAAAACATCCAACATGATTTTGCTCATAATGCAAATTTAAAAAGGTCATAAATTTTTATCTGATTGTTGAGTAAAGTAAAATCACCTGTTTACTAAACTTTCTTCTACAATTTCTTTTCCTTCATCATTGGAGCAACATTTGCAATTGCATTGCAGTTCTCCACTACATTATACTTTTGCTACTCCAGTTCAGTCACAATCATTGCGGATAAACTCCATTACAGATGCTTCTATAACCATCTCTGGGGTGAAGCTGAAAATCTAGGTCAATTTTTTCACTGAAAATTGAATCAAATTTCTTTCTGATGATATTGGAAAGTGTGATAGGGTAAACTCTGATGAACTCCTAAACTTTGATCAGCATTACTAACCCATAGCATGAAATTCTACACTTCTGTGTGCAGCAGCTACTAATAAAAGCTCATCCAGCTTCATTACAGTTGGGGCTTATCAACTGTGGTGACCATATGACACTCTCACTTACTTCTGTGTACTTCCAAATTCTCTCATCTCTATGACACTGTGACCAGGCAGAAATATGTGAGAAAATTTAGCCCCATGAGTCTATCTCATGGGGGAATTACATAAGTAAATTAATATCACTGAAAACACGGATTAAAAGAATCCTAAATGAGGTGTTTAAAATTCCCTGCTCTCCTGGGCAGTTTCAGCAGTTTCCTTCTTTTATGCTTTTTAACCTGAATATCTTAACAGAAATAACATTCCTCTGAGTCCACTATGTTTCTGGATATGAAATCCTATCGAGCGTTCATAGTGCCTTATGGGGTAGGTTTGGGATTTCACTAATTTCCCTTTTAACACTCCATCTTGCCAAGCAGCTTGGTGGGTTGGACTGACTAGATGTGTTCTGCCTTACATTGCAACCTTTTAATCCTCAGTCAGTCCCACAGGAGCAAACAGACACGCATGAAACCTTTGGCACTACTCAGAATGAAGACAGGTTGTGCAACCAGAATTACTGATATACCTGATGCTGAATAAACTCTAGGATATTTTTTGGTCAAGTAGGATGGTTTTCCCCTATTTCTACCCTCATTGACGGTGCAGTTTTAGGCAAGGAGCACAACAGCGGTGTACCTCTGCTTCTTCCTTCATGGAATGGTATAGGGCAATCTCCCTGCTATCCTTCATGCTGTTCTTTGAGGTCTTCTGATGAAAGGTACTAAAATAAGCACTATGTATTATTAATACATTAATTTGCTCTGGCATATGGGTTTCAGGAAACTTCATTTAAGTGCACGAGGAAATCGACATCAAAGAAAGACAGTTACACACAGTGAATACACAAAGTAATGGAGCAGGTCAGGCTTGACACAGCTCTGAAAAGCAAATAAAAAGCATAGAAACGCTGTAATCGCCTTATGACCGGGGGGGGTGGGGGGGGGGGGGGA
>VZRN01004776.1:27578-69171 GCA_013397935.1 Dasyornis broadbenti | reverse complement strand
AACAAAAAAGAAGGCTTTATAATAGCTTTTCTATACCTTTTGGGGCAATCTTGTGCAGCTTAGTAGTGAATTAGACCTTGTTGATAGAATTTTGTAGGGTAGCGCAAAATACGAATGGAGACAACATAGTTAAGAAAGTGGCGGTCCTGGAAAAAACATTATGCAATCCCTGGGTTCCCTGGCTTTCAGCCTGATTTTTTTCAGGGGAACTTACTTCCTGAAGAGTTCTGAGAGGCTGCTGTTCTCTATTAGTTTTCAGAATATCTTGAATAGAATGTTCAAAAACTGATTACTTCAAAGTTCCATATCACTTCTGGGGTTGTGGAACAAACTATCAGCAGATTAATTTTTTTTAAAAAACTTGTCCCTATTTAATCTCCAGTGTTTTCCCTAGAAGCCTTTATTTCAAAAAAACCAATTTTATGTACATACATATATATATATATAGGAGTGGTAATATTTTAGGGGTTTCCCTCATTTCTCTCCACCACTTTGAAAAACTGTTTGCATATATGCATATAAAATGAAACACTCTGAACTCTGGGGGTAAAAGTAGAATTTTTCCAGGCAGCACCAAGATATTCCCCAAAAACTTTATGGCATAATTACTTATGATAAACTTTGAAGCTTAAACTCTCGATTCCATAAACAAAGGTAGTATATGTGCACCGAGGGAAGAAAATTCATAGTAATTTTGTCAGCAAAATTGTTGCAGTAAAGACCTAAGCAACACTTCATCTACCTGTCACTTGTCTTGAAAGGGCAGATTACTTTTTCCTCAATCTTGGCACATCCAATTAAAGTAGACTTACAAGCCAGGCAGGTGTAAAGTGCAAGCCAGCACTTGTTCGCATTAGCAATTATCAATGGAAAAAATACATAAGTGCTGAGGCTTGGCACAGCAGTTACCCTGGCAACTGTTCATGCTCAGAACCTCAGCAGAGACTAACATGACAGTTTGACATCTTTCCCCATAAAAAACCCCCAAAACGATGATTGCATTCTCTCTTTCTCTCTCTGTTTTTTCCCTTCACCTCTTTTCATGTTGTTTTTCCAAAGCTCTTGGCAGTGACCCTGCCTTGTTTAACTCCAGTCAAACATCTCCCAGCAGGAACTCCCCTGTCTTGCCAAGCTTTAGAGCATCCTCTGTGAACACCAAGTGTTAAAGTTTCGCTGCCCAAGCCCAAAGTCCAGGAAGGAAGGATGGTGGGTTGGA
The DNA here is from genome assembly GCA_013397935.1 of Dasyornis broadbenti. Taxonomy (NCBI): domain Eukaryota; kingdom Metazoa; phylum Chordata; class Aves; order Passeriformes; family Dasyornithidae; genus Dasyornis; species Dasyornis broadbenti. Next base: position 67,955 of record VZRN01004776.1, on the reverse strand, counting down.
GAAATTGCATTAGTGCTATGGAAACAAGAGTGTCAGAGACTTGCTGGCCAAGACAAATTCATTCAGTGTTGAAAAAACAGAAAAGGGTGAGAGGAAACGGCCTCAAGTTGCACCAGAGGAAGTTTAGATTGGATAGATAAAAAATTTCTTCAGGGAAAACATTGTAAGGCTTTGGAACAGCCTTCCCAGGGAGGTTGTTCCATCCCTGGAAGTGTTCAAAAAATGTGTGAATAGGGTACTTTGGGATATGGTTAATGTTGAACATGGTGGTGGTGCTAGGTTAGTGGCTGGACTTGATGGTAAGTTTTTCCAATCTTAACAATTTATGATTTTAGGAATATTATGCTTTTCTTGTCCTCGTATTCTGGAATATCCAGGCACACCATACATCTGTAGTGACTTGTCTTAAGATACTGGCCTCTCTGACTTAAGCACTGACCTTGCAAACAGTTCCCTCTTTTATTCTCTACCTTCGCAAAAACCAAGAAAAAGTCCATCAAAAGCAGACTATATCCATTTTGAGCACAGGGGAAAAAAGCCCTCCTCCTTAATTCCACCAAGGAATTCAGCCTGAGAAGGCTCTGCACAAAGTACAGTGTCAGATCACACCCAATTGCTCAACCCCTGAGGACAGAAAACCTTGAAGACTCAGTATTCTTCTGGATTAGGCTTTGCTCTGGGGGATGCTTGGGGACTAAGTTATGTGAACTTGTTGACTGTTAGCTGCCACTTCTTTGATTTCGATTTGGCATTTTTATGTCCAATGGAATTAAAGAGTGAGATGTGTACATTCAAATTTTGGTAATTAGTCACTGTTTCAGATAAAATTTACTTGACTTTCCTTCTGCTACAGTTTATGACCTATTTCTGTTTCTTGGGTTTTTTTGCCAATGTCCCATTTTTAGGCAGTATTTTAGCATCCATTATTTTCCTTTAGTCTAATTTTTCTTTAATTTTGATCACGTCTTTCAATGTTAAAAAGTTAAATGTTAAAAATCTACATCTCTTTTGATTTTATTTTCACTGATTTATTTTGTTCCCTCTTGCTCCCTTGATTTATGTGTCATTCATATCTTTCATCATGTTCTTACTCATTGTCATCTCTAAATGGAGAACAGTGGAAGGATTGAGAAGAGCTGGGTGGAAGAAAAAAACTAGGGAATCAACATCAAAGAAAGACGGTTACACACAGTGAATACACTAAGCAACGGAGCAGGCCAGGCTTGACACAGCTCTGAAAAGCAAATAAATTGCTTTTGGGTAATAAAATAACAGGTTTCATGGTGATACTGAGTTTATAATCTGGTCTTTACTCTTAAATTCTAGACAAACAGAACACATACGCTGAAAGATATGCAGAAAATCAAAGTAAACATCTCACACGGTTTACAAGAAAATTCTGCATTTGCTTATTATTGCACATACTGTAGCCCTAGACCTCACAGATTTCAAAAGAGTAGGTTTTGGCTGTGGAATAACATTGACCTGAAAATTCAAGATGTGGAGCCAAATCTTACTGGCTGTGTTCTTGTGATCTTTTCCCATGGGCAAACAGAACCTGTGATGTAACCTTAATTCTGTCAGCAGGATGAAGGCATAATAAATAAAAGTAATAAACATTTTACAACATTAAACAATCTTTCACAGCTAGTCAATCTGACAATTTTGACCAGCGTTAAATTTACTGGAATGTTTCTAATCATGAACAAGAAACAAAGTCATACTTCCTCTGGTACAGTTACATTGATTGGAAGGGTGAACTAATAAACATTATGACTACTTTCATATCCTGGGACTAAGAGAAACTTGTTCCTTTCCCTGCTATGCATTGCAATCTCTTCCGCAGCAACATAATTTAATTTAAAAATCATGATGCTATAAGTACTTGAGAAGCAGTTAAAGCCGTTCAGTCAGAGAAAGGTCATGTTAACATAAATATTGAAAAGAATGATAATTAGGCAAGAAAAACAGCAAAACACATTAAAGAGAAATGAGGCAATTTTTAAATGTTAACATCTCAATTCAGAAATGTTTACATTACATTTAATGGTTCCATTTTCAATGAGCATTCCACTAAAAAAAATTGCTGAGCAAAATTATGAAAGAGAATTACAGCCCTAAATGACATTGTATCCATTCTATCATCTTGAGAGAAAATGAATTGTCTGAATCTTGTTAAACACAACAGAATTCAAATAGTCCAAGCATGACTTACTGCAGAATAAAGCAAAGTACTCTGTTATTAAGAGAAAAGTAGTAATTTTTTTAATGATAGTTCATAATTTAAAATTCTGAATATTTGCAGGAGTTGCAAAACATTTGCTCCTATGAATTATCCAATACATATTGAGCTGGATACAGATAAGACTGTCTCAGCAATGTTGGCAGTTTCATACCCTGAAATACATTTTGGTTGCTTCTCATAGTATTGCTTTCCACATAACCCCACCTCGAGATCAAGAAACTCACATTAAATGACACTTTTGAAACTCCCAAACAGGCTAAGCTGGTTGTTGTTTTGGAGTGACTTACCTCATGTACTTTTCAAGTTTAATTTTGAGGGGTGGTTTATTTTAATTTAAAACATTTTACAAGAAACCTTAAATGTTTTATCAAAAACTTCCTAGTATTAAATATACCGAGTCGATTTTTCTTTTCACTTATAGCTGTTACCATTTGAATATGTTAATTTTTAAAAGATATTTTAAAGTAAAAAAACCCTGAAATTCCCTCCCGGAAAAATGTGAACCAGTGTCCACTCAAGTTTGTTATCTACGTAGATGCCACAACCAGAGCCAGAGTGCCATGACATTGCAACAGGAGCGTGATACAGTTCCCAAAGCAAGGTCATTGCAATACGGAAAACAAGAATGAAAAAGTAAACGGCTAGGCAGAGGCACAGAGCAATAAAGACACGGGCTTGCGATTTCGGTTTGGTTTTGTTTTATTCTTGTTGTATTTGCCATAATATAAAGCCTCACATTTTAACCTGCACAGTTATAAGGCCAAGGAAATATTTCTGAGTTTATTTATTTTTGAGTCAAATGGGAGGGAGGAATGATAAAGCAGAAGTTAGATATTAGGATGAAGTGTTTAAGACATTGAGAAAAGGAACAAATTTAACTAAGAATTTCTTCTTTAATTGCTGCCTCCTACACCCTTCTTTAAAATGCAAATGAACCTACTTAAGTGAATTTTCTTTAAAAGGGCTATCACGTGAGACCACCCTTATTTGCAGAGAAGCTGAAATTTAAGGGAGACTAGCAGGAGAGATTTCTGAGAGCTTAGAGCTACAAGTGTATCTAAAATATATTGACAGAAATGTGCTCCTGGCATTTTCAGTCTCAGAGGTCACGTTGTCTTCCCTTCACACAGCCCATTTGCCAACAAAATAATGTCAGCGGAAGTCAGTATGGCCATCCCAACAGCAGCACGAGAAAGTTGCTCGGCATTGCTGTAAACAGCAAGATTCTGATTCTAGGAAGAAAAATTATAGGCACCATAAAGTCCAGTTACCTGTAACGCTCACCACTTTTGTCTCTAAGCTCTTACATCTGAATTTTATATATTTAAAGACAAGGGTAGACAGTAAGTGCACAAAAGTGCAACAGTCTTGTGAAGTAACAAGTTCAACAACTTGTAGAAGGAACAGAAACCATATTCAAATTGTGGCTGTATTTTTCTTCCCTTGGTACAAATAGAGATGCTTATCCAGCATTACTCATTTGGGATTATTGCTGGGATATTTTCAGGATTCCTAAAGGCAGAACTGCTGTGATTTCTGTAAATAGGCTGTTTACAAAATAAAAACTGACTTTTGGTCTAGACGAGAAGCCTCGAGATGAAGCATCTATCTGCAGAAAATTTTGCGAAAACATACTTCTACAAAAGAAATTTCATTCTAAATTTCTCAGCTTTACTGGCAGTTTGAAACAGAGTCTGTTCTGGGGAAAACCTGGAAAAGTACAGATTAGTAGAAAATAGTGTAAAAAAAGGAGGGAATGTCAATACATTCTTCTTTGATAACCTACATAGAGGGTGCGAAAAACCCTTCCTGTTCTATGTTTTGGGTTTTTTGTAAAACTGTCTGGACAAGATGCTGCGGCCTCCTAACGAGCTTAGTCCAGTGTTTTGCTTTCCTGTTAGAAAGTTCTCCCACCAGTTTCACCCAGAGCTCTGTGATGCAGTTGAAGCCTTTGCTTCTAAATTTACTCAACAAGGACAAAGAGAATTTTTCACAAAGTTTTAGTCCTTTTCTCTTTGAAGATCTTTTCTGCATATTTGGAGATGATTATCCTGTTTTCCTTCAGTCTTTTGGTCTCTAGACTAAACAGTCTCAGCTCTTTTAGGGGTTGCACTGATTTCATAATGTCTGCTTGCCATTTTTGGAATTTGAACAAACTCAACAGATGTATAGTGATACTAGGTTGACCAAATAGAGTTTTAAAAATGTAAATATGCTTTACACAGTAAAATTTCTTGATTCCTGCAGAGGAAATTCCTGTTGACTAATATTTATAAAAATAGCAAGGAACATATTGGAAGAACTAACAGGAGAAGCACTGGCCGGTGGTTTATCATATCAAATTAGTGAGTCACAACCATATTTTTTACTTATCAGAGGTCAGCCCATTGGATGTTATAATTCCTTAGGTCAAAATTATTTGATGACCAATACACATGTGATTTTCTAAAAAAGCAGCTATTCCAGATCTTATTTTTGTGTGTTCATGTGTTTCTGATGTAACAACCATCAAGAAAACTCCTGAAGAGAAGATTTTGCGAATGGCATATAACTCCCTCCTGAGAGCTGGGCTGGAGTGATGACACGGCCCCTAAAAACCTCAGCTTTTATGCTTATTTTAAAATCAGGATTTGGAGCCTGCACAAGCCATTTGATATGGGGAAACAGCCTTTTTCCAGGGGGATTGACTACGCATGCAACAACTTAAATCTGTGGAAATGAATCAACTGAGTCAGCTGCCGATGACTGCAAAAACGGCCTGGATGCCATTTACTGTTACCTTTTTAAATGGGAGCTTGAAATGAGGAGAATTATAGCAAAACTGTCATTGAGAAGAGATCGACTGCCTGGAATTTGCAATGCAAACCTATTCTTATCCCATATGCAGAAGGAAGATAAGTGGGGAAAAAAAATTAACAGCTATAAGAATTCTCTCCCAGCTGCAGTTTCATCTTATTTATTGTTGCTATTTATTTATATATATATATGTTTAAAGGCTTAAATGATTTGTTAGCTATGCATCAAGCTAACTCTATAAATGCATGTTTTATTGCAGCTGCTACAGCTTTTAATATTGTTTATTATTATTCTCTCAGTGCCTAGAAACTAGAGCCATGCTTTAAAGCCCCGTTGTGCAAGCCTCTGTACGAGCAAGCGATGCAACAACAGATGCCACCTCAGAGGGCTCACAGCAAAGGATTTTGAAAGCATGGAGCAAATGAGCAGATAGACATCAAGAGGGACAGGCGGGGTGGCAAGGTGGTGTACAAGTCAGTATGTTTGCTTGAAGAAGCGAGCTTTGCAGCAGTGATAGGCGTGTCTTTGCAGAATAGAGGGAGAGGTCTTTCTCCTCCTCTGTTCATTTGTGCTTTGCGTCACACTGGTTTGTCACTTTGCGGCTTCGTCTAAAGTCCTGTCCTCTGCCTGACTCTTCCTGGGCTCCTCACTACTGCCGCATAGAGCCCGTGATGGAAAGGGGGCAAATGATTTCTGGTAGAGACAAGCTCTGTGTTTACCTAACACTGCTGGGGAGTCTTTTGCACAGCTGAAGGAAAACATTCATACAAATACCTTAGATTAAAATTACCAGCATCTGTGTTGAACTATGAGCATCTACTCCCTAAATAAAAATTTAAAAAAATTACCATTAGCAAAGGGCTACAAAGTCTCCACAGCCTTAAAATATCAAAGGAAAAAGAAAGAAGAAAGAGGGATCTAGCTGGTTAACAAGTGCAAACTAGAAAAACAAACAATCCAGCTGAAATAAATCATACACAATCTGGTTTTTTTCACACTGTGGAAGTTCTAGCCTGAATTCTTCCTTCAAGTTTGTCATGACACAAGAAGAGATGATTTATTAGCTACTCTTGACCTGTCTGAGTCTTTGTAGGTTAAAGCTAGCATCCTGGTTTCCAATGACTTTCACAGAAATGTGCATTCCCTCTTTTATAGTTTCTGGTGTAAAATCTAGTCCAATCTCAAATCTATTGATTGTTGCTCACTGTTCTATTCAAAAGGTTTTGTATCTGCCTATGCATGTTCTGGATTGACCTCGTACCTCAATAAGCCTTGCCAGTGTCTGAGATCAGCTGAAGTGGTTTCAGAAGTAGTTGGTGAAAACATAACAAGTACTGGCAAATTGCGATCTCAACAGATGGGCTCCCAGCTATGCATTTAATCCACTTCATCACTCCTCTCACCTCTCTCCAGGACCCAGAAAGGGTTTTGATTGAGCAAAATAATAAAATGGTTACAGAAGTGTCACTTAATTAGAGAAGTTGTGGATGCTCCTTCCCTGATTTTGTTCAAGGCCAGGTTGAACGGGGCTTTGATCAGCCTGGACTAGTGGAAGGTGTCCCTGGCCATGGCAGAGAGCTGGAACTAGATGATTTTTGAGGTCTCTTTCAACCCAAACCATTCTGTGATTTTGTGATTTAATTATGCCCATTGTATTCTTAATTTCAGGATTCACTGTTAAGGTCATCTCTTCAGTGCGAGAGAAGGCAACAGGAAAAGACTGGTCAATGAGAACAATTAGGGAGCAATTAAAATTTAAAAATATTGCCTGTGGTTCTGAAGGTTACTGTTTGTACCTGGCTGAATAGCACAATTTATGTATAGAATTAGAATGTTTTGATTTGTTGGGGTTTTTTGTTTCCCAGAAAATATTTAGACAGCATACTCTATAAAGTGTGCTGCAAGTGGCTGGGATTTTTCCACCCTACTGATCATGCCTCCTCTAGAAATCCAAAGTACAGGGGCTTCCCAGACTTCATTTTTATCATATAGAAGCTTATCACGTTGAAATAGGCACTTTTGCACTTTTATGGAGCTGAGGTAGTTAAAAAGGCACACAACATATTCCTATTTGATTTTGTTTAAGTCAAAAGAGCTCATGCCACTCTGGAAACTGGAGATATCAGATATCCCAGGTTAGGTGTTCACACGCAGCAATTATATAGAACTTATATAGGTTGGAATGGGCCTTAAAGAACATCTAGTTTCAGATGAAAAAAGGTATTCTGGGCTATCCCACCTGATCTCAAGCAGCCATTCCAGAAAGGTGGAGATCCCCCATGTACCTGTGACAGGAAGATGATTTCAATATCAGAAATTATGATGTTTCCTGCACTTGGACACCTGAGTTGTGTCCTGTTGGGTGTAATGACTCTCTCTTCATCTACTGAAATTATAATTACCTCACATACAGGTAGACACTTGTCTATAGTGTAGACACATAACAGACACATGGAAGTATTTAGCTGAACCCAAAGCTTCACTAGGAGATAAGCAGAAACTGCTTTAGTTTATCATTGGAGAACAGTTCCCACTTGAAAGAAAAGAACAGCTGTTTATCTGCTGAATGCTTGAACAACAATGGAAGTTAAGTAAGAATACAGCACTCAAATATATGTCAGTTTAATGCAGAAGGCAGATAGACCTGGGTGATATACAATACAAGATTATCACAGCACCAGTGTTATCCTGAGACACTTACAATTAAACCAGAACTGGAGCCACTACACCCAGTCCAGAGACAAAAAATATCATCCAAAATCAGATGAAAATAACGCTATTGAACAGTGAAAGAGAAATTGTTGGATGCTGCCAACTAGAGATATAGTTACTTGGACTGACCCTGCTGTTTCCTTGAAAATAACTGACTTTGCAGCAGAAAATTACCAAAAAAACCAACCAACCAAACAAAAAAAAAACCCCAAAAAACAAAAACCAAACAAACAAAAGAACAACAACAACAAAAAAAAAAAAAAAACAAACCAAAAAAAAAACAAAAAACAAAACCACCTCTGTTTGTGAGCAAGACAGGATTAAATTCCTTGAACTCTCAACTGGTCAAAGCTTTTCCCCCTGACAAATGTGTAAGTTTTTCTGGAAATGCAGCTTTTCAGAACAACTATGTCTATATTTTGGTCTTTTTAGTGCAGAGTTGAATTATCCCAAATTATAAAATAAATGAAGATAGAAAAGAAAGACACTGTAGACAACTAGCTTAAGTTGGATACCTGATATTTAGAGTGTGGCAAGGTCAATCTCATCCTATACTGAGACTTAGATTTTTTCACTTAGAGCATCTAACTTGGGACTGGATCTCCATTTCAGTGGATAATGAGTTTGCTGGCACCTTAGAAGATTTAGGAGTCTGCTCCTTTGTGTTGCGGTTCACTTTCTGTTCAGTGGATGGATAATCTGTCACGTAAGACTGTCTTTACCTCACAACAGTATTATAATGGTTAAATGCAAATTTGTTAAATGCATAAAGATTAAGGAAATGGAGACTATCACGGCACATTAGCCAGGTGGCATCGTGAATTAGTATGAAAATCAATGCAAATATCATAATAGAGTATGTTTTAACCTGGAATATTGTTTGATGTCTGCAGGGTATGGTAGGAGAGAAAGAGATGCCATAAGTCTTTATTCTCATCATCTCTGGCTTTTTTTGTAAACTCTGTTTCTTTACTGTAAAATCTCAGCAGCGATTTTGGATTGAGTCTCCACTTTAAGTCATCTGCATAGGTAATCAGTTGAAATTGCTGTCAGTTTTGCTACTTTTTTCTTGCCTTAGTTCATCTACCGTTTCTGAAGCATCTGAATGAGACTGGAAAGGAAGGAATATTGCATCTTCTGTATAATCTTACAACTTTAACAGCACAGTTCCTTTATCTACTCCCTTCACTCCTCCTTATCTTAGTGAGGCATACAAATGTTTGCCAAAGGATTTTCCTGTTTTCTTTGCTACTTTTCTTAGAATTACAGAGTCTAGCACATTTGAGACTCTGTACTTTGATATTTTTCAGTTCTGATTACCTTGTGGTCTGATCACTTTTTGATCTAATCTTAGTAAAAAGAGATCTTTTTACTATCCTCTTTTCCCCTCAAACCCACCCCCCCCAAACTTAAATTTGTCCCTCAGATGATAGAATCATAGAATCATTTCCATTGAAAAAGACCTCTAGGATCATCATGTCAAACTGTTAACCATGCTCACCAATAAACTGTGTCCCCAGGTATCATTTCCACACACCTTTTGAACACTTCCAGGGATGGTGACACCACCACTTCCCTGGACAGCCTGTTCCAATGCCTGACCACACTCTCAGTGAAGAAATTTTTCTTAATATGATACAAATCTTCCATGACAATACTTGAGGTAATTTCTTCTCATCCTGCCACTTGTTGCCTGTAAGAAGTGACTGACCCAACACGTTGTTACAAGGAGATGTGTTACCCTGACTTGTCCCTCCTTTGTGACAAATGGTGGAGACTCGGTGACATCAAGGTAAATTTTATTTGTATCCTTCAGAGGCAGGACAGAATAGAACGCTGCAGCATTTGGCTGATAAGAGATGACATCTCATAGAGATGCTCTTCTACTTTCCAAGTCTGGCAATATACACAATATTCTGGTAAATATTTGTACTTATTCACTTGGGTAGACTGCGTTGGAGAAAGCTATAAATGAAGCTCATTACAGCAGAAATCTATATTCTCTCATATCATTATTGTATATTTGGAAATTATTTCAACACACACATCCCAAAAGCTGGCACAAAAGTCTGTGCATTTTTTGACCATCCCGTGACACACAGTTCACAAAATGACTGAAACAATACACATGCTAGAGATGTTATGTTTTCTATTTTAGCTGATTACCAGTGTGAATTTAAAGCACACTGTTCTAAACCACCATCACTCATGTATTTTCTGGAAATATGTTTCTGGGAATGATTTCAACAAAAGGACAACAATCTTGCATATAGACAAAAATTGCACACGTCCACACATGTTAAAAATAAAAAGAAATAAAAAAAAAGAAAAAACATACAACAAAAAAATTCCCAATTCAAATGCAGTTGTCAACTTTTCTCTCCAAAAAAGCTACATATTCCTTTTTAAATTTGCCTCAGAAAGTGTAGGACCTGAGCTTGATAGACCCAGCTCAATTCCCAGCCTTTCCATTTTCATCTTATATGATAGGGTTGTGGGATTTCCTTACTATTCTCTTGTGGGAAGGTCTTTCTTTAAAGAAATGTCCCAGGGAGAGGTAAAGTCAGGGCTGTGATACACCATAAGAATAGGAAGCACAGTAGATTGAGGTAGACAAATGTTCACTCTTCTGTGGTCATTTTCTTTTTCTTTTCTTCCAGCCAGCATGGCATTCCAAACTTGGAGAAGTTTTAAATGTAACACCTTTCATACAGTATTTTCAAGATTTGTCTCTGTAAATGGCAGAGCTCACAAAGATTTTATTTCTTGGGGATTTCATTTTGTGGTAGATCTGTTTTCCAACAAAATCATCGAACTGCTGCCATGTGAGCACGCCTTATTGTCCTTCAGGGAGCCCTCATGTAAGAGAGGTTTGCCAAATGCACTGACAGTGGGGAAATCTTCATTTGATGCCCATGACTTATTAGACATTAAAAAATGCAGTCTGAGATTGGTAAGGTGCAGTCCCTGCTGTCTGCTGGAGTGTCGATTGGGACTGATGGTCTTCCTGTGATAAGAGCAAGTTGTCTCACAGCTGGGAGGAGCTGCAATACCTGGAGAAGTTGGTGCAGTTATTTATTTTGATTTTGTCTTCTTGGCCTTTGCTGCTTACTTCTGTCAGTTTGTTAGTTAAATGTGCATTTAGTACATATATCTTAAGTTAACAGAAGATGCAAGATCCCTTCAAAGAGAATTTCTTGGTAGGTGGTCTGCTGGGTTGAAAAATACAATTATCTGATCTCCTTCCTGTGAAATCCCTAACAGCAGACTACATCAGAAACTGAACAGAGGAGAAAGGATGTCTCTTCCCAAGAGACAGGCAAGGAAAAGGCAGATGAACAGGAGGCAGATGAGGATACACCACCACCAGTGGACATAGGGGACAATTTTAGTGATTATAATGAAACAGAGCTGCAATTATTTTCCATCAAACCACATGCACAGCTTGAAGAGAGGAAGTCTGGCACCCATATTTCCATTTCCTTGTTTTCCTCCCACTTGCCAAGGTCACTCTGTCACTGGCAGCAGACACAGGTAGCAGGGCTGAAGCTGATTTCTGATTTCTTGGTCAGTTCTTTGACCCTTGTTGAAGTAGCTCTTGCACACTCTCTCCTTCAAGCCTTTCTACTACCTCAGCAGGTGCTCTTTCTAAATGAAGTTTAAAATTTCATTTTTCAAAAAAAAAAATTAATCTGCACTATTACTCCAATTTTCTGATTGGAGAATTCTTCAGAAATTTACTTGAAATTCTTTTCATTAGAATTTTTCACTCTGGAAATTTTGAGTAACGCTTTCTAAACTGCTTTTCAGTAATGGAGCAGGGAATAATGAAAATTCATTTCCCTTTTCAAAAGTAATTAATAAACAAAGAGAAGATATTGTTTTTCTACTAAATCAATAGATGAATAGAATGTTCTCTTCCTGACAGCTATAAAAGAAACATGAATTAATGCAATGCTAGTTCTCAGAAAATAAAATAAAGCTGTTATAGTCACTTGAACTAATGCTACATCTCCAATACGGAAATGGGAGCAACTCTTGAACTCTCTGCAGGAAAGCAATAGTTGTTGTGGCAATGCAAAAGTGCCTTTGTTTTTCAGAGAATAGTTTAAGTAATAGATCAGTGTACGAATGACGTTCGCTCATCAATTGACTTTAATGGTGTATTCAGAAAAGGCCATCTTACAGTGTCTGTGGTTCAGTTGATGGAAACAGAACTAGAGGCAAGGAAAAACAGTCAAGCAACACATTGTTTTGAGAAGTTGGGGCTCTTTAGAGTATTTTCTGTGATTCCAAGAGAAGTGCATGGCAGAGGATGTGCAGAAGGGGAGTTAGGGCATGGAAAGCATAAGGACAAAGGCAGTTCAGGATGAAAGGAAAAAACAGAATCAGATTTTAGATATTCATTGACCAGACTTTGATGTTAAAGTGCACTGGGAAGAGACTTTGAAACGTGAAAAAGAATTGAGTTTTAGTGGAAAATCTACTGTCATAGCACTGAGAGGTGCTAAAGGGCAAGAAGGAGAGAGCACAATCTCTACAGTCAAAATCGGAATCTTGAAGCAATAAGAGGAGGCAATCATGTTCAGTAAACAATTAGGCACAGTACTAAAAATAGGCTGAAAACTATTTACAAGCCATATGAATGAGAAAATAGGACCAGAAAGTGAAGAAGGAAACAAAAAGAAACAATTAATTTTGTCCATAATAAAGAAAAATATCAAATAATAAAATGACATTAAAAAAAATGTTGCTTTGAAATTCTTGGAGTATGATTTTGGGCTTTTTTGCTTTTGAAATCCACTGTATAGAGTGGGAATAATTCACATGCTCAGGTAATCAAAAGTATTCCTTAGGAGTGAAGCTAAGAGCTTAGTATAAATTAACTATCAAAACTTGACAAAGGGATAAAGACCATGCAGACAGGGCAAGAAAATGCTGTTATCAGTATGCAGTTGCTACAAAGGCTGGCACACGGTTAGGATGCAAAGGGAGGAAGAATCAGATTCCTTTTTGATGTGAGTGTAAAAGGGAAAGCAAAGCAAGAGCTCTATAATTTGAACTTTCGATTTTTGAAAGGCTAAATGGTTCTAAACCTCCTTGAATTCCATTTTAGGAACACTGTCAATAAGAGTAAATATGTTTCATTAAATAAAGAGTGGATATAATTCTCCACTCTGATTTTAGTCTGTTGTCATTGCATATTAAAATACAAAGTAAAACTGGAGAAGTGACTAAAAAACCCCAAACCAAACCAAATCAACAAAAGAAAAACCAAGCAATCCCCACTCCCCAAAAATAAAAAACAAACCAAATATGTTTTGAAATGGAAAACTGTAAGCACTCCAATCTAGTCAAACTGAAACCTTTGCACTTGCCAGTGTACCTCTGCATCTGTGCACAGCACTTGGCCTCAGCTCTAACTTTCCTGCGCTTATTTCAGAGCAAAACATCAAAGGCAAGAGGATTTCTCCCTGAACAGCCTGAAGCAGCTCCTTGCTCACTTCTCAGCGTCTCCAACCTCATCCAGAGGCGTGAAACCTTTTCTGGTTGTGCCATCAGGAACTTGCAGAACTAGTCAAAGCTTTCTGGTTCTGCCCCAGTTCCCTGATGTCTGGATCCCTTTGAGCCTCAGACTTAAAAAGCTTCAAGTTTCTCATCACCTTCCTTGTTTGGGGGCCAGATCTGAATTCCCCATCAGGAAATTATGCTAAAATGGGATGTGGAATAATGTGGGTGAAGACCAAGGAACCAAGATTGCTTGGTTGCCTGCCCCATTGAAAAGCAGCAAAAAGCATGACGTTTTCTATCAAAAAAATGTGTTATATAGGAAAATTAAAAAGAAAAAAAAAAAAAAAACTCTAAAGCTTAAGCCCTCCAAAAACTGCAGTAGAAAAGGCAAACAATGTGTAGATTATGTTTAGGGACCACAACATCCATCAGAGACAAGTGTGGTTCTGCTACAAAAGCTCAACTACAATAATAATTCAACACTAGCTTCCTGATAAACCCAAGATTTAACCACAATCACATAATCAGTTGCTTCAACATACACCCAAAGATGAGGGGCATTTCTAAAAGAACACAATATAGAGCTGGCAAAATTTCAGTCACAATACTCCATTTCAGAGAACCCAAATTACAATGAAATATGTACAAGCACTGTCCCCATCCTGTCCTGTCTGAGGAAACTACGGAGAGATTTATCTCTGAAATGCCAATGAAGGGGATTGATGAGCACGCACTTGAGGGGCAAATATGCAAAATAAATCACCAGGAAGCTGCAATGAAAGCAGCCAGGGCTCTGATGCTATGGGTGCGGCTCTCAGCATCGCTCACCCTGCAGACACATCAGCTCCCTGATGCAGCTCACTGTGTGTCTCCAGACTGCTGGACCAGCAACAGTGGAACCAGGCTGGAGGCAGGCATGAGGTGGGCAGCAGAAACTGATGAAAATTTTTCCCCAAAACGACAGCAGAAGGAAATAATTTGATAAAAACATGAAAACGAACTTCAGGTAAAGACAGTGACTGCAGAAGTTGCAACTTCTCTGCTTTCTGTGTGCTCTTTCCATCACCATCTCATTTGTTTAAATCTGCTCAGGATACTTCCAGGTCTCTCCTGGAATTAAGATTTCGCTGGTTAGGAAAATACAGGTGACAAGTTTGTAACAGGACAAATCAGGATGTTGATAAGGAGCTGGTCAACACACATGGGAGGATACAGCATTGTGTGTATGTGTGCATATATGGAGGAAAAAAAAACCTTAAAACCTATTTTGGCAACTTAGCATGTAGCACTAATGACCCCAAAACTCAGAGAAAAGGGAATTTGAAATATCAAAACATTGCAAGAAAATTCACACTGATAAGAAGACATGATCAGCTGGATGCTATGCAATAATAAAGTGTGGAACAGGTTTTGTGTTATACTTCTGGCAGTATGTTCCCCTGTTTCCATTTTAATGAGGATCTTCATATGTTCATTCTTAAATTGACTCACCAATTCATTTTTTTCCCCCCTACCCAAAATTCTACTGGCTTTACAACTGCAAGCAGAAAATTTAATTTCATTTACTCTCAGCTCTCAGAGGACCAGTAATTAACCACAACCAGGAATGGTACAATTGAAAGAACAGCTTCTTTTTGTATTTTTAATTTGTCCCCTACCTCAGGCTACTACTCTTCAAAGTTTCAGGATGTTGTGGCAATAGTGAAAAGTGTTGGTTCGTTCACAGGCCATGCGAATAAGTGTTCATCTAAATCCCATTATCAATAAAATGGGGGAACCCTCCCACTTCTAAGATCACTCATATCATGCTACCTACAGCATCCTTTCCCCACTGCTTCAAAGCTGCCATCTACCAAGGAGGGCTGAAAAGCCATTTCTCAGTGCACGCAAGCAGCTTCCAGCACTGCAGAGCAGGATATAGAGGCTATCACAAATAGAATTTGATACAGAATTTAGGAAAGAACTTTCTCTTTTGATAGTTTTAAAAATGTCTGTCTTATGAAGACTAATTCTTTTCACCCATATAATTTAAGAGGGAAGAGATCAGCCTCGCAATTTCCTTTAGAAAAATGTGCTTTTTGTATTATCATACAGCAAATACAAGCTCCATTGCTGTGCTTCTCCCTCACTTTGTAGAAAACGAACCACAGTCCTGTGGAACAATTACAATTCCACCACTATGGCACAATGGGTGTGGATGTAAGGTAAATGTTCAAAAATTCTGTTCTTCATGCAGCCTATGCAGACTGCTTGTGGAGCTGTTGACTCTTGTGATGGCACTTGTGAGGGAGGCGGCTTTGTTATGCTGTTCCACACATTCAGTGTCTATGCTTCATTGCTTAGGAGCAAAATCCAGACCAACTTAAGGCTGTGCTTAGTTTTAAGCATGTCTTAATAATCCAGATACCTCATTCCCATAGTGAACAGGAATTAATGTTGCTTTACTGGAGTGTTTCGTCCTTCTTCCAAATAATGTTAGACCTAGCTAGCATGGAGGTAAAAATAAAAAAAATTCCAACACTGAGGTCTCTCAGTTTCATTTACAGTGTCATTTTTTCCTCAGCGATGATGCAGCAGAAATAAAGCCCTGCTTGGCTGGTTTGTATCTCATTTCGCTGCTCCGCTCCATCTCTCCCTACTCTCCTCCTGATTTACAGTTTTTGGGGTTATCCCACCACATCAATCACTGCATCCTTCGGCATGAGGGGAACTGGAGGAAAATGCAAAACTTCCCTGTAAAGGATGACTGGTGTTAAATTTCTGTCTGCAGAGACAGAGATAAAATTTGGCATGTGAGGCATCTTAGCTGGGAATGACTGTTCTAACTTCATTAAACTATGAATACAGGATTCAGAGGGGGAATGATGCCTCCTTTAAGGGAACTTATAATCACTAACACAGCTTCTTCCCTAAAGGCAAATTTGTATGACAAATGGCTTGCAAGATAAGTGAGGTATTTCTATGGCAATTCTATGTTGTCCTCTGCAGTCCAAAGGCAAGTGCAGGTAACGAGAAGGTAGATGAAACACAAGTCTGACATTTCAGCACCTTACTAGCTACGTGCAGGATATGCAAAATATCCTCAAAATGCAGGAAATCCCTGCTTGGAAGTACAGCCTGAATGCTGCTCTTGAGCTACGCCTTTCATTTTAAGATAGCTTCCCTCTCTCACTGTGATATTGCCATTTCCAGTTAAAGACACTTTATGCTAAAACATCAGTTTTTCAGTTTCTCTTCTCTGCCAATTACTTTTCTCTCACAGCAGTTAACATCTGTTTTCTGTCTGCTTTGCTTTTTTAAAAAAACTAATCATAGGTTTGGACAATATTCCCAGTGCAGATATCCTTTCCCATCTGAAACATAGTGGAAATTCAGCTCTGGCTCAGAGGCTTAGATTTCTCTATTATGATAAGAAAAGTGGAAAGTCCAGACATAGACACGCCTGAACTTGAAGTGCAATTTGTTTTCCCAGTGTTGTTCTTGGTCCTACATGAATTTTAACTCCGCTGATTCCAATAGAATAATTTCTGGCTTAGACTGTCATAAGGGAAAGGAAGAATTAATGCAAAAACATTAAAAAAAAGAGAAAAGATCTGAGATACTTTTTTGTATGTGGTTAAATCTTGGAATCTTTCCTTGACACTTAGTAAACCAATATTTTTTTAAAATTATATACTGCTTTGGATCAGGTAAAAACTAAATATGGTATTCCAAAACTGGCATATATACACAGAGTTAGGCCATAGTTTTTTTCTCTGCATTCAAGGGAAACAAAATCTTTATCATTTCTTGAACTTTTTTTTTCTCCAACTGTTATATTCTTTTAAATTGACAGTTCCAGTATGTTACTCAGAAATTTAAAGTTTATTAAAAGAAAACTGTTAAGTCCTCTTTAATGTCTTTTCCTCTTCCTTTCTCACAAGTGTATGCACAGATACACAGCTCAGATGTGTAAGGAGTCAGACCAATAAAGAATATGAAATTAATATGATATATATGATGAAGATACAGTATGTGATGAATAAAATTATTAAAATAAATAGTAATAAAATAAAATACATATAATGAATAAAAAAAGTCAAAATTCATAAGAGATAAAAATTCTAGAGAAAATTAAAATCTTTCTACCTCCTCCTTGAATAAAATTTTGTCCTTTAAGTGTCATAATGTCTCACCTTTTGGATGCTGCCAGAGTCAGGTAGATGCACAAACAACATGGTTGTTCTAGACCAGAAATAAATCCTAACATCTCACCTGCATATTTCTCATTGGATTACTAAAGTAAACACATGTTCTTTCTGGATGTGACCCAAATTATATTTTGTTTAGGACACTCAGGCTACTTTTTCCATGCTTAGGCAATTACCTATGTGATTTTTTTTGTCACATACAGAAGAAGAAAACTGGTTAAGAAACTGGTGTGGTGTCCTCTGACACTAAGAAGTAGGATTATATCTTCGTATTTTGTAGAAATAAAACCATATATTATTCAGTTTAGACTAAGGAGCCGCACCTGACCCAAACCCCAGGGTTTCTGAGCTCAGGAGATTGGATCAGAAGAGTAAGTGATATAGATAAAGCAAAATGCTGGCCTAACCAGAATTTTGAGATCACAACTCCTATTGCTGAATAATGGGTGCCCTGGGACCAAACAATTCTGAGTGGCATGAGTCCACACTGGTCAGGAGTAGCTCCCTCCAGACGAGACTTTTCTTGTGTAGGGTTAATTGGAGCAGAGCAGAGAGCCTGGGAGAAAGATGAGAGTCTTGCAGTGCGAGGAGTAAAGGTCCAGGCTTGCTCCTTGGCTTTCTGCACAGGGGTTCAGAGGAAGCCTGCCGCAGTGATTCCTTCCAAAGCGCAAATCCCAGTGAGCCCAGAACAAACCAAAAGGCAAAACAGCATCTGTACCTCTCAAGTTGCACTTGGTAGTGCCAGAGACCCCACAATGATATGGTTGCAGCATTGCCAGACAAAGAACTGGAAAGAATGCTTTACTCAGTAAAAGAATGTCTGACTTATATGCAGCCTAATCCAATATTAACAGAAATGTGAGCTTGGCAGTTTGAAAACTGAGGGGAAAAAAGGGAAAATGTGAAAAGTGTGGGGGATGTGTCAATCAAAAGCACAAGAGGTGAACAATCAAGGTACACGTGGTACGTGAGAGGTGTGACAAAGACTTTTCAGAACAACTCAGGACCTGTAGAAGATGAAAAGATACATCCCTAAAAATGTTACAGATGAGTGAGAGGAAAACAGAGAAAGGAGATGCATTACACAGGAAACATACTCTATTTCCATGTTGTACATGTTGTGACTGGGAAAGGGCTTCAGGCTCTTGTTTCATAGCACTGCTCTCCACCACTAAACTCACTGCTGACAGCTATTTTTTTTTTTGTTCCATATAACCCTCATCAGGTAGAAAGATTTGGACTGTGCTTGTACTAAAATGATATTTCCCTTCCTGAAGCTTCTGTTTAAGCTTTAACTCAGGTTGTTTGACATTCAAATGTTTTTGGTGAGCTTTTTGCTTCTGTGGCCTAGTCTTCATTTCTCAGGACACTTCCCTTAAGAAAATGATTTGTGGAGACAGGAGCTGTGAAACAAAAGGTTGGTGTTGGGCATGGTGACAGACACACAAGTTCAGAGCAAATCCATTCGACCTCATTCTCTGTGAACCCATGTCTTAGACCTAACCACCACCTCGCTAGTTGAAGTAACAGAAGATCCAATTAGGAAAGCCTTGACATGGTAGAAGTTGTTGGTGTTTCTTTGCTTTTTACGAAAGACAGCATTATGTGTACATTTTCTGAATTACAGCATGATTAAGATTCATTTATCCTGCAACTTGGATAAAATATTTGATTTCTCAAGAGATGAACCAGTCAGGTGATTAAGTGTAGACCCAACTCCAGACTGCAGATACCTAAATTTGGATGTCTCAATATGCCTACAGGGGAGCTAGATTGCCAATTTCTCATTACACTCAGTGGTAACCAACACAATGAAAGGAACCTAGAGAATTGCTCAACTCACTCTAATGCAGATGCATTCAGCTAGGCTCCACTGACTGCATTAACTAGCTCCCAATTAGCTAGAAAACTGAATTAGGTGTCTAGTTCAACACCTGCTCCTAGATGTCTACAAACCAGAGCTGAATCCCAGGCCAACACTGTGGTGCTGCAATTAAAGTGACATAAATGCACTGATGTTTAATCAGTGAGATAGTCTTGTTCTTGCAAGCCAATAGAAGAGATTTCAAATTATTAACAAGGTTTACTGTTGCGGTAAAAACTGTAACAGGACTGGTCTACATTTAACCCAGTAGGAGTAAAAAGTGTTTTTATGGCTTAAGCAAATCCGATCATCTGTACAATTGGCATATTGAGGGGATAATGAAGATTATGGTCCACAATGCCAGACAGAAATTATTGGGAAACTTTAAAGGAAAAAGCATCCCTAACATAGTTCTTGCAGTGAGGGTAAAACAACACAACACCCTGTTTGTAAAGCCATCAATAATGGATGGAGAATGGGGGTCAAGCTGCTTTTGGTGTTGATGAATGCTGAAACCAACCAGACTAATCAATCCCAAAGTTAAACATCGTGTGGAAGAACACTGTTTCCTGACAGAAACTGGCACTGCTGAGAATGCTGCAGACAAAGCACCTCGTAAAGGAACCAACAAGTCACAGTACTGATGACTTATCCCCAGCTACTGAGCTGACACAGCTGGCCTGGGATGTATGACTGTCAGTCAATCCCTTCATACTACAAAAGCCTCACCCCACTTGTAATTGTTAATCTCTTCCATCAAACCCCTTCTTGGAGTGTGTGCCCCTAAAGCTTCCTCCGTAAGGCTGAGTGAAAAATATTTGCCCACAGTCCTTGGTATGGGGGTGTAATATCAATTTCTATTTAACAATTGCATTTGCTAGCTTTAATAGAATTGCTTCAATATTGCTTCAGAAATAGTGCAGTGTACTGGTAGTTATAGCTACCTATACTATATGGTAAATTTTTCTGATTAAGATATTTTTGTCTAATAATTATCATAATCAATTTAAATAAATAATTTATTTTAATTTTATAAATATATTTGGGTTCTCATTGTTAACCAAAGGTCTACAAAGTTCCAATTACACCTATCTAATCCTTTAGATGCAAACCATTGATAAAGTCTGGGGCTGAGATTGGATCCAGCAAAACCCAGACCCCTCTCTGAGAAGGAGCTCAGAAGGCAAGGAGGTCCTGCACCTCATGACTCAGTGGGAGGCTGCTCTTATAAGCTTTGTCTGAAGCTCTCTTCCCATGGCATAAACAGCCTCTTTGAAGTAAAAATAGCCTACATATATACACATGTATAATGTTGTAGATATTTTATAGTGGGATACAGAAAAGAAAAACAAAAAATAGTTTTGACTTAAATATAGCTCATTGAAATAATAATAAAACATTTTTAAATAATTGAGTATTTATTGCTTCATTTAACTTTCCTTGGAGTTCTTCTGTGCTTCTAGAAAAAAATTTCAGGCTTTCCTTTGCCTACATCCTAATCCGTACATCAACTGTTATTTACTCTTCATGATGTTCACGGCAACAGAAGATTTAACATTTCTGATCTTTGTTTAAGTAGGCGATATATTTCTAAAGGCCAAGAGTGGAAGAACAAAACTTTCCAGAGATACAAGTTTTTGGTTTGGAGCAAATGTTACTACAGTACTGCGAAAGGGTGGGCCGGGTATTGTGCATTTGCTCATGCAGGACAGATACAGCTCTTTAGCTTTCAATTTCTCTTTTGCTTTGTCAGTGGCTGAAGTACAAAACAGGAAAATAACCCTGACCTGTTTGGAACGGAAAATTAGAGAGAGAAACACACAGCTGCAGAATGAAGGGAATTCTCTAGTACATATTTCTGTGATAATTTAGGCTTTCAGTGTCAGAGAAAAAACCAACACAGTCCTGCAATAAAATATCAAAACCAAAGAATATCAGTTAGAAATTGTCCTTAGACTAATTAGAGTCTGGAAGGTTTTTAATGGTATTTTAAAATCTTGATCAAAACCAGTAAAAAGTCTCTGGATTTTTCACTCTTAAATTGCGGTTAATGCGTTCCGATAAAAATTGATTGTTTTCTAAGGAGCTAAGATAAATAATGCAAATGAGACCAAACAAAGAACGCAAAAGGGATCACACAGACAATCAGTAGCATTTTTAGTGCACATTCTGTTTCGTTTTCTCAGTCTGTGGACAAATGTAACATTTCCAAGGCAAAGGGAGGGAGGGGGGAAGGAGGGAAGGAAAGGAGGGAGGAGCACTGCCCAGCTCAAACCCGACTGATGTACATCTCTTCTTGTGAACAAGGAAATCAAACCAGCTGCTCACCTCATTTTATACATTACACTTCTCCAGACTGGGAGACAACTGAGAAATCAAAGGCAGAAAAAATCCAGAATCCTGAATGTTGTTATTTCAGTGTCACTTTGCAGAGTGCTATCTCATTTTAAAATTTGCAACAATTCCTGTTATTGCTGTATTCCATGCAACTACTTCTTTCTGCTCTATTAGAGCATATTTCTCTGTTATGCAGCTGTCTAAAACCTGCTTCTGCTTTAAAGACAGATGCAAACAGCTGTTTAATGAATCTGTCATTTCCTTATCTTCTCCATTTCTGCAGATTGATTATTTCTAAGTGCTGCACTGTCTTTTAGAGACAATTCTTGTAGGAAGAATAAGTCACATTTTCTTCTGATTTCTAATATTTATGTCAACTTGGGGAAAATATCCTCTCAACATTAAATCTTTAAAACTAAAAAAAAAACAAAGCAAGGGAATAAGTTGATGCATTAGACATTAAATCTGATGTGATGTTTTACAAGTTTGATCTCACAAGGAGCATGTTGTCAAAGGAAATTCTACAGCTTGTTCACATGCTCGTGAACTGAATGCCATTTCATTGCTTGATGGAAGTAATTTAGAATAATATGCTAAAATGCCGTATATCATAGGCAAGCACTTTTCTCTGTGACTTGCTGCATACAGTCTAGACTGATTTTTAAAAATAATGTCAGTTATTGCTATAGTCTAATACTCCTCACCTTGACACATTTTGAATGACAGATTGAGGATAAGAGTGAAAAACACTTAAATGTGAAGATAAAGGAAAAGCAGGGGGAAAAAAAAGAATGTAATTGTAGTGAGATTCGGGGAGTACCTAAAAATTATTCAGGTCTACAAATTGCAATCAGGATGAGAACCATAAGAAGCCTACTATGGCACAGCCAGGAAAGTTTTACATAAAAACCCTGTTTGAATCATATATGTGCTCATCATCTTTTTTCAGAAAAGCACAGCTGAACAGTTTTAAGAAGGTGAGTTATACTGCAAGGAAGTGATAAAGTTTGATTTTCAGTTTAGGATTAACGTTGAAGTATTTTTCTCTTGGGAAAATGTGAGCCCAAGGTTTGAAATTGCATTTTACCGTAACTTGGACCCGCAGTCCGTTCCCATCTTTAAGAATCATGTTTGAATTACAAACTTTGAAGCAGAAACGAGCCAGGGAAAAAACATATATATGAAAACTGGATCACAGAATCATAGAATGGTTTGGGTCGGAAGGTGTTAAGGAAACTGTCCTGTCTGACCATGCAGGAGCCACTCTGGCAGCCACACTCACACCATCTGAACTGGGATCGAGGCCCCTTTGGGGCTACACACCCCACACTCACACTCAGAGCAGGTTTCCTTACCTGCCCAACCCCAGATTTCCTGTAGTACAGTTCCAGATATCTACAATTTTTGGTGCAATAACTGAGTAAAGTAACAGCTCGTGTTGGCACCTCTGAGTAGGAGCCCCAAACAAAGGAAACCCTGGGATTTTATTCTCTCATCTAACCTCAGGAAAGTGTGGGTTCCTCAGCTCCTGCCATGTCTCTGAGTGTGCGGTCACCTGGAGGCACCACAGCTGCCCTTTGTTATGTGAAGGGTTGGCTGCTCACAGTTTTGGGCTTGGGCTCCCACGCCCCGGAGTTTGAACTGCAGCTTGAACTGCAGCTGCTCACCCACGAGCCCTCACTGGATGTGTTCCCCGGCTAAGGAGCTCTTTAAAGGTCACCTAGTCCAGCCCCCTTACCATGGGCAGGGACATTTCAGCTAGGCCTCGTAAGTCAGAGCCCCATCCAACGTGACCTCAAACATTTCCACGGATGGGACAGCCACTGCCACTCTGGGATCCTTTCTGACTAAACAATCAGTGCTTTCCTGATGAGATGCAGCCTGGTCATTTTTTGGGTCACTGCAATCACATGTGTTCGGGTGCAGTCGGCTTGTGAGATGAATCAGTGATGATCCATCAGAGTGATGCCTCTACCTCTCTAAGTGCTCTGGGCTTATAGATGCACTGCTTGCCACCAGTGTGGTCACTCAGACATTCCAGAATACTCATAAACTAATTTTAAAAAAAATAATTTTCCCACCTTTCCTATAGTTCAGCTCATCTCCACATCAAGACATGGGCAAGCCCTGGTAAGACATATGTTCCTGTGTCTTTCTGTCACGAGTGCAGTCAGACTGCAGCAGAAAAGCTTCTCCTCTTCCAGCTTCTTCTGCTCTGTTGCCAAATCCTTTTCCTCCCTTGGCCAGTGTGCTCTTTCCTGATTTACGTGGGCTTAGCTGACTCTCAAATACTAGCTTTAGCTGTAATATCAACACTTCTGATTTTTCTGCTGCTTATCTTTCAAATGAGTATTCCAGTCCTGCAATACAGCAATTGCTTGCAATCCCAGTGGAGGTACTGAAATGACTCACAAGGGAGGGGTTACAAGGGGTTCTTATCTTCCTTTTATCTTATATATGCAAACTTGAGGCCAATCTACTTTTCAGGTAATCTTTCACCATTGGAAAAACAGAAAAATGAAGCCAATGTTTTAAATAGTGCAAAAATACTAAATGAAAATTATACATGTACACACTGGGATACATTATTTGGAAACATACAAGGTAACAAGAAAACCCAAATATTTGTCTTTTTTTTTTTCCTGTGGACGAAAACCTGTTTTGATGACACTAAGAGAGATGCTGTGAAATTATGTACAGGTAATGGTTAACATAAACAGTATTGGGCCACCAAATGAGCTAGGGCTTGTTTGGCTTAAACATGGTTAACTGCTTCTTCTCATGGTAAATTACAAAGCAAAGAAAATATCAAATTAAATTCTACACACAGAAATATGTGATGATAATCCTACAGCCAGTCAGTAAGACAGGACTTTATCCCCAGCTCGTAGTGAAGCACTTCCATTGACATAATACACCTCTAAGTATGAAATGGCGTCATCAGAGCAGGCTCCTTAACCTCCTCCCAGCTATTAAATGCCTCTCAAATTTTGCTTATAAAAGACTTCCAACTTTTACTTAACAGTATTTTGCTGAACATGATGAATGAAATGATTTTCACTTTATGACTTACCAGTATAAAATTTTCTATATGTTTCATTAGGTTTGAGAAACTTTTTGAAATTGAATTACTAAGGAATTTAACTTAGACTAACACAAACTAGAAGAAGAAAAAGTACATTTCATATGGTAAGCTGAAGCAAAAGAAAGGTGTTGTTACAGAAAGGTAGGATTTGTGGCTAAAGCCTTTTTTTAGAGGCTTATATAAATATTGATGCTCACTAACCTATAAGGGGTCTGGCCTATATTCTCAGTAGGTTTGTTCTCATCTCTATCATATATTTCTTAGAATTCAGAGAAGATTTGGAAATGGATAAATGGATAATCTTTGTCAGCTACCTAGGAAGAAATATACGTTCAGACTCAGACGTTATTCTACAAGTTTTAGCCCCACACAGCCCTCAGTGGACTCATTTTAGCTGAGAGTTTATTTCAAATAAGTAAGGAGACTAAAAAAAGTTACTGGGTTAAAAGGCGATATTGAAATTATTTTTCATTCAGCTTTCATCGATCAGAAGTAGTCTCTTACTAAAAATATTTCTACTGGGAAATGACTGGGATTTAGTTATTTTTTCATAAATACGTTGCAATAAAATGAGGAAATTATGTATTCAATTCATTTGAAGATGATCACAGAATCACAGAATTGATGACATATCTAAAGAGGGGAAATTGCTCAGCAGGGGAGTTTCAGGAATACATCTATGAGTATCCCAAATAATATGCACAGCAGCTTTCAATGATACACTACATTTACTCTTTTATTAGTTATTGTTCTTTTCTATCAAAACTTTGTAACACTTTAGTTACTACTTAAATATTCAAAATTTGCATTTGTGTGAATTTTTGTTACCAGTTGTCACAGTTATTGGTTTTATTTTTCTTTTTTTACAGGGGTGGAGGTTCTCTATAACAGGTCCTATAAAAATCTCGGTACAGAAATAAGCTATATTTCTACACTCTGCCAGATTAACACAACGGCATATCTTAAACTGGAGTTATTGGGAAAATGTATAAAATTTTGGGTTTAATATTTGCTCTACTTCAGGTAAAATCTGAAAGGGGATAAATGCGTGACTTTGTGTCATTTAGATTTAGATCAGCTTAAGGGCAAATTTACGCCATCAGGGGTGCCAAAACAGAGGTCAGTTGTATTTTGGTTTATGAGAAATGAGGAACACATGACCTATCATGTAGCTAAAACTAAGTTGCAAGCGCTGGGTGAAAGAGTTGCCTTGCTTGATGACAGGCTCCTGTCTGTGGGGGCTGTCTCTCTACTTCACAGTCCTCGCTCAAGATGACTCCCGGACAGTGACAGTCCCAACATCTGTAAAATATTACACACTGCACAGCTTTGAAAAGGGAACTCAAATCTCCCAGCTACTAATTCAGGCAGGGAAAGTGGTTTCACCATGCTTTCATTTCCCTGTTGTTGTTTTTTTTTTTTTAAATTGTTATTCACACAAATCTTGGTAAGCTCTCGGGTGAACAGTGTTCCTACTCTTACAGTTTTAGAAAAGAAATTATTTATCTTATTATTTCTTGAATCCAGGACTGTACTTTGTGTACAACCAAGAGTCAGATTTTCACAGAGTTTCACAGGTGCACACCTTAATCTTGTGTGTTGTCAGTACCACGGGTTTAGCAAGTAAGCCTTGAGGCTTCTTCTGCATTCGTTCCATGACAAGCTGATACATCCTAATGGCTTGTCTCATCATCTCCCATCTGGTACATATTTTCTTGGCTAGTTGAGACAGCATGTGGTTTACTTTTGCACATGTTCCTTGTTCTTTTTATATCAACAATGACAGTGTCATAATAATAGAAATCAAAAATAGCTGCAATTTGCCCAAAAGTGAGAGCATTGATTCTCTTTGCTAATAGACAGTATTGGCTTAATTTGCCTAAGACTTTCTGTGGTTTGGTCATGCTGACAGTGGTGAGGACTTTCCAGATGCAAAGGATTATGAAGTCTTGCACAGCACTGCCATTTCCTGCAGCTTTTACTTGGAAAGTTACAGAACTGGCATTACTAAACAGCCCAGGTCTTGCAGTCATGTGAAAATCTAATCTTCTCCTTCAAAAACTAGTTTCAGCTGTGGAGAAAACATGCAGCACCTTTTAGGGGCTGAATAATGCTAACGTTTTGTTGGCTCCACAACATTTCTTCTTCCCTTTCAATTTTTTACAACAGAAACCAAAAAACCTGCCTGTAAAAATCACTGCCATTCTTTGTTCCTTCACCACCCAGATCCATCGGCTGAGACTGCTCATTTGTGCCAGTTCCACATCCCAAGTATGGCATTACTCAGTGTTACAGTTAACTGGGCAGTGATTTAGTTTCTGACATCTATTAAAAAAAGAGACAAACAAAAACCAATAAATAAAAGGTCCCAAAACAATAACCCCATAAAACCTTTTTTCTTTAAAAATATTGTAGTTTTCACACAAAATATTGTAATACAATTATTTTTTTCAGACTTTCCGAAAGTCATGACCTCATGTCACCTTGAGTCACCAGGGGAAAACAAATGGACAAAAGAACAACTTGGTTAAAAATATGAACAATGGACTGAGAAAAAAATTAAAATGTTAATGTCTATTAACTCTTAAACCGTGGTGGTTCTTATTTTCAGTAAGTTTTGAAGGCAGAATTGCATCTGGTGAACATTTTTACTTTTCAGTCATGGAAATATAAATAAAGACTAACAAACTGCTTGGCTAAACCCTCAAATGCCAAGTGAGGATGGCAGACACTACAAAGCAGTATTTACAGTACTAATGAGGCATCAATGACTAATAGCTCAAGGAAACTTATTTAAGAGTCAGTTCACAGCTGGTAATGAATGATTATAACAAAAAGAATTATGAACACTAAAATCAAAATTTAGTAGAAATCTCCCTACACTCATGTTTTACAAACTGCTCAAGAACTACTCTGTTGTTAATTCTTTTTTAAAGTGTGAGAGTGTGACTGCGGGCTATTTTTCGGTTTTGTTTCGGGTTTGTTTCGGGTTTGTTTTTTTGGTTTGGTTTTTTTGTTTTTGTTGTTGTTTTTTCTTTTTTGGTATTTTTTTTGGTTTTGTGTTGTTGTTTTAGTTTTTTTTATTGCTGTTGTTTTGTTTGATTTTTTTTTTTTTTCCACTTGGTTTCTTGGACAACCAGATTAGTCTAAATCAAAAATCAGGTCTTAATTTGGTGTTAAAGCAGAGTCCGTAAGAATCATATCATGAAATATTACTCTGGAAAACAGAAGTATAATGGAAAAAGAATATAATTTATTTCTTTTTTTCTTCTTCAGGTTTTTAAAATTTGAAGTTTATCTCATAATTATAAAAAATTTGTTCCTCACCTGCTCATAGTCAGCTCCTTCACTTTATATTTACAATTTCTTTTCATGAAGTCATGCTAACATGTTCACGTCCAGTAAATAACAGCTAAAAAGAACATGCATAGCAAACTTCCAATCTCACAGTAGCTCAAGTGGAAATGTTTTTAGTCAGGATATTTAAACAAGTTGAGAGGAGATAAACTGGAGATAAAGTTGACATTTTCAATAAAACCTTTCCAGATCCACTTTGGTATCTCTCAAACAACTGAGATATTCTCTTCTTTTCCTCTCTTCCTGCTATTTCTTTCACCATTATTGCTGTAAAATAATAACTGATATGTGAGAAATAAACGATTTTCTTTTGTACTTGAGAATGATGCCAGAAGAACATTCATGGAAACGAATACCTTATTAATCCACATCGCAGATGCAGACAGGCTGAAGTAGGAAACTTAATTCAGTCTCTTACTGTATTATTCAAGGGATTAGTATAAAATAACCCAACCCCCCCAAAAACAATATACCAAACCAAAAAGAACCCCCCAAAAATTCTTATCCAGACGTTTTCAGTTTTAGGAATATACTTCTGGTTTTGTTGGGTTGGTTTTTTGGTTTTTTTTTGTTGTTTTTTTTTTTGGGCTTTTTTTTTTTGTTTGTTTGTTTGTTTATTTGAAGTTACTTTTATTGGTTCAACAGTAAACCTGAGCAGAATTCTTCAGAGCAACCAGCCTTAGTTGATATTCCCTTTCAGACACTCTAAAAACTATTATAATTCTATCTTTTAAGGAGTCAAGCTGTGAGCAATATAATTTTCAAAATGGGAAAGAAGGGTATACAATGGTTATGGGCAATCTGTTCTTGCAGCTTCTGTAATCAGCCAAGATGATGAGCTATGGCCTTCCTCATTATAACAGAGAATCAGATTTACCTCTGCAAAAAGAAATGGTAACACTTAGCATTTATATGGCTTTTTATTTCTTAAAGCTCCTTAGAAATATTAACTAATTACAGGCAGAGACGCAGAGTTTTGAAGCTTCCTGAAGAAACTACCAAAACCTAAAATTCTGAGAAGGGAAATAAAATTCCTAGAGGGAAAAGAGTCCTGGAAATGTATCTCATTTATACTTAGAAAATTACTTGAAGAGAAAAAAATAAAAGTATTTCAACCACACTAAAATCAATCCTGTTACAATAGCGTATTTAATGTTTCCAATTGCTCTATAAATATTTTCAATGAAAATCTTTTGGTCATGAAGTTATCAAAAGGATTACCTGACATGGGTGACTTTACTATAATTTGATTTGGTCACTTGAGATGTGTTTTTTCTCTAAGTCTGCGTTGCATTATTTATGTGTGAACCATTTCCTTTAGTGAAGGACTACAACTTAACCAGTAGAGCTTAAAGGTGTAACTGCTCTTTTAAATCATTGGTATGGTTTAATATGCTAGGCTGGACAATCCTTTCAAGCAGAAGTAACAAAGGCAGGAGTAAAAATGTTAGGGTACTAACATGATAAAAATTTGTAAGGTTTTTAAGGTACTTGAGCTGTTTTCCAGAGGAAAAATGGCATCTGTCAGAAATTTTTGAAATGATCATGTGGAAATATCTTTTACAGGGAAATTCTGGGGTTGGAAGGAAATTTGTTGTGATTACTTTTTCTTTTACATGTAGGTAGATTCACACTTCTTATCGGTGTCTTTTATTCAGTAATATGTGCTACCTGCCTGCTAAAGGATTGTAATGAGGCAGCTGTCATTTCTCTTCTGTTTGTATAGTGGAGCCATATAAATGTTTTATTTTTTTAATTATTTATGCCCTTATGCCTGTTTGAAGGCAGGCCAAAGAAATACCACTTACACTTTTACTTCTTCCTCAGCTCTTCCACTATACTACTCTCATATTTGTAATGAAAATACGTCTATGTCTAAATGAAAAAAAAAAAAAAAAAAAACCATAAAAATTCCATTTGTTGGATAAGTAGACTTTTCAACCATAGTCTTCTACCCAGCGCTTTGGCTGGCTGGAAATTTTGTCCTAGAAGTAAGTTCTTCAAGTTTTTTTACTAGATTCTGCAGGTACTTCATGCTTACATCCAGTACTTCTGAAGCTGACGTGGCATCGAGTAGAAGGAAGTAATTTTGTAACCTGACAGATGTCTTAATCATATATGTTGCTATGCGAGAGAGCAGCATCTGCATCCAGAAACATTTCCAGGGCATTAATTCATTGCAAGCCTGTGTCTTCAGCCAAAACAAACTATTATTTTTCCGAAATATCCTTTGCTTGTCACATTAATCTCTCACTTGCTTAGATTCACCCAAATACTCTTTGCTTGTGAATCAAACTCATTTTAGCACGGTAGGGTTGCATCTGGCAGAAGACTGGGAGTCACTTTGCGTTATGTGTGTCCTTCTGATATGGTTGTCCATGCACCCAAGGAAGTACTTGGTTCATTTTCATAAAGCTAGGTCTATGCTACTGCATGAATGAAATTTATTAAATTTTAGCACGAGCGGAAGCAATCATGCGAAGTTAAACAAATACAATGTACAATCTATTGGCCTCTTTTCCTTGAATCAAGGAAAAAAAACCAAAAACAAAACTAACCATCAAAACCACAATGTGTGAGTGATAAAATGTCAATTTAACTGCTATCCAGACATAAAGAAGGAAAGGTCTTAGGAAATAAGGGTATTTTTTGTTTGTTTTTTCCGTTTTACCTCATTTCTTGGATATAAGGTCTGGGCAGGAAAGTACACAAATTCTTGGGTATTAGATGCTGACAGAGTTCCTGAACATCTTGCAGATGTTACTGGTTCATATGTTCTCAAAGATACTCATGAGATGAAACTCCCTTTCATCTACTGTAACTTCTATTCCCAAAATTCTATAGATTACATCTCTGTGTAAATGGAAAGTAAAGAGATGCGAACAATGTAAAAAAGCCCTTAAAACTTAGAGATGGATTACCTTACTGCAGGCCTATGGTTTTCTCTTGTATAATACAAACCTCAGCAATTATTTCTCTACAGAAAATAAAGTAGTTTTGTTTGTTTTTTCCCTCCCAGAAGGGTTTAAATTTATCTTCAAGCCACTGTCACATTTGCTCAGAGTTGAATCTACACCAAAGAAACACAATATAAGGATATGGAACAGCTGCACTAGGCTTTATTTGGTCTTGATTTAGGAATTGCAATGGTCAAAAGTGCTACTGGGAAACCGAAAAAATACTGAATCGGACCACAAGTTGCAGGACTTATCCCAGCACAAAGCCTGACAGATGCTCCATCTTTTGGTCAAAAACAGATCTATGATCTTCAGTGTGAGAAACACTATGTTTTGGCACCATGTAAGTGCTATTTCCATACTCGCAACAGCAAGCTGCTCTGGCAGAGAGCTACAATGTGTTTTATTGTGCATTCTTTACCACTGCTCTTTATGCTAAGATGCTTTATAGATCCCATGAAATGTTTATCCATTGCAAAAATTTGGGAATAAACACTTTAACACTAAAAAAAATTAGCCAAACCTCATATTTCTCTCACAATTTTCCAGTTTAAACACAAAAGGGCAAAATAATATGTTTCTCAGTGTAAAAATTTCTTCAGATTCAGAAAAAACACAGAAAATATATGCATGCAGAAAAATGAGGGAAAAGTGGTTATTTTCATTAATTCCATGGTGCCATGAATATCATGAATTAAATGATACAACTTTTTGACTGTAAGTAGTTGTTAATTAGTGGTTTCCAGTTTCTGGGAGAAGCTCAGAGCCATTTCTCCTTATCTAATCTGCTTGTATGATATACGGGAAAAAAGAGTAAAAATCAGAATACAGTATGAGAATGAACAAGATATGCCATGGAGACGACTTTCCCAATCCGATTTAACAACTTCTGTCACAATGTTAATCAGGCCACATTAGTGCCACTGAAGCTAATATCCTTGGGGAGTGTTGTCTGTAGAATCCTCCTCCTTTTCCCAGTTTGCTCTTTGCACAGCCTTGCTTTGACTTTGCTGAGCACAAAAAAAGAGAGCCAATCATCTGTAAAATACTTAAAATTCACTGCTATGTGGTTAGTGCCGGCTCTCCAAGGGCTCAGAGCTGGTTTCACTGAAGTTGTGCGTTCTCTAATCTGGTATGGCAGAGGACTTTTGGCATGATCCTGTATGACTCAACTCAGCGGGAGTTTCAGCACTGATTTCAATGGAATGGGATCCAGTAAAGCAACTTAGAAACTCACTTCAGTACACCTTCGCCTCTCTTTGGTGGGAAACTATGCAACTAAAAGCTGCTCCTCCTTTCCTGAGGGCAGTTGTCCTGATTTAGGGTGGCTATGTTGACAATAGTAATGCCATAAAAAAAGAAACTCTCATGAGTTCGTGTCACATTATATTGAGCGTTCAAAAAACACATAAAAAATAAGAAACAAAATCAAACCCACACACCTGCTGCCTGTCCTCAGAGTTTTACAGGATTTCCCCTCATATTGTATGTTCTATTGCACAATGTCTCCAGCACATTACTGATGTTAGAGATGGAGGGTATAGATGCCTATGAGAGTTCTTAATCTACAAATGCCTATATTTAATTTTCTTTTTCCACTAGTGCTAGCAGCAAAGCTTATCATGATTTGAACATGAAAACCTACAGAAAAAGCTGCCAGAAAAATCAGTTTTAATCCCCAAAGTCTGAACAGACTACAACATACAGAAACAGAAAGAAAAAGGGAGAAAAATAAAGAGGTCTTATTCTGGTTTATGTTATCTGTTTGATAATGCTGCTATCCAGGTACCATATTATTCTTACAATATCAAAAACCTACTGGTTATGGGGCAGATTGACATTTTACAGAAATAACTCAATCTAACCCTGCCACGTGGGCTGTGCTGCTGCAATTAGCTATTTGCAAACAATACACTTGGCTGAACAACTTCCATAAAGATTAAACGGCTCTTTCTGTTCCCATAAAATTTGTTCTTCTTCCTTATGTTTTGTTATGTCATGCTATGTTCTGCTACATACTGCTACAATGTTATGTTACATTATTTTCTATGCCTGTAGCCCTTAAGGGATGTATAATGAGAATAGCAGCACAAATGAGAAAGCAGAAAATACAAAGCAGTGAGCATAGATTTAGGTAAAGTGACAGCTGCCATTAGAGATAAGGTAATTCTCCTAAAAGGCTCCAGAAGATATTTAAAAATTAGCCCACACTGCCAAGCTGCCAAGGAAAGAAAAGAGCTTGTTTCCAGGTATTTTTCTATGCAGTTCTTTTTTCTTTTCTTTTCTTTTCTTTTCTTTTCTTTTCTTTTTTTTTTTTTTTTTTTTTTTTTTTTTTTTTTTTTTTTTTTTTTTTTTTTTTTGTGGGAGGATTGGTGAAATTCTTAAAGAATTTATCCTCATCTTTCACTTACACCTTATAAACAGCTGGAAAAGGGAGGAAACAAAAAAATCCTCTTTTACTTTAAGGAATATAGTTTCCTTTTCCTATAGATACTCCAGTCCCAACCTGCTCCTGTCTACTCTCGTCATGCTTCACAGAAAAAGAATGCAAAAGGAAGAAATGTGGTGCCCAAACATGGTGAACTTCACAATGAACATTCAGCCTTTTGTGAACATCAGCAATAAAGTGACTAGAGTCACTCAAGCTCCATCTAAACATAAAGAAATAATATTCAACTAAGCTAGGAATGGGGAGAAGGTAGGGAAGACTTCATCAAAATTTCAGGCATCACTCAACAGGCTGAACCTCTCTTGTCCCCCATAGGGATGCCTATAGGATTAAAACCGAGCTCTGTGGGCATTGAGTAATTTTATTGGGGATTAGAGCTTGCCTGTGTGTTGCTTTGAATACGTTTTTGCAGTGAGATGCTATCGCTGGCAATTCTTGAACCTTAGCCTGTCACAATTCTGTGTTAATAAAGAGCGTTATTCCATAAACTGTCAGTGTGAGTCCTTCACAGGTGCTGGCCATTGCTGGCAGCGGGGACCGTACCAGAAAAGCGTGAGGAGACCCACTGAGGGGTCTCATCTTTCCTGTGGGTTGATAGAGCAATCAAGCACTAGGAGTTTGAGGAAATCTTCCCTTTTCACGTGGCACATCCTTAACAGGGATTAATAGCCTAGAACGATAAGCTGCAGCAGATAAATATGAAGAAAATAACAAACTGATTAAGTAAATCAGAGCTGATCTACCTATCAGTGTAATTGGCTAGGAGTTTCACTTGAAAGGTGGAAAGTTTAAGCAGCCACCTTAAAAGACCAAATTACCTTAGAATAATAATTACTATGAATGCTTCAAACATAATGAAATCCAGCTTTGATCCGATTTGAATACTGTGAAGTTTGATAGGAAGGAGCAATTACTACTCACTCTAAGGGGCAAACTCGAGGCAATGAAGATGACTGTGCTGCCTGGAATCCTCTTAATTTTAAATCCCTACATATTATTACCTCATAAAGCTCTCGGTTTTGTTTTGTTGGTTCTTTTTTCCTATGCTTTTCAAGTATTCAGACATTTTAGTATTATCTTAGCTTTTATTTGTGCTGTTGTATACTTCTGACAGTGACGTTCACGTGCTTCCTCTCCCCATCACAGATGAATGCCACAACAGGGAAATTAATGCTTTCTTTGTAATTTTTTAAATACAGAATTGACTTACCAGAAATGTGTGTGTATGTATGTGGCCATGCATTATGTCATCCACAGAGAGCACTAACTGAGTGCTGGCTTCTCCTCACCTGTAAATTTTGACCCATTAGCCAAATAAACACATCCTTTGCATATTCCATGCAGTGTTGCCCCAGGCAGATATCACATACGCCTGTACGCATATTCAGAGGGATAAATAACTGAAAAACAATTGTAAAAGGTCAATTTTTGTTGATGTAAATGAAAAAACAAAAATTCAAGGAAACAGAGCTCTTAACTGAAGAGACCGATTTAGTACTCTTGCACTTCAGCAAATCAGCCACTCTACTGCAGTCACTGGAGCAGTTTGCAAGTGGGCAAACACCTGGTTGACACATTTGGAAGGCAAATTTAACCAAATATAGCTGTCACCTCTCTAAATCCAAGAAAAACACAGGTATTTTCTTTTTTTTTTCCCTTTTTTTCTTTAATGGCTGAGAATATTACTGAAACAACCTGTATGACTACCTTAATTCATCTAATGATTCATCTAATGTCAGAGTCACCATGTTATGGTACAAGCCTGTGCTCAAAGGAATTTTATATCAAAATATAAAAATATTTAGAGACATTATTATATATTTAATACTGAAGTTAAATAGTGTAGATATATATGTATGTATACATGATTTAATCTGATTTATAAAATCACAGCTCTAAATCAAGATTTGGTGATAAGACAGTCTCTTCTTTCAAACTTTATAGAAATTTAGAAGACAGAAAAAAGCTGCTATGGGCAATATCATCTGCTGAGACACATGATTAGACATCTGACAGACTTGAATTGGAAGAGTATCACCAGGCAACCCAACCCATTAACCTTTTTCCAGCAGCTGGCTAAATCTAAAAAGCTCAGCAGTATCAATTTATACATTTGTACAGTCCTCAATGAAATGGAAGTAGAGTGATTCAAAAGGAAAATCATGTGCTGATCTACAATGGAATATTAAGAGCCAAACTTGGGAGAAAATTCTGCAGAAATACCGGCGTGACTCTCCTGAATTAGGAATTTGAAGATAATTATGCCAAAAATAGTATTAACGTGTTGTTGGGCATCCTCTCAGATGATGTGAGTGTGTATAGATGGTGGTAGTATGACAAAGAAAGAAGAGATTTAACCAGATGTTTCAGGAATGGAAACACAAAATAGGTAGGAAACTAAGCCGGTGTAACTATACATAAAAAACCATGTAGTTAAGAAGTTCTAGACCAGTAGATTTAATGACATAGGAGTAAGCCTTTTTGAAAGGCTTTACATACTGCAATGACATGACAATACTTGAGAAAAAGGGTGACTTGTGCTAAAGGACAAAACCTGGCCCAAACTTTTTATATCAGCCTTGTGCCACTCCACATTTGCAAAGGGAAATACCAGTGAAATGAATGGAAAATCACATGTATTTAAAATTGAAGAGTGGTTTAATACTAAGCCTTTTTTTTTTTTTTTTTGCATGAATTAACTGCTGAAAAGAGACAAATCTATAAAAGGTTTTATTTTCCTTCCTTTCCAACTTTTCCTTTTCCTTTCCCTTCTTCATTAGTTGCATACCCCTTTGATAATAAATTGTAAAGTTGAATAAATCCAGCTAAGAGAAAACAATAGCCTTACTCACAATGTCAGTCAAACTACTCACGTTTCTGGTATTTTTGAGCAGTTTTTAAAAAGTTTTCATTCTTCTTTTTTTTTTTTAATATAATATGACAGGTGATTATCAGCTCTGATTATGATTTGTATTCTTTGCTGTTAGCAGCTGTCATGCTTCTTATTCTCAGTAGAGATGACCTCAAATATATAGAAAAGACCTATGAAATCAGTTTTGGAAGTCTGAGGAGCAAGAGATCTGCATGTGTCACTCACGTTTGCAGATGTCTGAATAGAGAAATTGACTTTTTTTTAGCAGGTGAGCATGCTGATAGGCAAAGCTAAGCAGCCACTATGTTTACCATTGAGTGAGCACTTTCTACCTTTCTTCCACCCCAGTGCCAGGACAACAGCCCAATGTTCTGTTTCCTTTTTTTGACTCCTGAAAAACCATGTATACTGCAGCAAAATATTGTTGTTTAACTCTGTATTCCTCAGCATCTAAAAGATAAAAACACTGTAAAAAGTTGATCTGAGCCTTAGCTCTTTCAGAAAGGAAAACCTGGGGGAAAGCATCAGGACAAAATGATGGCTTGGGGAAAATAAATTCCCTTCCTGCTGTCTTACTGCTTACAGGAAAATAATGAGAGTTGCTGCTCCTGTTGTAGCAAGTGTGCTGCATGTTAACAGATGTGGTGCCACGGAGAACTGCAGTTTGTTCAGCCTGGAGAAGAAAAGGCTTTGGGGACACCTCCTAGCAGACTGCCGGTACCCAAAGGGGACCTACGAGCCAGCTTGAGAGGGGCTTGTAACAAGGACGTGTTGTGATAACACAAGGAGAGGCCGTAAGCTGTAGGAGGCTGGGTTTATGTTAGGCATTAGGAAGAAATTCTTTCCTGTGAGGGTGGTGAGGCACTGGCACAGGTTGCCCAGAGAAGCTGTGGCTGCCACTTCCCTGAAAGTGTTTGAGTCCAGGTTAGAAGAGGCTTGGAGCAGCCTGGCCTAGTGGAAGGTGTCCCTGCCCTTGACAGGGGGATTGGAACTAGGTGATCTTTAAGGTCCCTTCCAAACCAAACCATTCCATGGTTCTCTGGTTCTAAGCAGTCCAGAGACCACAGATCTGTTCTGTGTGGTGAAATCCATACTCTGTCTTGCCATTAGTGCCCTTCAGCAGCACTGTGCACACCTAAGCCTCTACCATATCCCTGCTCACAGCAATGCAGTTACACTGGCTGGTTAAAAGTGCAGAGATGCTCTGCCATTCCAGTGGTCCAAGAATATTTGCTTCAAAGCAGCAGTGACTGCACAGTGTGGTGCAGTGCTGACGCTGTCCTAGGTTACAAAATCTGTAATTTTGTAACCTAGATCAGTAATTTTACACACAGTGAGGATAAGAAAACTAAGCATGAAGTTAAGGTATAAACATTATACAATATATAAATTAGATTAGCAATAACTTGGCAACTGTATTGATTATGGCTTCGGGTCAAAATGGACAATCACATTTTACCTTTCCTATGTACTTTCAATATTGAATATATACAATAGACCTAGCAAGCAGCTTAGACATACATGTTCACATTTGCTCTAATGATTGCCGTAAGTGACCTGGTACAAGTGATGTATATGAGGTCCTACAGCAAATCAAAACCAATATCAGATGTCAGGTGTTTTCTGTCACTGTTCCTATATCTAACCCAGTAGATCACTGTGACCTTAGACAAGTCCTTTAATCTCCATTTCTATTTCATGTTCACACGTTAATGGACCTGAATGAAACTGCAGTGAAATAGAAAATAGTTTGCTATTATTCTGAAATATTCCTGCATTAAAAACATTTAACATAATGATGCCGTAAAAGAGCTGATGTAGGACTGCTGCAAAGCTGAAACACAGATTTTTGTGATCACATTGCCTGTAGTAGATGATACCTTGAGGGTGCTTCCTGTTTATGAGGTGATAACAATTTCCTAAGCCATATAACTTTCAGGTTTATTATGCAAGGACACAAATATTCCAATGTTAACAGCCAGAGCTCTTAAGGCATTACATAAAAAAAAAATGGTTCTTCTTTTCATAATCAATCATACCCTTCTTGATTCCAGCATCACTGCAACAGACACTGCGTCCCTACTGTTCAGAGAAGTGAAGCAACACAGACAGAAACAGATAGATTTTATTTTGCATTTGATCTAAGAGGTCCATGGAACAAGATGCGTAATGTTATAGCATATACAAGGTTTGCTGGCAGGAGAAAACCTGTGAATAAAGCCATATATTGAATACAGGCACACTCTAATTCTGAAATAAAAAGACCTAATCCTTTAATGGTTGTTACGGTTATGGTGAGGGTTATTTGCAAAAAACCCCCAAGTTTTATGCAGCGTAAGTAGTTACGAGTGATAACAAATGTTCACTTCAAATTTTAGTATAATTTATTCCATGATGAGTCAAAGTTACACTTAATGCTTAAAAAATAATCCTGTCTTGTGGAGACTATGATGATTTTGGTCTGGAGAAAAAGGTGTCTTCCAGAGAGCAAACCCGATTTATCTTTGCAACGTGAATACACTAAAGCGTGCAGCTCTTTCCTGTGGCCAGTTGTTTTTCTGCTGAGACCAGGGAAGTAAGGAAAACCTTCAGTATGATAGGAGAAGGGAAAGAATTCCAGACAAAGATGTCATAGGGAAATTTTCACTAGTGTAGTTTTAAAAAGACAGTTTGTACACTTTCTGTAAAAAAAAAAAAAAAAAAAAAAAAAATTGATGTAACTTCAGAAGTTCCATGAAAAAGAATGTTTTAATCAGTCTCAGGGGTTCTTTGCTTTTATGTATTTATCCGCCTTCGAGGAAACATGTAGAAACATAGTTTCAGTGTGCCTGTTTATTTTTTTTTCAGAAAGTATCTTACTGTTCAGTTTCGGGTGGGAGCACTGAAACCGACTTGCTGGACAGAGGCAATATTAAGTATGTCTTTACTGGACTTGAGAGAAAGTAACTGAAAACCTCACAGAATATTTGTTATGGCTCCTGGTAGGAAATTCTGAAGGCTGAGGACTCACAAGGTCACATCATCCCATGTCCTCTGCTGTCTTTCTGCCCACAGAAAGGTCTGCACATGAGACTCTCTCATGCCTTATTTGTAAAGGGATGGGATGTCAAATGTCATTCTTATTTGGAGGCTCTGCTGTAGTTCTCCCTTAGACAAGCACAATATAAGATACAGAGCTCAGCTGCAGCCTGTCAGTTCCCTTTAGTACTTAATGTCAAGAGCTTATGCGGTTTTTTTCATGTCTGGTACCATATATAATTATTCATGCTTTCACTGTGCCTATAATACAGAAAAAAAATATTTCTCCTTCACCACAGTGCTATAGAATCATAGAATGGTTTGGGTTGCAAGGGATCTTTTTCCAACCCCCCTGCCATGGGCAGGGACACCTTCCACTGGACCAGGTTGCTCAGAGCCCCATCCAACCTGGCCTTGAACGCTTCCAGGAATGGGACATCCACAGCTGCTCTGGACTGTACGTGTTGCAGTATTTTAAGTTGCATCAGTCCACAAAGCATTTTTTTCCCCCTTCTCTCTTTGAGAACACAGGAGTTAATGTTTACTCTTCCCACCTTTTTAAATTGAAGGACATGAAAATTTAGTGCAGGTATTTGTTCCCATGATATGCTTCCTTCTCAGCATGCAGTAACGTGAAACCAAACACTCGCTTGATTATAAATTCACTCGGAAGATTTGCAAAAGTAATTTCCCTGTAGCAAATGTATGGAAAGCTCAAGATGACTTAAGCTGAAACCTAAATTGTTCTCTGTTAACGTTAGTTTTCCTTTAAGGAATACATCAGCCAGGTTAGCCTGTGTGGGGGGGATGAGACCTGAGGACCAGCAGCAACAGTGGCACTCAGCTGCAGTGGGTGCTCTGTTTCTTCGCTTCCTAAGTGGACTGTCAAGACACCTCAGCATCAGACACAGGATCTGAATCTAAGGCATTCAGGTAGAATTCTATTCCAATTGTCAATACCAGTAGAGAAAAACACCCAAAAAA
>VZRN01004776.1:12441-27533 GCA_013397935.1 Dasyornis broadbenti | reverse complement strand
AAAAGGCATCAAAATGTTAACATCATAGAACAGAACCATAGGATGGTTTGGGTTGGAAGAGACACTAAAGATCATCTTGTTCTACTCCCCTGCCGCGGGCAGGGATAACACCCACCAGATCAAGTAGCTCAGGGTCCCACCCAACTTTGCCTTGAACATTTTCAGGGATATTCCATTACAACATGAACTCGTCCTGATAAAACATGAATTTATCCCTCTGACCACCTGTTTTACGTTTAAGCTTTTTTGACAAGCCTGGAAGAAAGAGCAGTGTTCCAAATTTCCTATGTAGAAATTTGATACTATATATGCTAACATAACTTAAGAAGCAGAGGGTTTAAATCCTGAAGGTTTCCAATGCAAGACATCTGAGTTCTGTGTCATCCAGCTCTGAGTACCATTACATTAAAAGGAATACGGGTAAAATATTCTTTAGTTCTAGCAGCCAGTCTGGGAATTTTGTTGCAGAGAAGTCTAGAGATATTCAGGCTGTGCCTGGCAAGACAGGTGCCTGTTCTTGTGAGTTGGGTTAATGAAGAAGACAGAGAGAAACAATCTTCATAGAGAGATAAATAATCCTTGAGCTGACATTCTAGGTTATAATCTAACCTGGACAGGAGGATAAAGTAAAACAGAGTTAACAAATCCACAGAAATAAGGTGGAATTATTTTATGTAATGAGTTGATGACTAATGCAGAAAGTTTTAAGGTGCGATTTTTCTAATCATTGTATATGCCTTTTTACAATAGATAAGAAAATTTCCCCTAAACAACCCAGTTTTCTCCAGAGATGATAAATACAACCTAATGGGATTACTGTAGAGGTAATAATCTCCAGGAAATATAATGAAGACCACCATTGGTATCTGCACTGAAAAATGAGTTACAGGTTTGCTTTACAGATAATTGGGGATTTTTTTTCTTCACTTTCCAACAATTTTACTAGATTCTTTAGAACAATTTGATTCAGAGATTAATGGGATAAAAGTACTCAAACCTCTAAATAAAACTTAGCTGTGAATTAAAAATAAGTTCCAATTACTTCACAAAGCTAAAGTAGATTAATTTAAAATATGAAAATACCTGTCTAAGTTATGAGAAAACATGGACAACATGACCCAGTGTCATGAAAAAAAAAAGACAAAAACATACTTCTTAGTTATAATTGCAAGGACTTAAAGACACATTAAGCAAATGTGAAAGAATGTGCAGTTTTCTTCAGAAGAGCCGTGACTGGAGGAATATAAAAGTATACAAAAGAATTAATCACCTAAAGAAATTGCATATGGCTGTTTTGTCTTTTCTTTTTTTTTTTTTTTTTTTTTCTTTTTTNTTTTCTTTTTTTTTCTTTAATAACAAAAAATAACACCCCAGGTCACGTTCAGGTGAACAGTAGCATCAGATAATAACCATAACCAGTAATACTTTTTGACTATGCTGGGTGTAGCCTGGACCATTCCTATTTTCCTGTACCTTTGCTGCCTCATGCACTAGGGATCCCAAGGAGAACTGCTGGATATATCAAGAATATATTCACCCAGGCAGCAGCAGGAAGGTGATTATAAATCAAAGCATCTTCTGGCAAGTCAGAACACACTTTGGCAAAAGAAATAAAGGAAGTTCTAATGCTACGAAAGAAGCAGATGCGGACATTGCTGTGACACCAGAGACATCAGCTGCCTGTAGATATTGCTACATCACACAGCAGTCAAAGAGGCTCAGCGGCTGGATTAACCTTGACCCAGGTTAGTCTGGGTTACCTTCAGCTGCAGCAGGGTCTAAGCCTTCAGATTCTCCTTGAGACACCTCTGCTGCTGTCAGGGTGTTACAAGTGAGCACTGGTGTGAAGTATTTCCGAGCAAATGCCAGCTGAAGGACCCTGATACCTGGCAGAGGGCTCATGACCCCTCCTGACTTGCCCACAGGCAGCAAGACTGTGATTAGCAGTTCCTTTTCCCCAGAAGGCCCCTCGGGCTCAGCAGCCTTAGCCTTAGACCCATTCTGACAACCTGAGCCTGGAGATGGGTTTTCTCTGCCAACTCATTCCTTCGCCTCGATACAAGTGGGAGTCACACTAAGCACAAAGCACAGCTCTGAACCTGTACCTTGTGGTGTTTCAGCTGCTGTTTTTCCTACCCAAGGGTCCGCACTATATTGGGATAGTGCTTTTATCAGAAACACCAGCCTTATCCCTGGCAATCCTGAAGCATGTGGGAAGGTGTTCTTGTAGGGAGCTGCAGACACGTTTACTGGTATTTCAATGCCTGAGCGCTAACTCTTCATACCTGCAGATCTACAAGGTGAAGAGGTCTATCTGATAGATGTGTTCCACACAGTTAGGGAAGAGAGGAAGAGGTTTTAGGGTGCCTAAAAGTGATCAAATGAATTACATGGAGGAAATGCCTCTTTCCTTCCATTTTATACATGGAGCC
The DNA here is from genome assembly GCA_013397935.1 of Dasyornis broadbenti. Lineage (NCBI taxonomy): Eukaryota > Metazoa > Chordata > Aves > Passeriformes > Dasyornithidae > Dasyornis > Dasyornis broadbenti. The sequence goes on along the minus strand of VZRN01004776.1, from coordinate 25,101 downwards.
AAAGATGACCACATTGCAGAGGTCTACATTATTGCTGCATACATCCCACATCAGCAGTTTTTGAAAGCAGGGCTCCAGCTTCTTTTTCTCTTAAATGAATTGAAAATATAAACCTGGCACTAGTACTTACTTTATTTTCTTTCTAATAGGCTTCATTTTCTGAAATGCCCTTTCAAATGAATTTATGTCATTAATCCTTTAAAGTAAATATACTATTTGTGGAAAGTAATTATTCATTGTTAAAACAACACATGTATATGATCACTCTTTTGTTTAAATTAGATTTTAAATTATTTGTTAACAGAGTGATTGCACAATATTGCTGGCTAATGGCCTTAAACAACACAGGTTTCTGCTTCAAGAGACAAAAGCATAGGCAGTTAAAGCCAAGGTAGCAGAGAAGATGGATATCTTCCTCCAAAACGGGGCCAAAGGAGAAGGTATAAGCACTAGTTAATGCACTGCTGATTAATATTAGGACTTGTTTTGAATTTGTGCTGAAAGCACATGTATTGGATTTGTGTAGTAAGGTTTTAGCAGAAGGGAGACTACAAAGGGTGGCTGCGGTGAGAGGCTGCCAGAAACTTCCCCCATGTTGAAGGTAGCCAGTGTCAGATGGCTCCAAGACAGACCCTCTGCTGTCCACGGCCGGGTCCAACAGTGGTAATGTCTCAGGGATACCATATTAAAGGTAAATATTAGAAGAATTCAACAGAAAGAAGCAGGGACAGGTCACTCAGGACAAATAGTCTGATCAAGTGTGCATGGGTGGGGTTAGGAAAATATGGTGAAGGGTTTTCAGGGCAACAAGAAGGGCTTTGTAGAAATTTCAGGAACAATGAGAAAAGGAATGAAATATGTACCCACTACTGAATATGGCACGGGGCCTAGTGGCAAAGGACAGAGAAAAGTCCAGTGTACTCCATGCCTTCTTTTTGCTAAGGCTTGCCTCAGAGATCCCAGGTCTCTCAGACAAGTGGAAAAGTCTGGAGCAAGAAAGACTTGCCCTAAATTTACTGAACAGTTTGAAAAACGGAGCATATTCAAGTTCATGAGATCTGATGAGATTGCACCCATGAGAGCTGAGGGCCAATGTCATTACAAGGGCACTCCAGACTGTCTTTGTAGGGGTGTCAATCAGAAGTTTCTGAGAATGGAAAAAAAGCAAATACATGTGGCTCGCAGTTTCAAACCACAAGTGGTTTCTGATGTTGAATCCTGATCCATTCCATAATACCAGGCACCTATGGGTTTGCAAAAGGTTGAGTGGGCATTTCAAAAATTTTGAGCATCTTTTTTGGCATGACTCAGTATATTTTGTTTAGATGCTCTTAATCACTTCTGAAGCTTTGTTTAGGTAGAGAACAAATGACCCGGGGAAGTTCCCACACTGATTGTAATCAAGCTGCTTTCCCAACGTGGTTCAAAGCCAGAAAAAAAAGAACATGCCATGTGACATACACAAAACAAACTGCATTCCTTTGTGCCTGGAAGCTACAAAAATGTTTGCAGTCACCAGGTATTTTCACAGTTCAGAAGATGCAAGAGGCTGGAACAGTTTACTTTTATTGAGAAAACTAGTCATCTTTATGAGATTGCTCCCATAAATAAAGTAAATAGATTGGTGGATTTTCACAGCTTTTAACAGGGAATAAGAATATTGTAACTATTTGCCTTTAGAAATTGTACTTATATTAAGAAATTGTATTTATATTAAGGATATTTACCGCCCGGCCCTTTTTTTTTTTACTTTTTTTTTCAAAATATATTGCCAGAAGCAGTGCTAAATGCTGCTTCCTTCCTTATATGTGTTCAAACTTACTTGAAAAAATGCCATTTTTAGTGATTTTTTTCCTTTTATTTTTGCGTTTGTCTTACATATTATGGTGCATGACACTAAAGCAGCATGTTTCTTTTAAATTTAAATTACAATTCAGAGAATACATTCAATAAATTTTAACACAATGGCCTTGTAAAAGCAAAGAAAAGAGAAGCAATCTATTTCCATTACATCAAAGACAAAAAAAGGGGCAGTGTAGAATGAACAACTAACAACCTAATCTGGACCTGGTCACTACAATCTGATGGAGTAAATTAATATTTAGCATGTCTGGTTTCCTTCTAACAGAAGTAGGCATTGCAAAATAAAGAATGAATATTTACCTGGTACAAAGCTCATTTCTTTCCTAAGTGACATTAACATCCATATTTTTTTTCTCTCACCTTCTGCCTTTGATTTAAAAAAGAGAAGAGGTGAATGAATGAGGCAAAGAAAATGCAGTGTGCGTCAGCTTATATTCAGATGTGCGTACTTAGTGCATTACTTAGAGAATAACCCTGCTTGTTTATGTAAGAATACTTAGAGAATAACAAACCATCATGGCCAAGGATGGAAGATGGCATCTTCCAATGGCCAAACCAGAAATAATACCAGCTTACTTTTTTTTCTGCACAAAGTCATCTCTGAGGTTTCTCTTATGCAACACCTGGCAGAGCCCATTTTATGGCATGCAGTTCACTTGGCATTATTTTTGTCTACAAGGTCATTCTGTTATCACTAACTATATCATCTTCGGTACTGAGAATATGTTCTTTACACGCAATTGAACCTCATTGTTGCCAAGACTTACTCTATGGTCTTACGTAATACAAAGTTACTCCAGTTAATGGCAGTCACGTCTTTGCTTCTCTGATTGAAGAACCCTTAAATCCTATTTACTTAGAGTGTCAGATATTTTTAGCTGGACATTTAGAAATATAAACCATCCTTAACTCAATAATCATGTTTGGATCATAGAATAGTGTTTTGAGAGTGCATTGAAAGAATGATAAATTCTCTGTGCAGCTGATTTGGTTGCAAAAAGCAGGTCACTCAAAGCTGGAAAGTTATGGGATGAAAACGTTACAACACTAAAGAAGTCCTGTCTTCCACCAAGCTGGCAATTTTAGCTTGTCATAAATTCTCAAGAGTAGCAAAATCAATTTCAAGATGTTGATTCTGCATATCTGCCATTGTGATCATCTACTGATTGATCTTTTCTTTCCCCTGAGACTTTCCTGGACTTTCAATTCCAAGATCAAGTAATTTTTTGAGGCTATTTAACTCACAGTTCTATTTATCTTATTTGGAAAACATTTTCTTTTCCAGTTTCTGTAAGATGATATTTGTTTCAAAATGTATTGTCTCAGTAGAAATGTTTCTTTTTGGTTATTTGATAGTTTGTGATGACACCAATGAGAGCCATGGGGATGGGTAACGACTTATGCACCAGAATAAAATACCACAGACTATAATACAGGTTATTGGATACAGCAATGTAGAAATTCTGTGATTAGTAGCAATAAAGAGCGTTTGGACAGACTAGGTAGAGTCCAAACAACATTTTTTTCTGGCAGACCTCACCATTCACACTAACAGATTACACCAGAGCCTTTGAGTCTTGTGCTGGTGTTGGCTAGGATAGAGTTAATTATCTTTAGCTGCTGTGGGGCTGTGTTTTGGATTTGTGTTGAAAACAGTGTTGATAGCACGGGCGTGTTTTCATTATTGCTGAGCAGTGTCGAGGCCCTTGCTGCTCCTCACCCCCTCCCGCCAGCAACGGGGCTGGCTGGGGGTGCAAAAGTAGCAGGAGAGGACACAGCTGGGAGAGCTGAGCCTGACTGACCCAAGGAATATTTCAGACCATACGGCATCATGCAAAGCATATAAAGGCAGGGTAAGAAGTAGGAAGGAGGGGCAGACCTTCAGAGTGGTGGTTTTTGTCTTTCAAGATTACCGTTATACGTAATGGAAACCCGGGGATGGCTGAATACCTGCAATGCTGGTGGGAACTGGGGAATGAATTCCTCGTTTTGCTTTGCTTGTGCATGTCTCTATCTCAACCCGTGAGTTTTCTCGCTTTTACTCTGCTGGTTCTCTCCTCTCTCTCATTGCAGGGAGTGAGCGAGAAACTGTGTGGGACTGGGTTGCCAGCTGGGTTTAAATTACAACAATTTCCATTAAAATTTCATGTAATTTTAAATTTAACCTGAATTTTATATTTCAAAAGTTCCTTCTTATTTCAATACTATTTCCTACCATCTTCCTTTGTCACTTAGATCAGCAACAGTCTTGTCTACATTAATAGCAGTTGGGGATGGAAGTTTTGAAATGTGTCTGAGGAAATGAAAGAAAAAAGAAAGGATTATATAAAAATGAAAACCATTATGAAACGTTATGAAGAAAACTATGAATCAGAATAGATGCCTTTAATTTAATCACAGACATTAAAAGATAATCAGATAGAAAGTCCAGCCTGATTTTTAACTGAGCAGCTGCAGGTTTTTCTATGGAAAAGGCTGGATCATACTTTTAATTCATAACAATAGACCTGGCTGTGTGGTTAAGACTTCAAATTACCTTTTCTCTTCCAGTGTCAATGGAAGCTTTGGGGGGGGAAAAAGTAAGAAGAAAAGGTAAAATATGACGTTTTGCTGTTTTTCAACTGTTTAACTGATCTCAGTGATAGAAAAGACCTTCATGGTTCTTCAGCCTCGTTGCTTGAAGAAAACAGATAACGGAATTTCATGCACTAAACTGAAACTAGCGATTCCACAGCGTTTATCTGCTTTTATTTATCGCTCTTTTCATGTCTTCTCTAATTCTTTCTTTCCTCCCTTCTGCTGCCCCAGTGACTTCTCATTCCATCTACTTATTTCATACTTCAGACAGACACTACACTAAATAGAAATGAGCAGCACTTCAGTAATAAATGATAACATCTGAGTGCAATTGCTAAACAGAACTAACACACGAAGGAGAATATAGGGTCAAGGAGAAGCACAGAGAGTGGGGCCATAGCTCCTCGCTGATGCTAGACCCAGGATGACAGCATTGCAGTGATTACATTAATTTTCCTTAAATTCATCAGGATCAGAATGCTTCCAATTTATTGATTTTTTGAAGTTATTTACTTCAACGTGATGAAAGCTGTGTATGTTACTTGGGCCACTGGAAAAGCCCAGTTATGTTTAGTGCCTGACCTTTCTGTTCTGCAATGTTGAACTAGAACAAGTGGAACTCTTGTCCAGCTCACTTAAATCTCTGTGACTGTGTTGATTAATTTATGCACGTCAAAACTGGCCAGGAATCAGATCTATTTTTCCTAAGACATCACAGCTTCACCCAGTGATATCAATATCCCAAAATACTGGCACATTCCTCAGCAAATGGCTTTCTCCTGGAGACACAATACATTTTTGACTGTCTTTTCTTTCTCCTCCTCATTTTTTGGCTGTTATATATCCTATTACACCTAAAGTTATCTTACTAATGACAAGGGAGTTCCGATCTCACCCTCTTGCTTGTCCAGAGTAGCAGAAATGTACTTGTGTGTCTCAATCCTATAAGAGAAGTGTAATAGTCTTCTAAGAAAGGAGAGAGGTTGGTACACAGATAGGCAAATAAATCAATAGAAATTTTGATTAAAAACATTTTAAAAAATATTCCAAACCCCAAGAACAACAGCAACAAAACAAGAACAACTCCCTCAAAACCTCAAACCAAACCAACAGATCTATATTTTACCTCACCTTCACCTTCCCAAACTACTGACAAAAATCACCTGGTTATATCAGTTTTCTCTTTCTTAGCCAGGACAAACAGTTAAAGCAAGATAGAAGTGACCAGATGCTTAAAAAACTTCAAATTCAAATCACAGCTTGGAAGACTGTATTGTTTTGCAGGCTCTGTTTGATGTTCATATCCAAGATGTCCTTTCAAAGTCTCTCATAGAAAAAAAAAAAAAATACATGGCAACACACAAACCCACAAATCTCATGTAGACTGCAAATGCGGTGAGAAGTCTGCAATCTTCTGATACCAAAGCAAAGAACATAATTGTGAGGAATGACTGTAATGAGAGTGTGAACACAGAACACTATGTGCAAAAGATACAGGTACAAATGGCTAAATAACAGGATTGGTGCAAACAACCTGGAAATGGCTCCCTGTGTATTTGAGATGATCCCGTGTGAGGACAATAAAAACGACTGACACAGAAAAGAAATAACAAAGACAAATAAGAACAAAATGAGATTTGTTTTGCCTTTTAATTGGACAAGTGTGTCTCAGGAAATACAGATGCATTCTCCAGGGGGAGGGGGAAAAATAAAAGGAAAGATTAAAAATGAGGGGGGAAAAAAGAAAACTCTGTGGTGGAAGACATACAATGGTTACAAATCTTTATGATCCTTAAAACAGCCACCACCACCTGCAATATTTGCCTGTCCTTAGCACTAGAATACTATTTAAATTTAAGTAATTTTATTGCTTGCTTTCAGAACAAAGGGCACTCTGGAAATACTTTCAATTGTATCTATAGCTGTCCAGAACTTAGAAATACTGATGTGGGTGGATAAATATATGAAATAAGAATCACCCCAATTTTTATGTAAGAGACAGGTTTCCTGTTGGTATCTTCATTTCATTCTATTTAATGCTGTCTGGAGTTTTCAAGTGTTGAGGAATCTGTATGTAAGTTTTTTGTTTTGTGCTTTTCGTGTTGCTTTGTGTGATTGTATCTGAATAACCCATTCAAAAGTCAATTTGTCTATGTCTTCTCTGTTCACTTTCATAACATGCCAAAAGATACTTCTTTTTAGTTATTTCCAATATTTTCTTGGTAACATCCTGAACAGGGAATAAACCAGAAATGGAAATAACAGAAAATAGTGATGAAAACTTTGATACTTGGTGAAAAAGATACTTAAAATCTCCAAAATCACTGGAGTGGCAATGAACCCAAGCACTTTTTACAAGTGATTTCAGCAGAAAACTCATAAAGTTTCTGGTTTTGCAACAGAGGCACAAATCATCATGTGCTTGCTCCAGTTAGACAGCATTAGGCCTACAAACATGGCAAGAGTTTGCTGGAGGACTTAGGATGTAGCCTGATCCTGAAGAACTTCCTATAGTCTGAACACCAGGAATCTTCCAGGTGTTTATCTATGTTGGCAAATTTACTCTGAAATTCTGATCTACTGGTCTGGGTCAGCATAAGCTCAGTGTCTGATGCAAATATCTCCATTTCTTCCAAAATTGATCAAACCAAACTATTTTTATGTTTCTGAGTAATTTCAGCCTGTTTGAAAAATGACTGTGAAAAATCAAACAGTTTAACTGTTCAGTTGTTATACTGACATGATTGGCTTCCTCCTAGAGTTTCCAGACAGTTCAGGAACTAGAATAGGCCAGGGACCATTCCCAGGAGGTAGTCTGAAAGCAGTTTTGGAATACAAAGACACATTTAATATGCTAGTATAGATGTAATTTATTTGATCCTGGTCAAATCCCTTGTTCCTTTCATTTTCCTTCCTGCACAATGGAATAGCAAGATTCTTCCAACTCTCCAAAATATACAGATGCATCCCTAAACAGCTGGCGGATAGGGATGTGAGGGCTGAAATGGGAAAATAAGGGAGATTTGTATCAGTTAAGCATATGGGTTTTCAAGTTAACTGCTTGGAAATGCACATTTGAATGCAGGAAAGAGCTAAGCATTTCTGACGTTTGCATCCTATTTCATGTTTTCAGTCTTCTAACATCAACAAAGACACAGTGGCACCAACATTTCTCTCTGTATCAGCTACTTCCACTAACAGAGCTGTGAATCAAGAGCTGAGGAAGTCTGTGGATATTTTGGAAGGCACTGAGGAATTCCAAACTTTGCTGTGAATGATAGAGAACCATTCACTCTTGGCCTGCTGCTGGCTTCTTTGAGGTCTGGGTATCATATTTTCCTAACGAGATTAAAAAGGACGGGTTGTTTATAAAATAAGCTTGTCCCACATGACAGGTTCTCAACGAGCAGAGCTAAAGATAAACAGCCTGGGCTGAATCTTGACAAAAGAATCCCCCAAAACTGTGTTTCTTTTAGGTCTGTTCCACAGCTACCCAACACTCTTCTTGAATATGCCACAGAAAACCCCAAAAAAAGAGTGAACCCGGAGATACTTCTGAACATCCCCGACACATGCAACACATGACAAAAGTGTAACTTTGAATACTTCTGGATATCTCTAGGTGGACTTATATTGTCAAGAATTAAAATACCTACTTTAATAAATAAGCAAGTTCCCTTGCACACTCCAGCTTAGCCATTGCCCATCTGGATATAAGCTTGTGGAAGAGTGGCTGATGGTCGCTCTGATGTTCAGTCTTGATTCCAGGACTCTCCTGACCATTTCTGAAGTTACCTGAATGGATAGTGGCTAATAAAAGCACACTGCCATCTCCTAACCCACTGAGCAAGAAGCAGTGTGTGGCGGTGCTGGCAGCCTGTCTCAAATTTATATTGTACATGTTACACACGCATCTGGGTTATTACAAGCTCCCTGCTCCCATCAACAACAGTAATTGCAACCTATTCCTATAAAGTCCATTGAGTTGGTACATTTCAATAACGCCCCAGAAAGAGGGCTACTCCAACTACTGTATATATTTCTGTGGTTTATGAATTAACTTTATGATTTTAATTTTGGAACTGTTATTAAAGAGACAGATTGCATTTAATAACAATTTTAGTGTTGCCTGGTGCTCTAAGCAGCAAGCAATAAAGCAAACTAAAATTAAAACAGGAATCCACTGCTAGGAGGCAAACATATACAGAAGGTGGTGGATTGTTGTTCTAACCTTCACAAAATACAGCAGACACAGTATTTCTGTCATTGTGGTGCTTATTCCCATGGTTGCCAAAACAAGCTGCATGTACTGGGAGTCATTTTTCCAATTAAAAACAAAGCCCCCTTTCCATGGCTCTGTTTATCATGAAGAGGAGCTGCATGAATTTTGTACACTCAAGTCCATTCATGCCCAAAGTGTCTGTTATTTCTATGTGTGGTTTTTGCTCACTCTTCAGCAGAAACGCGGAATTTATAACGACAGAATGAATTTCTGAATTGTTGGTGCCATACACAGGGATTATTTGTCCATCACAAAGGTTCTGAATTAGTGTTTCTGAACTGGCCATAACTCAGCATTAAATGATATAATGGAAGAAGTTTTTCAGGTAACCTTCTACTGTAAAACATTACTCAATTGTTCCATCCTTGTGCAAGCACTTATTTCCTAGTACATTAGACTGAAATCCCTGATAATATTTATCTCTACATGGCAAAATATTTTATATTCCTCAAGAGTCTTGGTTTACCTGGAATATGTTAGGATTCATGGACTTGTATCAAAAATTTAAAATGAAAGATCTCATGGGAAAAGACTCCCTCAAGATTACTGCTGTGCTACCATCAGGCTGAGAGTCAGAATTAGGAGCTCCAGTTCACGTGATCTTATGTTTGGTTTCACACCAGGGCCAAACTGAGCAATGACATGATTCTTGAAAAAAATCAGTTTATAACCTTCCAAGCAGCTAACTTGGGGAGTTAATATGGGTAAGGACCAATTCCAAAATTCAACTTATGTCTTAATGCCTTGCTTGGAGCATAAAAACATTTCTCAGTGTGGATAAAGGTGACTCTGTATATATCGGTTACTGTGCAGAGGATGGTCTTGAGAATATTTAAACAGTTAAATTTACACCCTTCAGAAACATCCTTTTATATGATACTGACCCATTAAGGTCTCACTAATTTCACACACGGAAGTTGTAAAAAGGTCAGTTTGTAGTCACAAGGGAAAGAAGAAGAAATGAGTCTTGCTAAGTGCTTCATTATGCAGAATCTGAAAGGTGAGTTAAGAAGTACAGTTCTCTGTTGTTCCTTAATCCCTATAGAACCCTAATCATCACAGACCTGTGAGCAGCTCTGTTAATCACCTGATGCACTACAGAAAGCCTCAAGATTAACTTCCTCTGTGTTCAGTGCTGCACAGAGCTATAGGAAATCAGAACCTTCTAGATACGGCACTATCTGATAGCCAAGACTGGGGGGTCACTGCTATGGAGGTGAGGAAGCCCAATCTTCACACAATTTTAATCAGATCAGTTCTTCAAGCCTGTAAAGGATTTAAGGTGAAAGGGAAACTTGCATGTAAGGGATAAAGCTAAAATTGATCAGAGGACCTCTTTTTGTAGTCGGAGAAAAGAATGGCAGAAAGGTGCAGCTGCAGTTAATCAGATTCTTCTTTCCCCATTTGTGACCTTGATCCCGTTTTATTTAGGAAAGAGGTGGGGCTTCATAGCTGCTGCTTCCATGGAGAGCTCCTAAACTTGAGTTGCAATGCTAGGAATGCTTCGTGCAAGAAAGACTTTCTTCTTTAGATCTCCAGTTCTTTTGTACATGCATATATATCACTTTTAATTTCTCACTTTCTGTTTGCCTATAATAAAATTTCAATTAGAGAAAAAGGGAGAAAGCTTCTGTTTGCATTCATACTCAAGCAATTAGTGACAATGAGAAGGGGATGCAAGATAGTTTAATAAGGGTTTTAGCAAAATATTGCTTTCACTCAGTTTGCCTAAGAATGGCAATAACTCTTTAAGTAAATATGAATTATTATACGTGAATCATTTGTGTACAAATTTCTTTGTGAGTCAGGATTAAACTATGTAAATAATCTACATGTCAGTCTTCAAAGGAGAGTAACTTGCATTCAGAGAAACCCTTTATTCAGTTGGAAATTCAGATGACACAATATGGCACAATAACAGGAATTTGCAGTGCTGCAGTTGCTTAAAACTGAAAGGTAGAAAATAAATGTGCTTTTGAATTCTTGTGTTGCTCTGGTTCTTCCTGATAGCATCATATTTTTCTTTTGTGTGGGGAAAGCTAGGCTGCCTCTGGATGTCCTGCTTGGCACCCCTCTGTTCAGGGGCTTGTGTCACACTCAGGGCAAAGGTAATTTCAAAAAGGAAGAGATGGATCCACTGAAATTAATGGAAGTTCTTTAAATTGACATCTGTGGGTGCTGGATCAAATCCTATTTTAGATGAGTGCCTGAGCCATTGCCAAGAAAATCCTGGAACCAATAAATTGTGGTACAAAGCCAGCTTTGGCAGTGTTTTGAAGAGGTACGTCTTCTGGGGTCAGCAGGTCAGATCTCCACATGCCAAATTCAGCAGCTGGCAGAATGAACTTGGTTGAGTGAACATAGAAGTGTCCAGCAGAACAGCATAGAGAAAATTAGATTTGTTGGAGACCCTTAAAAGCAAAGGTTTGTGTTTTTCATTCATGTTTTCCAGTACAGCTGATGAGACCCTTACAAAAAAAGTCCATTTAGCAGGAAAGGAAGGACTGCAATATATAATAATGACTTACTGCAGCAAAATGCCTCCAATCCATATTATGCAATAAAAGTACATTACATGGAAACAAAAGGGAAATTTTCAGTGAGGCTACTCCTGCAGTCCTGATTGTGCATTCTACTTCCCTGTCTGCCTGCACGGCGAAGTTAATTTCCAATAGGAACTGCTCTGGAAGGATATGATACAACAGGTTTCTGTCTGATATGCATTATCTACCCAGGCTGTACTTTCAGAACCAACAAATGCTTCCAGCTCCAGCACTGTAAATATGACAGTGATAGGGCTCTTACCCAACCATGGGCAGTCAATAAGTGGTACAGGGCATATCCCTCCCTTTTTCAGCTACTTTCTGGCTGGATATGATACTGTGCATTAATCAGCTCAATCCACCACCAAGCACTTCAGTAAATGATTCAGGAAAAAATGAGTTCTTCAGTCAGTAAACCACAGTGATAAGTTGGACCATGACTGCAAACAGAATCGTTTAAGTTACAGACAAGTCTCACTACAGCATTGCAAAGGAAGATGGATGCACATATATTCCATACTAAATTAAATCAGCAGACTGAAAAGGAGTTCCCCAGTGATTGCAATAGGGTACCAGTGAAACGTTGGGTTGGGTGGTTTGGTTGTTTTTGGAGACTCACCATTATAAATATGCCTCTTCCTTTTGAAGAAGAGAAATCAGGCATGGTGTTGAATGGGGTCAAAGTCTGACAGATGCTGGCTGCAACCATTAGATACTGAGCAATAAAAAAAAAAAAAACAAATAAGTCCATTGCTTGCACTCCAAAAATTAAGGTCTGCCTAAGAGCAAGAAATCAAAGATGTTCAAATAACGTCATCTAAAATCCATCTATGAGCAGCTTGGCTGAGAAAAATTGCTGGGATAGCAAGTAATGGCAGAAATGAGTCTTATCTCTGTATCTTGCTACCAGAACCACACTGCAGCAAACAGCTGAGATACTGATCAACAGGACACTTCCAAACAGGTGAGGTACACAAACACCTCCCATTGCTAATACCAAAAAGCACCAAATGTCCTTGGCAAGAAAAGTCACTCACATGGCAGGTGCTTAATGTGTCATTGTTGTCTGTGTTAGGGTTTCACAGACAGATAAACATGGTGACATGGCTTCAGATGCAAAGCTCAAGTTGCAAATAAACCCCAGCCTTCCTGATCTACATGGAGAAAAAAAGGAAGGAAGGAAGGCATGGAAGGTGCGGAAGGTGCAGAAGGTGCAGAAGGCGTGGAAGGAAGGCGCGTAAGGAAGGAAGGTGCAGAAGGAAGGCACGGAAGGAAGGAAGGCGTGGAAGGCGCGGAAGGCGCGGAAGGCGTGGAAGGCGCGGAAGGCACGGAAGGCAGGAAGGCAGGCAGGCAGGAAGGCAGGCAGGAAGGAAGGCAGGCAGGAAGGCAGGCAGG
>VZRN01004776.1:0-11869 GCA_013397935.1 Dasyornis broadbenti | reverse complement strand
GAAGGAAGGAAGGAAGGAAGGAAGGAAGGAAGGAAGGAAGGAAGGAAGGAAGGAAGGAAGGAAGGAAGGCGAAACAATTTTCCATCAAATTTAGAATTTGATGCAGGAATTGTGTAAATGAAGTGGGCACATGAGATGTGTACTTTAGGACTTGAAATTGTAAAATTTCTTCATTTTTTTAATGGAAAGCTTGAGTGATGTTGATTTGAGAAAGGAGATATACAGCACTTGCGATTTTCAAAAACTCTGACAAAAAAAAAAGCCAATCATTTCCAGAAATCTGAATCTTTAAGTGTTAAAATTCTATCATTGTCTCTGCATAGCACTCAGAATGTGAAAAATAGATGCCCAGCAGGTTGCGTTTTAAAGTTTTGAAGAAGTCAAAACACCCTGCAGAAAAACCCCCAAACTACAAATCACAAAGGTGCAGACTATAAACAATGATAAATACAGTGTACCAGAAAGACAGGCAGGAAAAACACCACACCAGTCATGACACCTGCTCAGAGAATCACTGGAGACAAACCTGAGATGACAAAAGAAGTTGTGTTGCTCTCTTTCCACTTATAGCTTAGAGATTTGCAGAGGTTTTTGGAGAAAAATAGTTGATAAGACCTCTCCTCCTGGCCTCACATTCCTCTCCCATGCAAGATTTATTGGTGTAGTACTGAAACAAAGCTTTATAAGCAGATCATCACACTCAGTATCTCCCTGGCTGCAAGAAGGGCTCCTCTCATTGAGGAAAGCTTGCTCTTTACTGAAAGCAAGAAGGTTCTGTCATAGTCATGGAAATGTTATATTTATTTTCTTACTCATCCAAGTCTCTCCTCCTATTAAAAGCACCTATTCAAAACACATTTTAACATTAAACAGAACTAAATATCTTAAACTGAGGTTCATCCCTAGAACAGCGAAGTTAAGGCTACAGGACCTCTGTGAAAAGCCTGGAAAAGGAAGCCATGTAATGGAAGAAAGATGCTAAAAACAAGACACTTCCTTTTCATCAGAGCACTGGAGCTGCATTAAGGAAATTCTGATAAAAAAATGTCTGTAGCCCAAATGTTTGATGGGAAGACGAAAGGAATTCTGAAAATATATTAACAAAGATGAACTGAAATCCAGCTCATGATACCGCCTTTAGCAGGGCAATCCCGGGTGCTGTTTCCATCAAGGACCAAAGACATAAAGGAGATTTGGGGAAATAACTGCTAGGTGTTATCAACATCTAGAAAGGGCATATGGACCGTGACTTTTAAAAAGCAGGATAGCTATCAGTGTTCTGAAGTTTTTCAACTGTATTTTCCACATCATTTGACAATGATCCCTTCTTCCTGCTGTGTTCCTCATAGTCTCCACATCTTCGGGTTAGAGTCTGAGGGGAGATAATCTAGCCCTGTGACTAGCTATAGGACGGAGAAGAGGATGGATGGAGATACTAGGGCACGTAGAATGAGTGATTCCAAGATACCTACAGTACACAAAAAGTGTGTAGACTATGCAGTTCTAAGTAAGCAATGTCCTCCTTTTGTTCTTTACCTCCCATAGTGCAACTAAAAATGGAGAATATTTTCAGGAGCATGAGAACTGTCATAAAACATTATCATTATTATTGTAGAGACTGCTTCTCTGGAGACCTCTCAGGGAATCCCTGAGGTGGCTAGTCTGTGCACTTGTGCTGACACCTGGTGGCAAAAAACGAATTCAGAAGAAATGGAATAAAGATGGCAGACAATTTGTTTCCTCTGGGCTTGTAAGCTTAAGCGGTTTCCAGGTTGAGTTAACATGTCCATGCTGAAAATGATGTTGACCAAATGCATTCTGGCATTAGTGTCCCTGAATCTGGTGTTGAGTTCCTTAAAAAGTCCTTTGGCAAAACAAATAAATATTTTTTTTGAGCTGAATCCTGAGAATGGTGGTTATGTTTCTAATTTGCCTTCTTAACAAATTACAAATGATTGTGACTGAGGTGCAATAAATCACAACAGTACTGATCCACAGACTTGGTGTTACATTTTTCTGCTGCTGCTATGCTTAGAATTGTAGAACCACACAGGGCTTGAGTTGAAAGATTCTAAAGTTCATCTAGTTCCAACCCTCCTGCTGTGGGAAGGAATGCCACCCACTAGCTCATGTTGCTTAAAGCCCCTGTCTGACCTGACCTTGAATATTCGCAGAGATGGGGCATCTAAAACTTCTCTGGGCTCAGCAGGATTTACTATGACATTTGCAGTACAACGTTGTTGGAGTGTTTTCATGGTTTTACAAAGGCTGGATCTCAAATCTTGGCTACAGATTACATATTACAATCTCTACATTTTTTTTCTTTCTTGTAATTAAATTTAAAACCAACTCAGGACTTCAGGACTGATTGTTTTCTTCTCATGGGAAAAGAAGCAAAGTCATACCTAGGAATATGCTAAGGATAGTTTAAGTTATACACAGGCTCTGGAGCTGGAACAAACCCAGTCCTAAAATGCTTAAAAATTTTCCAGTGCTTCCAGAAATCTCTCATGCCCACCATTGTTTCCCAGGAAGTTCATTGTAAAACCTAATTCCATGTGTAAAGGAATAAAGGCTTCTGCCCATGAAATTCTGGTGCTGGGAGTCATAGTCTGAGCAAAACTGACTACCTTTCCTCCTTTCAAATCTGAAAGATGTGTCCCATTCAGTAACTTCTGTCACCATTACAGAAGCCTCTAACTCTAGATAACTAATTAACTTCAACTTGCCTCCGCTGTGGCTATTTAATTTAACATAGTGTGTGCTAAGTAAGTATAAAAAATGAGATCTATCTCTCGAGTTTGGAAACAAAATACAGCCTAATTAACAATTTATTGAACTCTCATCAGCCCCATCAAAATTCAATGGAAGACATGCATTTGAACCCCTCCCTAGCAATGTTGGTTTCTGAGCCAAGATATATTCTAGAGTGTATGTATGCAAGTTCTGCGCTAAAAGGATTATTTTGTGAATGAAGACAGTGAAATGGTTATTTACTTGATGTCTGAACAGGATAAGGCATTATTGTTGAACGTGTAAATAAAATTTAGTAAACTCTGTTCTGACCTGGGCAACAGCAGAGCTCATTTGAAGTAACCTCATTTTCTTCTATGTAGATCATCCAGGTCTATAAAGAATTGTGTCTGTTAGGTATTCTAATGAGTTGAAACTGTGTTTGGTTAAATCTACTAACAATACCTTTCCCAAGAAATCTATGCACCTGAAATGTTAAAGGAAACGAATAAACCACACCTCTCATTGTAAACGAATGAACAATCTCAAACTACCTTTTGACCAAGGAATCACAGAACAAATTATATTTTCCAACTGAAATTCTTATCACAGAGACTCAGTGCAGCTATCTGCTTGTTTACTCTCTTTTTCCCCAGGGAAAATGAAGGATGATAAGCAGTGATGTGACCCAAATGACAAGAAAGCTCAGCTAACAGATTTACCTTGTTTTCCCTCTCCCCACCCCAACCATTTTCAGGCTACAAGAAATAAAATATTTTGTGCCCCATATTAAAATGCTGACATTAAACATAATAATTTTTTGTTTCATGTAATTTTTGTTTTTGGATTTAACTACTTAACAAACACAAAGGAGAGAAAATTATGATTGCAAAAACATCTGATGAGTAAGAATTGGTTCATGTTTGGAGTTGTATGTGTACGCAGATAGACGCAATTTCTTTCACGAAAACAATACACATGGAAAATCTAAATTCCACATATTGCAAGCCTCAACCACACACAAGTCTCTCCTACAGCCCTATTGATAATCTTCATCAGCAACAGTTTTAGCAATTCGTAACTCTGCAGAGCCAGTGATCTGAGTCACTGCTCCATCTGTACCATCGTAGTGGAAATGTCAGTGGCAGCTGCTGCTAGTTAGGCAGGATTTAAGATAAAGGCTACAGAACAAGATATCAAAATGCTCAACTGAGATTTCAGCTGGCTCCTACACTCCTTGGGGTATTATAGCTTGGAGTTATCCCAGAATAGAATTTTACTTATGTCACCTGTAGGAAACACAAGGCTCCTGCCAATCCTTGTAGGATAAAAGGCCGACCCTTGGAGACGTTTGCATACTTGCTGGTCTGTTCATTGTATTAGTGCTCCAGTTATTGCAAATCAAACATGAAAAACACCTGATGGGAATGATATAACCTATTCCAAAACTTGAAAAGGGACTCCTAGGGAAAAGAGGTGGCTCTTTTTGGACAGAAACACTGCAGAGTGGTGAAACACTGCCTTTTGAGTAAACTCGGGGGAGAACACAGCCTCTAGGTCTATAGCACTGAGTAGCACTGGGGAGATTCCCACAACCTGTCTCAGACCAGCTGCAGCCACTAAATAACCCCTCCAAAATTCCTTTAAGAGTCTTGAGATTCAGTGAAAGGTTTTGCTCTTGCTGAGAGAGAGAGGAGGATATTACTTTGTATTGGTTTTCCAGGTTTGAGTCAAGCTCATCTAGCCAAAAATTTGACTTGAAATCCTTCAATACCTTCACTTACACAAACATTGAATGAAAGGAATAATAAGAAATTTTGAAAGAGTTATTTTTTGTATTTCCCAGAATGAAATATTTTTGCTTTGCAGGGTATTTGATTTGCAGTAGGATACAGACACCTTTCATTGGAAAAGAGCTGATGGTCATTACGCCTGTTCCTATAAGTCCCACAGGAAAGCCCACTCTCCTAACCACCATCTCTCACCATCTCACTCACCAGTGTTTTTCACTGTGGTGGAATCCAGAAATCCTACTCTTGCAGACATGCATCAGGGCACAGAACCCACTCTCTTCATTCTGATCCACTAAATATTAAACTAGCCTAGTTCTGTATTCCCAGCTTGTTCTAAATCTATATTTGTTCAGTGATGCAAAAGTGGAGAAGACTGCTTATGAGGAAAAGTTTAAGGAACTTCCCATAGCTGCCAGGAAAAAAAAAAAAATTACAAAATATGATAAAAAGTATCGCTCTTGTATATTTTACTGTCAGCCACATTCTGAACATACATACTCAGTGTTACATTAAAATCCATGGGCAGAGTTACATACTGCAATTATGTTATTTTAACTGGCTTTCCCATTGCTGACAGCAATGTTGGATCGGCTAGATCTTTCACGTCACACATATGCCTAAAAAGTATTTTCTTTAAAATTTCTTTAAAGTCCAGAAACTTTTTGTAAATCCACACAGATAGCATGATTGTGTTGTTTTGGCTCTTTGAGCAAGGTGCAGGTACCGGGGTGGGATATTCCCTAAACACAGTCAGTGTGAATTAGTACAAGACTGGGAGTCAAGAACCTGAAGAGGTTATTTAAAATCTTAGCAATGTTTTTGCATCTGGAAAATCGTCTTCCTAGTTACAAAGATGCTTCTTTCAAAAGTCTTAAGCATTTTTCTAGAAAGTACTTTGATTCTGTTTTAATTGTAATGATTCCTCTTTCACATTTCCAGAGCCTAAAACCTCTGCACCTTTCCTTTTTGCTCTAACCCTGGCTCTTTAAATCTGTAGAGCTTTAGAACTATGGACATAATTCTTTTAAGAAAAAGGATTTTCAGAAAGTGGTATTAATGAGATACTTGAAGGAATTCATTATTTTTTCAACTATAAATGAGTTCCTTGTGTTTCAGAGTGATAAGATGTACTTTGATATTCCCTTGGTATGACTGTGTTTTTATCTACTGAAAGTGCTGCAAGCCAGAGCTCTCCAGAAAGAGAGCTGAATATGTCAGGTTATTTATACTATGATGGAAGCAACACGGACCTTTTCTCTATTAAATATAAGTGCTTTATTCCCCTCACTAATAAAAATTATACAAACACATCAAGGAGCAGAACATGGGCTTCAAACGTTAACCTGGTCTTATATAAAGAGATTTTACCTGTAAAGAATCCCTACAGTTTTACATAATCCCCATATCATTTATTCAATAACCGTTATTGATAGCCCAGGCAGGAAATACAGGCAATATTTAATTATTCCTGCTAGGATTTGACAAGGTTATCAGAGCTTTGAGCACCCTGCCCTAGTGGGAGGTATCCCTTCTCATGGAGGGTTGGAAATAAATGATCTTTAGGGTCCCTTCCTGTCCAAGCCATTCTGTGGTTCTATGATTCTATGACTTAGGTATGAGGTATGACATGCTTAGCAGCATGGAGCAGACTATAGTAAACAGAAATGTCTGAGAGCTTCACAGGGCTCTGGGTTCATGGAAAACTAAGATGTCATTCCTAGGAGTCTGGGGACTTGCACTTCTGAAATGTACGCTAGGCAAGACTTGTTTACAAAAGTCTTATTTGGGGATCCAGCCACAACTGCTCAAAACTGGATTTTCAACTCAAAGATGGACTGGAGGCAGAGGTTGTGGATGTGAAGACAAAGAAATTCTTATCTGATTTAGTTGATCTTACAGGGTAAAGGCAGTCCTTGGTACAGCCTTATAGAAGTTCAGGGAGTGGATATTTTTTAAGCCAGTACAAATAAATGCATTGCCTTGACTACGGTCTGGAGATTTCTGCTTCAGCAACTGAAGACCACTCAGCTGTTAATTCAAAGCTAATTCAAACAGCCAGAGCCCTGGCTGTTTACTGAAAGGGGTCTGAAACATTTGGAGCAGGACTGAGATTTTTCTCACAGCTTGGCACAACCCATGTGACAAGCACTACACATGACAACCATGTTACACAAGCTTAGATTCATCTCAGAAAAGATCAGAAGCTATTTTTCTGTTTGTTTGACATTATAGAAATGTCATTTTCCCACTGGAGCCTTACGTTCAAACACGGAAATAAAATAAAATAAAATAAAATAAAATAAAATAAAATAAAATAAAATAAAATAAAATAAAATAAAATAAAATAAAATAAAATAAAATAAATGGAAAGACTAGAAGACTTCACTAGGTTTTTTTGTTCTAGTAAGCTTTATTTACAACTGTGGATGGCTTTTCAAATAACATTTATAATATCATTCACTATTTACAGTGTTTTCTGAACAAACTAACTTTTTTTTAAATTTTACGTGTCTTGCAAATTAACAATTACAGTTGGCTTTTGCAAATTTACGGCTATTTTTATAGTGACTTACTTATAAAATAGTCCTGTGGTTTATGTGACATTCTGCTATGCCCTTAAAAGTTTAAGAGGGCTTTTGTGCTGCTCCAGGCACAAAAAGTCTTGTCAGAATTTTATCAAATATATGACCAATTTAATAAAAAGTCGCAGAATTGTGTTTTAGAACAGTATAGGCTGAAGAGACCTGTGAAGATCATCTAATCCAACCCAGTGTACAAAGGATCAGCTAGACCAGGTTGCTCAGGGCTGGGTTTTGAACATCTTCAGGAGTGGAAGATTCATACCTTCTACTTTTTTTTTTTTCTTTCCTCCCCAGTGTTTTGCCACTCATAATAAAAAAAACCTTTTTCTTATATTTGGTAGGAGTTTCCTGTGTTTCATTTTGTGCCCATTGACTCTTGTCCTGGCACAGGACACCACTGAGAAGAGCCTGGCTCTGTCTTTGCTACTCCCTCCATTAGGTTTATATACCTTGAGAAGATCCTCCTGAGCCATGTTTCCTCCTGACTGAACAGTCCCAACTTTCTCATCCTCTCCCTGTATGTCAGATGCTTCAGTCAGTCCTCTAATATTCTTCAGGTCTTTTGGCTGGCCCTTCTCCAGATGTGTCTCACCAGAGCTGAGTAGAGAGGAAGGACCATCCCCTTTGAACTGCCAGTGCTACCTGACACAGCCCATCACTTCCTCTCTTGACTGCTCATC
Organism: Dasyornis broadbenti; assembly: GCA_013397935.1. Lineage (NCBI taxonomy): Eukaryota > Metazoa > Chordata > Aves > Passeriformes > Dasyornithidae > Dasyornis > Dasyornis broadbenti. The sequence continues at coordinate 4,081 of VZRN01004776.1, read as the reverse complement.
ATCTCCCTCCCATGTTCCTAATATTTAATCCATGCTCCCCAGCATGGCAGGATTGTTGGCAAAGGTGCTGTCACCCTGCTTGATAATATGGATCCCTCCTTAGTTTTTCTCTCCTCTAAGTGCAGTTTGCTGGACGTACAACTCAGAGAATGTTTTTTTAAAAGACAAAGCTGAGTGAAGCTAAAGTATAAACTAATCTGGGGCACAAGAGGATGGCGTGGTAATAGTTACACATAACTAACAGAACACCAGTAGGAGGGAGTTTTAATGAATCTGTAAATTCAGGGAGTAATACCCTGCCTGAAGAATGGCAAACATAATGGGCTACACGAAAGGGAAAATAAAGGTGATCCCTGCAGTTATGGGACTCTAAATTTGACTTAAGTGCTTTGCAATGTATTATAACCATTCTTGAAAGAAAGAATAAGTGAGGACACAGAGACAAAGAAAAGTTAGTAAACTACCAATGTGGTTTCATCAAAGGTGCTACCCTAATCTCATACCTGTATTTTTTTAAGCACTGATATTTTAGATGATGTGAAACAGTGGATTTAGTACACACAGATTAAAAAAAACATCAAAAAAATAACCAACAAAACAACAAACCCAAGAAAACCAAATACCAAAAAAAAAAAAAAAAAAAAAAGAAAAATCACCATAAAACAACCCTAAAGACTAGATACAGTTTCCTTCAGGAAATTACTGCTCAAGGAAAGGATGGTGAACATTGATACAAGAATAGGAGTCTCCTAAAGAACTGACTAAAGAAGAGCCTGCAACGGCTTATGTTAAGAGACGAATTGGACTGGAGAAGAAGTCCTGTTTGTGTTCTCGTCTCTTCAGGCTGAGTTTGGTTCCAAAAAAAGCAGAGTGAAATATTACAAAACTCAGGTTAAGAACAAAAAGAATTGGTCACATAACATTTTTTGCTTTAATCTGAGACCCAGTCCTCAAACTGGATCAGCCCCACCTGGTACAGCACTGGGATGTGTCTACATATCAGGGAATAGCACTCATTCTAGGAATGATAATTTCAGGATCTTACTTGAAATTTATGAATTTGGATATGCAGTCAGGCCCAGTCTCAAAAGAAATGTGAGATTAAATTTTAAATTGCAATACAGGTAGACCATGCGAGACAAGCTGCCAATTTACACATCTGAAGCCATTAGAGGGAAAATTTGCACAACTTCCCATTCTTCATTTCTAGGCAAAAGATCAGGTGTGGAAGATCCAAATCACCCTGAGATTTCAGCCATCTTTCATAAGCATCTCAGCCAATTTTTTAATACTCAAGGTGTTTCAATAATCTCCGAGATGTTTACCCTGCAGAATAATTTTGAGCTGTATCTTGCTTTTTCCTTAGTTCAAACCTCGTTCCTGCTTCCATTAGGGATCAGAATGTGTGTTGTTAATGAAGCCTGTTTGTTAAAACCACAAGTAGAGATGGGCATCATTGAAAATTATGTAAATGTATTATAGTTTGAATACTCATCCTCTAAAGCCTGATTTGCATATGCCAAACATTGTTTTCTCTCAAGAATCACTGGGTTTTAATCAAATTTCTCTCCTTCATCCTCAGTTGTATTTGAACCATGAAACTAAGTTACAAGGCTTTGTATCTTGAATGAAACCCTAGCACATATCAGCCCAAGGCTTTCTCTCCTGTCAAAACATGGAACTTTGTAATGGGATCAGGAGACGGCATGACATTCCTTATTCACCAACCAAATTTGACGTTCAAATTGTAACATACCTTCATTCTGCACTGGTTTAAGTTTTGTGTTGCTCTGTGTGCCAATCTTTTCTCTTCTTCTTCATTTACATCTCTCTCTCGAGTCGTAGAGGATGGAGGGCTAGGGAGGGCCCACAAATCAACTCACGGAAAAGGTCTGCTGTGCAGACTTGTGCATTCCCTTCTGTTAAATATACAAGGATTTAAACTGTGGCATCTAATTCAGTGAAATGCGAGAACAAAATGAACAATATCAATTTGTTCTCATGAAAGGGGTAGTAACGAGACCAAAAAATAGTTCAAATATACTATAAAGTCATAAAAATTTTAAATCTCCTGTCTTATGGTCTGCAAAAGTTATGCTACTGTGAGCATGGTATTTTATCACGTCCATTTAATTTGCTTTAGAATAAAAATCAACAATTCAGGATTTAATTCAAATTCTGAAGGAATACTTGACTCTTGATTAAAATTTCAATTACCTGCATTTCCTAACTGTTGAGTAGTACTTATTACTACCAAGTTCTTTGCTTTTCTATTCATTACATATAATTGCTACTTACACTTTTACTGCTATTATGTTTTTTTGCCTGGATTTCTGCAGAAGAGAAAGCTTCTGTAATCACTCTGTGATTGTGTGTTTGTGGAGGGGTTATGTTTCATGCATTTCCTAAGAAAAGAAATAGGTTTAATCTACTGGTTATTCTGCAAGAAATTTGACATATACATAAATGTTCCAGAGTTACTAAGTTCCTATAAGTTTTATGAAATAAAATTTTGCATAGAGGCTTGGATCTCATTAAGAGAAAAACTGCTTTGTAAATTCATTTATTCGTAGATACTACAAAATCTCCTTTGGTGAACACTTTTCTGAATGACCTGGGATAACAGCTTCAATCAGACATCACACAGTATTTGATGCTATGTCATTGAAAAGCCAAGTTTCATCAGGTCAACTGATTTTACCTGAAAAAAAAAAAGAACTTTTGGAGTGCAGAAACTTGCAGGGCTTTTTGTAATGTATACAAAAGAAAAGTTTTCAATAAATCTTCCACATTTTAGAAAAGTTTTGTCTGATCCATTCTTATACCTTTCCATGGCAATGCCATAGGAAAAATGTATTTATGACTGGAAAATCATTTTTAAAATAACCAATAAATGGGAAATTTAGGAACACATGAAAAAGCTGACAGAATAATTTATAAGAAATGTCAAATCTAATTTTATATTATTGTTCCAAATAATAGGGAAAAAGAAGGGAAATGGTATTTGAAGAGAATTATGTCTGAGGGATTTTTAAAATCTGAACCAAAGAGACACCAAATAAGTTTTAGAATTACCATAATGAGTATTACTTGTTTTGCCAAGTATAATTATGATGCTATCACTGAACTCAGAAGACAAACAAATACAGAAGAAAGAGATGTAGAATGTATAATAAGAGAGATTGTAAACACAAAATACGATACTTTTCAAACATCTCATTTGAAGATGATGACATTCAGAAATGCTATTACTTCCTTTCTTGAAAACTGCAAATTGTCTTTGCTCAGCAAGCTGTGCCTCAGGAAGAAACAGGAATTATCAATTACTTTGCTCTCATGACTTCAGAAGAGTAAAATATGCAGTAGACATATAGATTGACATCTGCTCTCTGTGAATGAAGTGATTAAACCTTCTTAATGGAGTTCCTTTTCTCACAGAAATTCAAGTTCTGTGCCAGAAAGGAGACTGTAGCCCCTAACATTGCGTGGATTTATATTATAACCTGAATAGTGGGATTCAAATATCATTCAGAAGCTTTCCTTGATTTTATTGGGTTTTGTTGCTTGGTTGTTTTTTTGTTTACTTTTCTTGGTATATTTTTAAAAAAAATTTCCATTGTTATTGCTTTGTTATTAGTTTAAAGAAAGGCTTTTAACTTCAAAGCAAATGTCAGTAGTTCTGTAGAGCATTAATCTAATCTGCATAGGTACTCTGAAATTTTGCAAGTTACTTGTTCTATCAACCTTCTCTTCTATGGAAATAAGATTCAGGGATATGGAAATAATGTTTTAATAACTGCATTGCTAATAACATAAATAAGATCCATTGGGAATTGCTAGGCACACCTGCACTAGGATACACCAAGGAAGGAATAGGAAGGTAGGAAGGAATAGGAAGGAAAGAATGAAGGAATAGGAAGGAAGGAAGGTGCGGAAGGAAGGTGAGGAAGGAAGGAACATGGGGAGGGAAGGAGGAAGGCGAGGAAGATGCGGAAAGCATGGAAGGAAGGTGCAGAAGGAAGGCATGGAAGGCGTGGAAGGCGGGGAAGGAAGGAAGACGTGGAAGGAAGGTGCGGAAGGA
>VZRN01004775.1:34172-71709 GCA_013397935.1 Dasyornis broadbenti | reverse complement strand
TGGGGATCGCGGCGGCGGGCGGGATGGGGGGCAAGGCAGGGTTGGCGCTGGTGACTGAGGCCAGGCGTTGGTGAGGGACACAGGGAGGCAGGACAGGGGACGGGCGAAAGGATAGGGCAGGACACGGGCTACACACGAGATCCAGAGGTCAGCCGCTGTCCCGCCAAGCGCCCAGCGAGAGGGATGGCGAATGCGCGGCGGCGAGCAAGAGCCAGCGAGGGCAGGAGAGCCAAAAGGCAGGCTGGAGCCAGGGCAAAAAACAGCCTAGGGCCACGGCGAGAAGCAGACCTCAGCAGGGTGGACTCAAAACAAAAACACAAGACTCAAAAACCCCGACTCCAAGCCCCCAGGGCTTGTCACCTTTTATACCTCCTGGCTCCTCCCGAAGTCTGCCTGCGGACTGGAGACAATTGGCCCAGTGGAACATTGCAGTGCAGGCCATTGGTGGAGATCTTTTGCCATCTGATTGGGGAATTGGGGATTCTCTGGAAGGTGCGGTGGCCTTGGTGTTTCCTGCTGCCTGTCTGTCTTGTGTGAGGCACGAAATGGCTGCCCGGAAAAATCCCTTCAGAGACAAGGCCTTCTCCCATCTTTTGTTGACTCCTGCAAGTCACGCATGTACAACCCTTCCCTCCACATGCCTCTGACAATCATTGTTGAGACAAATCAAAACTAAATTGTCTCCTCACGGTATCTGACAGGATTCTCCCAGAGGTTTTCTTGGAAGAGCAATCCCTCAGCCAAATAGCGTGAGGTCCAAGAGGAGTTTTGACAGACTGGGTATTTTGGGCTGTAACAGAGGTTACTTCACAGAACAGGCTGGAGTTACCCATCCTCCTGGCCCTTGCTGGGTCCAAGTAAGGAAGGGAGTCTAATGCAGTGGCAGGAAAAAACCTGCCCACTCTGTTAGATGTGATGAGGGATTTTCAACACCAATGTGTTCCTCTTTCCTTGAACGATATGTTGTGTATCAGAAGACAGGATTGCATATTTCAGTGTTTTCTTGAATTCTTTCTACTATGCCAAGAGAACATAAAATAATTAGTATTTTTCCCCTTTTTCTCCTTGTCATTTTCCAAGCCACAGGGGAAGCCAAGTCAGGTTTTGTACAGGCTCTCTAATGAGTTTTGCAGCACTCTGTTGACCAACTTGCTTTGGTTTTGCATGTGTATTGTTGTGGCACTGAGGTTTCTGCCAGCTTTCGGCGCATTGTTCCAAGCTGAGCAAGATCTGATCTTCTGCCATAAGGAGGTGCAAAGAAAGAATTTGTTGACTACAAGCTGGGTAATTCAGCAGAAAGCTCTGGACTTTCTGTTGTACAAATCACATTGCTTGAAGAAAGAAATTGAAACTTTTCGCTGCTTGCTCCAAGAATAGGGAGCTAGATGAAGTTAGTGCACAATATGTTGTTACACATTCTAGCACTGCAGCTGCTTAGACGTCATTCTTTTTAGTAAAACATGGAAATTGTACATGGAAATAGCTCCTGCCGGAAGAAAATGACAGCTCCCTGGCTTCTGTGCCAAGATCTGTTTGATTTTGTTGTTTTTCTTTTTTAAAAAGAAGGTCTAAATATTGTACTGAATACATGAGTTACTGAAAATATGTGTCTCTTAGAGCAGCCAAATTACTAAATATTTTTAAAGAAGCAAATTAAAATCTCTCTGCTTGTTATTTCTTTATGGTGTTACTAAGTAATGGGTGCTGGGAAGAGATATGTTGACTAGGATAAATTGAAATTTTAAAATGTAGTCATAGACTAGACAGTTTTTTCTATTAACAATTATCCTCACTGTGGTTCCTGCCCATTTTTATGTCTAACTGTGCTAAGCATATATTAAAAATATTTAATAGGATCCTTTGGCATCACTGAGCAATGAAATGCAAATAAGTGAATACAAATAATGAAATTAGTAGAAGAGTTAGAGCCACTTCTTGTTTGCCTGAAACTTGGGCTAGAAGTTGTTTTGCTCCCTCTCTCTCTCTAAGAGAGAATAATCTAATTGTCCTAACCCTTTCTCCACCCATCAAAACCAGTTATTTATGCAAAGCAGGTCAGTTTCCTGTGGGATCTCCTGTGGAAATTTAAAAACAGTCTCATTGAATGTTTTACTGTCTGCTTCATGTTGCTGATGGAGTAACTGTCTCTTCTTTGAGTGCTAGAAAAATAGAACTTCACTCTTAGGCATTTTGCCTAAATATATTTATTTACATACAAGGCCAGCTAAACAGATATATAAAAATATAAGGCTCACATTTTTTTATGGGCTGCATACATGTTTGTGTGTTAGTCTAAAGATTACAAAAAAGGCAACAGCAGTGAAGGAAGACAAATAAAGCAACACTGGGATTTGAAAGAAGTTTTTTTTATTCCAACTCATCCATCAGCGGATAGAATGCATAATAAAAAGTGCATGGGTCTGGATATCTAAAGAGTATCTGATAAGTAGGTGACAACTCAGTTTCCTTTAAACTGATGGCCAGACAGCTTTTTGGAGAGTGTCCTGTTGGGCCAACGTATGGTCCAGGTTTCTGTTTCATCCCTACCTCATGGAGACGCTTCAAGGGCTGGTGGTCACTCAATTATTGGAAATACCAACTCCTGCTCTCCCAGAAGGGCACGTGTATTTGGGGAAGAAAGACACAGGCTGTGTCATCTGCTGACTCATGGTTTAATCTTTATTTTGCACTTCCATCTGATAAGATTGCTTTGTGCAGAAGTAATATAGGAAATGATGCAGTGCAGAAACCAAGAGTGGCAGAAAGGGAAATGGAATGTACTGGCAAGGGCTCAGCCCTGTGGACAAACTCTCTGCTTCTTGGAAACGAAAATCTCCACATACATTGTGGTTTGGGTTTTATTTCTTTGGTGATGTTGTTGTTGATGTTGTATTTTTCTGGTTTTGTTTGTTTGTTGATTTTTTTAGCTTAATACTGTTTTTCGAGCTTAGAGTAACTAGTGTAGAGCAGCCTGTGAGTTTTCTCTCCCTTTCCTCATCTTGCTGCTTCTTCAGGGCTTGGTGTGCTTAGGCTTTGTTTTGGCGGCAGGACTTGAGCAGGAGCCTCTGGCTGGAGGCTGGTGGCCACCTGGGTCCTGCTGAGCTGTGTTACTTCCAAGCTCATCTACCTCCAAGCGCTCATGCAGTTCCTCCTGCTCCCAGCAGCTGTTGCCACAGAGATGCCACCATACCTTTGATGGTGAGGGTGAAATTTATTTTGGAGTGCATGAAATTTGTTAGGAGTGGGATATGTGCGTGCTGCAGGATTTGATCAAAAAACTTCAGAGGATCTCTTCTTCTGGTCTTGACTGCTCAGGGCTGCATCTGAGTGTCCTCTTTGGGCAGAGCTCGTGTACTAGCTCATGGTAGGGTTGTATTTTCAGGCACTGATAAAAACATACAATCTTAATAGACAGGGCTTTTCCCTTTTTCACTGTGAGTAGCTTGGTGAAAAATGGGTCAAGACTAGGTAGAACCACGTCTGCAAACATTATCAATGTTGATTGAAGCTTGGGTCAAAATTTAGACTTCGTACTTTCTCCTGCCTTTAACTCAAGCCTTTTAAACCTTTTTTTGTTTAATTTGAATGGATGTGAAGTAGAAAGCTTTACTTGGTAAAACAGAAATCTTCCGTACTAGAATTTGCAACTTTTGTGGGTGGAACTTTATCTTTTATTTGAAAAGTGCAGAAAAAAGATATTTGGAATATAGATTGAGAGACAGATTATATATGAGTTGAGAGTAACTCAGTTGCAAATATATTTAAGGCACATGCACTGGGGTTCTAGTAATTCAGTTCTTAAATTAGCACAGCATTTTAGTAGAGTGCGTGTAGGAATAAAGTATTACTGGAGTACAGTCAGTGACAGTAATGATGTTTCAGTTCATTTAACAATATAGCACATGCCCACATAACAAAACAAATTCTTAAATTTGCCACAGGCTCATGCAAATATTCCCTTGCATTAACATTTTCAGATACAATTATTAGCTAAAAAGAGATGAGATGTATCAGTATGAAGTGTGGGTAGATGTGGCCTGCGTCGTATTCCATGATCATCATTCACATAAATGTTGTTTATGTTTTCAGCGTAATAAAACTGAACCTCTGCAATTAGATAACTCTTTTAGTGACAAGTTAATTTGAATAAAGTGGATGGTGTTCAACTTAAAGTTCTTCAACTATAGTGGTATACTATGAAACCATTGCAATGTATGACGGTCAAATGAGTAAGTGTGCCAGAGCATTTGCAATTTTAAGGTCTGCAATCTTTTCTTAGTAAAGCTGTGAAATCCTGTCTGACATGAGTGTGCTAACACCTTCTGTGCTTTGTGTGTATAGATTGTTGGTTGGTTGGGTGGTTTTTGTGTTGTTCTGATGGCAACAAAAACATTCATATGCTTTTCCCCTTCCCCCTTCCTCTGCAACCTGTTGGTTTCCAGTCCAGGATATGTTTCCTGTCTTGTCTGTCTTTGAAAATCAGTGGTGTGGTGCTCTTAGTCTCATTTTCCCCTCCCTGCCAGTCCTGGGTCTCTTCTGTTTCCCTTGCCAGAGCCTTTTGCCTGCTCCCAGCCTGGACAAGTACAAAACCTGCTGCTCACATCTGGGCCTCCTTCAAATGTGCTGTTCCTCCCCGTCTTGACCCTTTGCTTCAGTCCCATTCCTTGTCTCCCAGCTTGAGGTCCACTGTGCTGTCTGAAATCCACTTATCTGGATTTCCTCGTCCTTCCCACTCCTTCACGTGTCCTTGAGTATATCAGGCAGGCATTGCAGCAGGAAGGGTCTGTGCATAATCAGTGAAGTTCATGAGAGCTTTCCCCTCACAGTTTGCTCAGGAGCTCTAAGGGCTCTTGGGCGCGGTGCGGAGATGCAGTTTTCTTTCTCATGTGAGTGAGTGAGGGCTAAGATCTTTCTAGATTCATTTTTTTCCTTTTTTTTTGCTTTGTTCTTCAAAGTAAGTCAGAAGTGAAACTGAACTGGGTTTTTTTTTTTTTTTTTCAGATCGAGCTACCCTCAAGTCTAGTGCAGTGATTTTTAAACTTCGTGCTGGGCAGTTTGGAGAGAACTGAGCACCCCATTGCTGTTGAGGAATATTGCTGCTCTCTAAAATAAATAATAAAAGCAGTAGTGATCCTGCAGTGTTTCCTTGGGGTGTTTTGCTCGTTAAGGTTGCAGCAGATGATGGGCAGAGGGTAGCACCTTTCACACTTAACAGTGAAAAACTGAAATTGAGGGACTGTTTTAGGCTAGATTTAATGTGAACTACATTTCTAATATAGGGATGCACTGGGTTCAGCAGCAGGTCCTGCTGCTTAAGTTTTCATCAGATGTGACTCGAGTCTAGTCCTCGAGGTTGTCAGCACTTCATTGTTGTTTTGCTGTTGGTTGTTTTTTGATCACAGCACTCTTCTGGGTTGAGGTGGGGGATATTTTTAACTGCTGTATGTTAACTTAAAAGGTAAAATCCGTTTTTTTTTCTTTTCTCTTTCTCTGATACTCTCCTTTAGATTGTCAACCAGAAGGATTTAGAATAATGAGAAGGTTGTGACCATCAAGGGGGGATGTCAGCGCTGCCTTCCTGGGACTGGAGGATTGAAAAGGAGAAAGGACCAGAATTGTTTGATACAGGCTGCTTTTGACTGCTGACACAGTCTGCTCTGCCCTGGTGGTGGTGGCAAAACAGGGCAGTCATTCCTGCTTGGTTCTGTGGTATCACCACGGTGGGGTCACCATGAATGTAATAAGTTTATTCTCCTTCACCAACCCAGCAGTGAAGAGGCTGTTGGGGTGGAGGCAAGGGGATGAAGAAGAGAAATGGGCAGAGAAAGCTGTCGAGGTATTAGTGAAAAAACTGAAGAAGAAAAAAGGTGCCATGGAGGAGCTGGAAAAAGCACTAAGCTGTCCTGGTCAGCCCAGCAACTGTGTCACAATTCCTCGTTCCTCAGACGGCCGGCTCCAGGTGTCACACAGGAAAGCATTCCCACACGTCATCTACTGCAGAGTGTGGCGCTGGCCAGACCTGCAGACCCACCACGAACTGAAGCCTCTGGAATGCTGCAAGTTCTCCTTTGGTTCAAGAAAGCAGGAGGTTTGCATCAATCCCTACCACTACAAGCGGGTGGAAAGTCGTGGTAGGTTCTTCCTTGTTTGTACTTTTACACCTCATCTGAACAAATGCAAAGTGGGGCAATTAATCGGCTTAAACAAACAAAAGGGGCTCTTTGCACATGTCAGATTCTTCCTCTGCAGTTTATCTGGATGTAGGCATTAATTAGCAGCTCTCCCTTTCACGTGGTGAATGCTTCACTGGTGTAAATGTTTTATGACTACAGAGTGGTAGTCTTGGTATGTGCCTCAGGCTGCTGGGAGTGTTGGCACCCACTGTCCCTCAGTTAATTTGTTGTTTACTCAACTGTGGAGATCAGTGAATTTGAATGGAACATTGCAGTTTAACCTAAAGGATTATTTGCAGTCTGTGCATGCAAACCATTCTGACACACAGCAGTAGTCATACTAGTAGTAGTAATACTAGTAGTAGTATTTCCAATTTATTTTCACTTTATCTCTTTAGTTTCTTCATACCACAGAAAATAACACTGTCTCTAGAATCTCCTACAATTGTTGCCTTTTGAAAAGACTTGAGTTTAGACAGCAGAATATAATCCCTCAATTTAAACCATGATAGCACTGATTATATGTGAAATTTTACTGTTAGCTGTCCTGCAAACACAGTTTGCTTACCTGTTATCCACTGCCTCACTCGTTTTTTTAAGGTGCCACCCATTGTCTCTGTCTCCTCTTCAAAGGCCAAACCTCTTTTTGATAGCTCTGTGCTTAATTTTACTCATACAAGTTTATTATTGAGAAATATTTCCAGGGACTAAGGTGAACTGTGCTTGGCTGTGTCATCACATCCAGCTGTTTGTCAGGGTGTACAGGGACAGCTGCAGAAATGGAGCACTCAATGGCATGGGTGGACTTCGCTGGTTTAAATGTGGAAAGTCCCATCAGTGTTTGCCATTTCATAAACTGCAGCTGTCTGCAGAATAGCAAGGATACACAGAACAGTGATGGAAATGAGGTTGTTGCAAGATTGTTTTGCTGGGGATGGAAATTGCATTTGTCTTGGATCTGCAATGCACACTGCATATCTTGCTGTTAAATATTTCCTTTCAGTGTGTTGGTATTAACTTGGAAATCATGTGAATGGCAGATGCAATACCCGTAATGAATGTATCTATGCAGCAGCAGCTTGAACAAAGGAACTTAACACTGTAAAAAGAGTTCTTTAACAATTTAAAATTAAAAAAAACATCTTAATAATTTCATATTAAGTGCAAGTGGGATGGTAAAATAGTCATGTCCTTGTGCTGCTAGCTGTCTGCATATAACTGGGTGAGTTGCTTGCATTCAGTATTTCAAAATAGTGAAAATTAAGATTCCTGATAGACATCTATTTCTGTCAGACTGAGCAACAGTTGTGCTTTTACTGTAATGCCAAATTACATGTTCTAAGTAATTTTGTGTTAATATTGAAAACAATTACTGTATGAGAACGTTCTCACTTGGGCCATTTATGCCATATTTAAAACCAGGTATTTGTAAATATCCTATCACTTCACAGAATCAAAGAATCCCTGAGGTTGGAAAAGACCTCTGAGACTGTCGAGTGCAACCTTTGACCAGACACCATCTTGACCACCAGACCATGGCACTAAGTGCCTCATCCGGTCTTTCCTTCAGGGATGGTGACTTGTCCACCTCCCTGAGCAGCCCATTCCAATGTCTGATCACCCTTTCTTGTGAAGGAATTCATCCTAATGTCCAACCTAAACCCCCCCTGGTGCAGCCTGGGACTCTGTCCATATTCTGGGTTCACTTCGGTGAGTTATGAAAGACTGAATAAAACTTTCAAGTGCTTCAAGTCTAACTAAAATGTGCATTTTAGGCCGGGTGTGTAATGTAGGAGGGGTTTGTGTTTAGTCAGCCACAGATTGTTTTGAGGGATATTGCATGGAGCTGAGTGGGAAAACACAACTTCGGGGAGCAGGTGGTAGCTGAACTGCCAATTGGCTTGCAGAGCTTTTCTCCATAACTTCTGACTTCTCTTTTCCTGTCCCTTCCTTGTTCTTGCTGTCCTTCAAGCATGGTCTTTGTCTTCATTTCCTGACAGTCACTCCCAAATTCAGCTAATTTCTGCTAAATTCTGTTTTTTCCCATTTTGCAAGGACATTAAAACACCGTTATTGCTGCATAGGTGCTTACACTTTGAGATTAATGGGTAGTGGGAATTCATGCGTGAGTCACAATTTACAACAATCTGTGGACTCAAGCAGATACCAAGGTTTGTGTTTCCCAGGCTGTCATCACAGGCAGAAGGCTTAGAAATGTGCTTTCTCTTAACAAAGCAAAACTGGAAACTCTGATTGTGTATGTTTGGTGTGCAAAGTTCTGGCTCTGCATGACAACGTGGTCTCTATTTCACTGTTTTGTGCAGAACTAGTTACTGGAGAGCTGAAGGGTACGATCCGTGCATGGCAATGCATCTATCCTTTCATTCTTCTGCTGATTGTTGTGTGATTTGTTTCAGTGTTGTGTAAGGTTTGAGGAACGGAGTAGTGGTAAATCCTCAAATACGTGAAGTCAGGTAATGCTCTGTGTTGGGAAATGAGAGCTGTGGATGCATTTCGGTTTCCACAGCGCCAGACACAGATTTTCTACCTTGATGCTTTATTCCATCCTCACTGCTTAGCTTGTGAAGATAAGCTCGGAAAACATGAGATCTGTCACTCTGTGGTGTGTCTGCGAGCTACAAAGCTACACCTGAATCCGAGTGAGATTTTTTTCTGTTAGCCAGGCTAGATAGGAACAGGTTGTAAACAGTGAGAGGAGGCAAAAAACTATCAGCAGTCTCAAACAGGGAATCTCCACATGTTCCTGCACACTGGGGGAATGTGGCATCTGGCAGGCACATGGGTGTGACATGATAGGACCATGCCTGTGCCTAACCTGACTGGGTGTTTCCTCCCCTGCTGTGTTACCTTTCAGGCTGATCAGGGCAGCACAGGAGCTTTTGCCCTGGCTGCAGGAACATCTGTACCAACACGGCCCTGTGGAGGACATCCGGGAAGGAGTGGAGGTGGAGGGACGTGAGAGGAGAAAGTAGAGACTCTTGTTGCTCAAGGTGGGAATGCAACCTTGCACTCGAGTGCCTGGAGGAAATACCTCCTCGAGATGTGTTACAGTAGCTCACCACTGCTGTTCTCTGCATCTGTTGTGTGCAGTATTATATCTGGAGCAGGGGAGTTAATGGCTGTCAGATTTCTCCCTTGGCAAAGCAAAGCAAAGCTTTCATTTAAGGAGGGCAAAGTCTGAATTTGATGCCTCTTAAAAACTGACACGCTTAGCTGAACTGGTGTCCTTGCTTGGCTGAATCTGCTTCTTCTCCTCAGTTTTTTTTTTCAGTTTAGAGGTATCTGTTGGGATCTATTAAGTATGATCAAGACTTGAGAAATAATTAGGTCTACAGCATACACAGAGGCTGTGGGGAAAAAGCAGACATGATGTTTCTAATCCCTCTGAAACTGCCACAAATGGCCTCTCAGGTTCTGCTGGAGAATGTGTGAAGTCCCTCCTGAGACACCTCCTTCCCGTGTTTTATTCCTTAAAAGCCTATACTGCTTGCCTCTGTCCTCAGTTATGTCAATGGGACCAGATGAAAGATATCATCCAGAATTTTGGAGGAAAAAAAAGCCTGGATCCTATTTGCTCTAACAGCAAAACAAAAGGAATGGAATATGGAACAGGGAGGATGAAGAGGTGCTTAAATTGACACTGGTATTAAAAATAATAACAATAATAATAATAATAATGTCACACCTCTAATTTGGCTTTAGGGGAGGAGGTTCAGTTCTTTTGCCTTGGCTAAAGGGGAAGGAAGGAAGGAAGATGATGAAACAGAGTATTTAATTTTCTTAAAGTGCTAGTGAGCACCAGCTCTCCCCAGTTCTGATGCAGAATTGTGTTTGCCTCTACTAAGTGTCCCTGCTCCTCAGCCTGCTAGGTTTTGACTTTATAATACGTTATTAGGGAGGCAAAAGAGAAATAAATTTCCTTTTCATGTTTAATGTGTGGAAGTGGTTGAGGGTGCAGTGTTTCTGTAAATGGCTATCCCCCTTTTTTTTGCAATTACCAATAAAGCACAGATAAAAAAGACTGGATGGTTTTCCTCTGTTAAGCTTCTCTTCTTCAGAGCTGCTCTACATCGAGGGGCTTCATGAAGCTGATGGTGCCAGTATTCCAGCCAAACTGGGGGCAAGAAGTAGTTGGTTTTTGGTGATGCAGAAAAATATGGTGTCGTAACAGTGGAGTTTTCAATTCTGCCTAAAAATTGTGATGTTCCTTTCAATTATAACGTTGTATTCAAAGTGTGTGTCTCCTTCAGCAAGCTTGTTGTTGGCCAGAACCATTTTACCTGTATGTACAGCTGCTTTTTGTCACAAGAACATGCCAGGTCCCCAGGCTTTGAGGAGAGCGGTGGGTGTGTCATGCTGGTTTTGCTCTTGGTGTGGACTCTCTGCCTATGACTTTAACCTGATTATTTTCATATTTGTCTTTGATCTCCTCTGCCTTTTGCTCTCAGTGAGGCTCTGTAAGGCAGCACACCTACTGTAGGCTCCCACAGAACCAGGCCTGGTGGAGGATAATGCCAGCAGTGCCAGGCATCTGGGAGTAGGGGAGAGCAGAGAGGGGGAGAGGAAAAAGTGAAAGGGAAGTTGCTCCTGGGGTGTAAGGGAGGGCAAAATTTCTGCATCCATTCCGAGTTAATATGTAGAACCAAGTTAGAAAAATCCTTGTTCTTGCACGATTTCTATAGCAGGATTTTGACACCTCTGTACCTCTGTGGGCTGGGGCTGAGGGAGCAGTGTCATCCTAGAGAGGTTTTGCTGTACAGCCGTGCGTGGTCTTGGGTGTGACTTTAAAAATAGCATTGATACAACAGGTGGGCACGATTATGGGATGGTCCCCCAAAAGAGCAAAAGCAGCGGTCAGTTTGCTTGGCAAGCAGTGTAAAACTTCCTTCATTTTGGCTTTGCAGAATTCAGTTCTAAAATTCCCTGCCAGAGCCGACTTGGGGGGGAGGAATTGAAATGAGGTGGAAGGAGGGAATGGTCTAACAGCAGGGCTTTCCTTGTCTAGCCTTACCATGTGTCAGAAAAATAAACTGCAGTAAAGGGATAAAAGTTATCAAGAAAGATATGTTTCTGTCCTATTTTATGTGTGTTTTCTTTCTTTAAAATTAACCAGATACAGATGTTTCTTCTGATTTGAAAGACCAGACTTCCACGTTTTAACCTACTCTGGGATGGTGACTGTGGCTTGCATAGAGGTGATTTGAACTCTGGTCTGTGTAAATGTCTGAGTTAATGGACACTTTAACTGTGACTTCCTCCTGCATCAGGACTGCTCCTCCACCAAATCTGCTTGCAAGGACTCCCTCACTAATGCACGTACAATTGGTACTAAATTCTGAAAGTGACCTTGACAAATGTCAGTTTAATCAGAATGTCAGCTTATCAGAGCATTTGCAAATAAAACCTAATGCTAGCTGAATATTGTCATGTAGGAAATATCCTCGTACTACTTGTCAAATGCATTTAGACCAGATGTCTGATGTAAAAGCAAAGTCAGTAAAGTAACAACAGTTTTGCCTTTTTTTTTTTTTCTTTTTTTTAATACAGTCCTCATTTGTAACTACGAAAAATGACAAATCATGCTGTAGGGTTTCCCAAATCTGAAAATTAAAATTAAGAGTTGAGAAAACAAGACAGCTCTTAGCTTTCTCCTGGAGTAGAAAGTGTGTCTTTCTGCCACCCAAACCAGGTTGCTGAATAGCTGGAATTAGTAGGACAGAGGTTTGGAGCGAAAGTCTAAAACACTGGAATTTCTCCTTTTGAGAAACCAGCAAAGCGAAGCTGTGATACCACAGCCAAGGGTTATTGGAAGAGCTTTCAGTAGTTCGATCCTCAGAGATTGCTTTTGACACAGCTCTTATTAATTTTCTATTTTTAACCAAGAATAACTCAGGCAACATGAGAAAACGTAATGACGTGAAAAGTTTTCTCTCTACACAGTGTTTTGCTGTTTACAGCTAAGATCTTTGCAAGGCTTTGCAGTCAGAATGCCTCAGTGACTCTCTAGTGCTGCAGAGAGCAAACCAAACTAGGCATGTTCAGCTGACCAGAAATGAAGCTGGGAGTCTTCAGGACGGTTCAGATTTGTTAGTTTAACACAGCTGCTTTCTTTTGTTGGTTTTGGGGTTGGCTTTTTTTCCCCCTTCTCCTAACTCTTCCTTTTTCTTTTAACTTAGTCTTTGCAGGATTTTCATATTTCCAGATAGCGTGAACTTTTGTTTTAGGATTTCCCTCCTTCCCAACCTGCAGTTTTGTTTTCCTGGCAAAACATACGTGGCTTTGCAAGAATTCATATGAAAGTACAGCTGTATAATGGTTATACAGCTATATAATCTGTCTAATGATGGTGTTGTCAGGTCTTCATTAGCACCGAGGGTCCTGCTATGGTACAAACCCTTCTACAGGTCATACATCAACCAGGTTATGGTTTTTAAGAGCAAAAAGTGCAGTACCAATGACTTACATTTTTCTTTTTTCATTTATTTTTTAAGAAAAATTTTTTACAGAAGAAATAGAATCTACTTTGGCAGGGAAAGTGGATCAAAGTCTGCTTTCTGTGTGGCCCCTTGTATTTCATTACATGGTCTTTCAGTTTCCATGTGTGGAAAGAGAGATACCTACCCAAATTGTCACGTAACATGTAAAGGGTGTGGAAAAAATGAGCCCTTGAGGGAAGCTGTCATCTGGGCTTGTGTAAGAGAACCAAAACCTATCTAGATGGAAAATACGCTCCTTTGAAAGTACAGCAGGTCCTTTGGATTGGATTAGTTTGGGGTTTTTCATAGAGAAATAAGTTATGTTCGTAAAGTGGAGACCTTCTGTGTTTGCTAAAATCATCATTTCAGGAATGTGAAAACAGAACAGAAAAGGAAAGCAAGGAGATCTTTATTTGGGATAGCAAAGCTGTTGGTTTTTCTGAAGAAGAACAGGGTGACATGTTTGTTATGAATGGAGACAGGAGCTTTATAGTGTTATCGGGGCAGCCAGAACCACAAGTTCTTTAATAATGGCTGATAAGGTCTAATACAAAATGAATTATCATTTATCAGACACAAAATCAACAGACATAAGACTTTTACTACACAGGAATAAAACAAAATAAACTACTAGTAGATGAAATGCAGCGCGTGATCGAGGTACCTATTATAACAGCTAGCAAAAAGATAATATAACTTAGGATTCAATGTTTATCTTACCATCCAGTTGTTGATGGGGAACACATCAGAATCCTTTCCCTCAATTCCCAGGAAAGTAACAGCAGAGTTTGTGTCCAAACTCTGGGGAGAAGTCCTACACATTTCCAGGGTGTGTGTAGGAGGCTTCTACCACAGTCATAAGTCATGTGTCTTTTATAGTGTAAAACCGAGTCTCTGGTCATTATTATCTATTTTCTTTCATCTCTTTCCACACCTGCTCTCCTCACCAAGATGTTGGTTCTTGGTTAGGAGCTCCAGACTCTTAGGCCTTTGACCTGACCTGGGTTATCTCTGCACCGGCCTGTGGTAGAGAGAGGGAGAGATGGTGAGGACGTCCTGCTACAATGCTGGAGATAAAAAGAGTAGAGATCAGTGAGTTTCTTCAAAGGCCACCATTCCATTTTCATAAAAGCATTTCTTCCTTTGTATGACTGGTCAGAACATGTATGTGAACCAAGACATGTATCTGAGCCAGGTTGCCTTTGGTCTGTCTTCTGTATTTTTGGCATTCTTGGCTCCTAGATGAAATAGCCCTGTGGGTGAAATTGCCCCATAGCTCTGATTTCTTTAATAGGGCTCCTCCTGTTTGGTGCAGCCATACTTGGTCTCTGCATGGTAAAAACAAGCTCCCCAATTCCCAGGCTGTCTTGACAGACATGGGATCTCAGCTACAGTTCCACAAACATACCCAGCCTGCTTCCAGGGGGTTTATCTTCCTCTTCCTTACTAGTAACCTTACTGGTAGTAGTCATGTATTAACCCTCAACTCCAGGTCCACATGGACAGAAAAACTTGGGAGCAAAATTTAGCCACAGTCTAGCACATAAAATCTTTTAATCCAGTGTTTGAAGAATTACAGAGATCAAGCTGTCGGATGATTTGTGGTTCTACTCCATTAACTTTAAAGAGGTTGAGTTTGCAAATCTGTTGCACTAGATTTTTAAGACAACAGTGTATTCAATAGTATGTTTCCTTTAAATATATGCTGATGATGCTGATAATAATTAAAAAAAAAATTGTTTTATTGTATCTGTGTTCCGCTGAAGAGGAAGGGAGGAATTGTGTTTGCAAATGGTTAGAGCCACATCCTCTGGAGATCTGCACAGCAAATGTGTGCACTGCTTTATATTTTATAGCAGCAGATGTGCTGGCTTAGCACTGAATAACTCTCATGTTCTCTCCCTTTCAATTACACCTCTTCCTGGAGCTGGCAGCTGCAGCAGACATCAGCCTCCTCCCGTGCTGGACTGGGCCTCAGTAATTTGTTATTCCATGTGGCTGAGGTCTGCAAGCTGACCAGAACCTCAGCGCCTCACTCAGGGGCGAGGGGAGAGAGAAAGGTGCATCCCCCTTTATGGTTTGAACTCCTGGCAGCCTTCCGTGCTTCAGAGGTCCCTGCTCATGTCTTCACTGCTGAGTGAACAGCACTCAAATTAATTCCTCTGTGGCTCCACTAGGAGCGGCTTCCCTGCAAAAAACCCAGGAGCTGCAAAGAGATCAGGTTATGGCAGTGAGTGACTTGGAGCTGGACTAATTGGAGCACTGCAGTCTCTGTCCCACCTGATGTGGCCTTTCAGGGCTTTTCCTCCTCGTTTAAGTTTGTGTGTGAACAGGGAGGGTGTGAATTAGGGGCAGCACTCCAAGTAAGTTCTGCAATGGTATTTTTGAGACTATTTGTGTTATATCAATACCAGTTATATTCCTTTTCCCCCTTTTCTGCATATATTTAAAGATTTAAACGCTTGAGGTTGACAGAGTTGGACAAAAAAAAATTGCCGCTCATTTGGTTTTTTGGAACTACACAATTTTGTTGAAATTGCACGTTTCATAAACTGACCTGAAGAGTTATTAACTGTTTTAATAGTACCTTGTAAGAGCTTAGTCCAGGTTAAAAATAAAATTACAGCTGTTGGGACCAGACCGAGTTCAAGGCCTATTAGTATTGTCTTCAGGGAAAAAAAAAAAGAAAATCTGTTGTTACTAACAAGGGTTTGGGTTAGAGGCCATTAGGTGATTAGTGGGATCACAAATGCCACAGAAGGAGCTACACATCAGCATTGTCAGGCTCTTACTTCCCAGCACGTGAGTAAAACAAACACAGAGCTGTGGTTTGTTCTTGGCTTTTCTTCACTGGCCCTCTGTGAAAACCGGCTCCCATCTGGCAAACCAGGGAGCTGCGGATTCAAGCTGTGCAGTAACCGGATGTAAAGGAAAGAGTTTTTGCTTAGATGTGTGCTCCTAGGTTTGACTGCCTTGTTTTTGAGGCAGACGTGGATATGCTGGGGGGGAGGAAGAAGAATGTGGGGTTTTCCCTGGATACCTTCAAAACTGAGTCTCCAGCGCTGTGGCTTTTCTCTCTTTCTCCCTTTCCAGTCCTTCCTCCAGTGCTGGTTCCACGGCAGAGCGAGTTCAACCCCGAGCTCAGCCTCTTGGCGCAGTTCCGCAGCCTGGGACAGAACGAGCCGCTCGCGCTGCACAACGCGACTTTCCCGGGCTCTTCCCAGCAGCCCAGGAGTGACCCATTGCCCCACTCGCCCAACAGCAGCTTTCCAAACTTGCCTGGAAGCAGCAGTAGCACCTATCCGCAACCTCCAGCCAGCTTGGACCTGGGAAGTCCTTTCCAGATGCCAGGTACAGTCAGCTTCCCTTCAGAAGGGAGAAGGTGGTTGGACATCACTGCCATCATGGGTTTTTTGCTTAATAACACCAAATTATCAGCCAACACTTGTGTTCATTAGCAAGCTGAGAGCTGTAAGGTAATGAAGACTACAGAATCTCTTCGTCTGGTAATGTTGAAGGCTTTAATATTGTGCTTCTTTCAAGCACAGTTAAAACTGTTACAGTAAAACTCCTGTGGGATGTGGGGAGGGATCCAGAATGTTCTGGGGACCAGTTCAGCAGTTTAGCCCACAGAGCATAGTGTTCAGTGCCCCAGAAGTGTAATGCTAGAGATCATCCTTGCTTGAGAAAGAAATCATCGTAAGTTCAGCACAAGGCTTTAGTTCCGCAGAAAAAGGGTATTTCTCAAGGTGATCCCGTTATCGCTACTTCCTAACCATTTCTTCACATAGTGGTGCAATTTCAAGAAGCAAATACACTTCAGCTGTAACACAGGCCCTGTAAAGAACTCTTCAGGCTGTTTTACTACCTGAAGTCAGAGAAGTAAGGGCCTTCCTTTGTTGACTGGTGTCTGTAGAAAATTCCGTGAAGCTGCCTTTTTTTGGTCGTTATGTGCAGCTGGATTAAAATACTGCAGTAGCAGTCTGTGATGGGTTTCTTGATCTGAATGCTGGGAGAAGGATGCAGTACAAATGCTTACTGGTGTTGTTCGCCTGTTTTCTTCAGGGTCTGAGGGAGGGTATGTGTAAGCAAAGCAGCAGATTTGTGAAAATCTGTTTTTTATTACATGAACTTAATATCCATAGATTTCTGCTCTTGATAATTGTTTCAGATTTTTCTTTTCTGAGTGAAGACTACTGAATTTGCTGGAAGGAAGGAAGGAAGGAGGGTTTGTATTGACTTTTCTAAAAAATGTGAGAAGTTGCTGTGAAACCAGCTGTCTTTGTTAGCATGATTGCTGTGGCTGGGGCTCTTCCAACAGAGATGAAGACCTAACAAGGTCTTCCTGAATTCTGGCTTGTGGAAGTTGACTTGATCTTTGAAGGTCTGTTCTGTCCACATGCCCTTCATGTCAGCAGCTGCAGTGAAGAAATTGAATTAGAGGGGAGGTCAGGATACTGATGTCCCTGAAGCTTAGCCCTGGACAGTTGTCCATCTTGTGCTAATGGGATGACTTCTGGAAAATACAAAAATAAAGGGGCAAAGCGTCCATGAAAACTTTCTAGGTACTGGTTAATTTGTTGCCTGTGGCCTTGGGATCTTGTGCATGATCAGCATCATGTTTGCAAATATTTAAGGCTTAGTAAAACATGAGACTCACAATCCAGTGCAGTTTGTTAAGCTTCTAATGCAGCTCTGTTGCCATCTCTGTCTTTCTGTGCTGCTTTCTCATCCAGCTGAGGGTGTTCAAGAATCAGCAAGGCACCTGCCAGCAGTAGATGTAAAGCTCTCAACAAAATACCTGCTAAACAATAAGCAGTTAATAAATTCAATAAATGTGTGTTTTCTTAAAAAATACATTAAAAAAAATAAATCCAAACAAAGCCACCACTCCTCAAAAACCCCCAAAACTTACAAAGCTTTCTCCTGCCTTTTGTTGACGCTAATTTGGTTTTCAGAGTTTTGGAAGTCCCTGTGATAGTTTTCTGTGGTCGTTTGCAATCCATGCTCTCGGTGATGGAAATAAGTGTGAAATGAGCAGCAGCAGAGAGAGCACAGTGGTGATCTAATCCCAGCTTTTGCAGAGAAAGCTTGCAGGTGTCAGGCAAGAGTTTCTCGCTCTTGGGTGTACCTCTGTGCAGTTGATCTGGAGGAGAGTGTCCTCTGGTGTGTCGGGAAATGGTGGCATTGGCAACTTCCTGCAGCTTCGGAGAAACTTTTTGGGAAGCTTTCCCAGAAGTGGAATAGGCAGCTGAAGGGCAGTGTTGGCTGGGACACTTCAAACAGGGCTGAAGGCCGGAAGTTGATGAGTGTGGTCATCATGCACGGGCTGGCAATTCAGCCTGAGTGGGACAGGACAGAGACACTGACAGAGAAATTCCAGACCCAGGTGGCCCCTTCTGCAGAATTTGGGTTCCTGAACGCTTTCTACTGTTCCCAGTCTAGGAAAATAGAATGAATACTTCACACTGACAGTGGTAAGGCCCTGGATGTAGCTGGGGTATTGGCATACTTTGCTGGTAGAATTGGGTTGGAAACAGAAAAGCTTGAACAGAAAGTTTTCTGCTCCACCTTTTGTTCACTTTTAACACATTCAATATTTACACCTGGCTGGACCCTGAGACCTCTTTGTGCCCTGATATTTGCGTGGCACTCTCAGCCTGCAGAACTGTAGGCTGGAAACACAGCTGAGCTTTCTGTTGTGGCTTTATGTGGGGTGAAGTGACTTGTTTTTATTGCAGTTGTGCTTAATATGCACAGTAATTATTTGCTTTCCTTATTTGAGGTCCGAGATTGCTTTTTCAGATTTCTGGTGGGTGGAAGTTTATAGCTGGAAGCATTTCTAGGCTCCAGCTGTTTATGTGGATGTGTAGATGTGCTTTAAAGACAGGAAAGGACTCGTGGATCTGTCCCTTTTCTGTATTTAGTTGATACTCCCCGGTACACTTACGCTTACCTGCCTCTGGAAGATCCGATGACACACGACACCGGCCAGCCCATGGATACCAACACAATGGCATCTGCAGTTCCCCCTGACCAACACAGAGAAGGTAAGAACACTTCTTGTTTCCTGCTTCACTTCTCAAAAGTAGGGAACCTCCAGAATTTACGGGTAATTAATGAGTTTTAATTTTGGATGGATGTTGTTCATGAAAATTTTTGTCTGCAGAAGAAAGAACGGCCATGTAGTTTTTCTTCTGTTGTTGTAAGGGATGAAACAGTAAAGCTGGAGATTGTTTATAAACATCAATGTTTATTTAAGACAGGAATCTATCCCATGACTTTAAAAATGTAAATTATATGGGGTTTACTACTTTCTTACTCCCAACCAACTCAAAGACCAAAGTAATTTTATGTTTTCTGTTGGGAACTTCTGCTAATCTCTGAAAGGAAAGAACTCCTATGAGGCTGCCCATTTCTGCATGTGATACTGAAATTACTCGTGTGCAAGCAGAGGAATCTGTTTCTCTCTTATGATTACATTCATTTATTGGAGCAATGCAGTTAATGCTATAGAAAACCTGCTGAATTGTGGAGGACAAATACAGCTCTCCAAGCAAAGACTTGAGCAGAGGATGGATGCTAAACTGTCAGTGATGTAAATGCCCAGAGATATTTTACATGGGCAACTGGAATATCTGTATTTTTTCCTCTGAGACAGTACATCACATAAGATTGTGCTTTTTTATTCTGTTTTTGTCCTGAATTCTAAACTTCAGTCTCTAAAGAGTATGTTTTGCTTTTAATAAGTTACCCTTCTGTTTATAAGTTTGTGTGACAGAGTTTTTTGTATTTTATGTAGTTCCACCCTCTCTTCCCATTTTTGTTTCATCTTTGAATCATGCAGTGAGAACGCTTAGTTCAGAACACAGTGTTATCTGCCAGAGGTGTGGCATTGCTATAGATTTTAAAAATCTGTATTTAAAAAAAGGCCTATTGCTTTATGTACTGTGACACAGACATCTTTTATGTTTTGGATTGTTTGGGGTTGTCTGTTCATTTTTTTTTTTTTTTCTTTTTCCTTTTTTTTTTTTTTTGACTGACACTTGTTTTGCTGCTAATCTCAAGTCTGGTTTCAGGAATTATATCTGTCCTCTTAGAACAATTTGGGTGGCTTTTGTGTTAGCCTGTTTACTCTTTGCTTGGCATGAGTTTTTCATGTGATAAATCCCATCTGTAGCATTTCCACTTTTTGCTGGTCACACAGACTACACTTGGTGTGTATGAACAGTTTTCAAGAATTTTGGGCCCAAAGTACGTTTATCAATCTTTATGCCTAACTGCAGACCTCTGCATGTGCATCTCCCAAAATGCACAACTGTACTGTAGAATTCCCCTAATACTTTGAGAGTTGATAAAGAGAAAAGGGTTTAATTTTCCTTCTTGCTCTCTACCATTCAGCTGTTTCAAAATACAAATTGCGTCTATTGATATTTTTCCCTTTTAGTAGTTTAGTACAATGGATTATCATCTCTGTCCCTTCATGACAAAGAAAGACTTTTGGGTGCCTTCACATGTTTATTATTCGCATATGTATGCTGTGATTGCACTACTTAAAAAAAAAAAATCTGCTCCAGGTCGTAGAAGAAGAGTTTTTACTGTGAACTTACTGCACCATTTTTGTTGCAAACTTTTTAGAAAGTAGCAAATGTTTAGGAAATTTTTAGAAGTGTGTTCTTCATGAGGATTTGTTAGTCTTAAGAGATTTGATTTAACAAGCTGCACCCTGTCAATGAAGTTGGGTAGTTTCCATTGTTGGCCCATGCTGGGGATAGAGAGACTGGAGGTGCCTGCTGTGCATGGCTTAAAGCAAGTGTAAGGAAGTCAGAGTGAAATCTGTGAGAGAGAGATATCATGAATTCTGTAAGAATAGCCAGCTGGCAAGATTTCTTCCTGACTTTGAGACCTGGGGTAAAGTTGCAGCTTTGAGAATTGCTGGCATCTTTATGGGAATCAAAAATGTTGTAAGCTCTACTAATAATTAAAGACTGTTTTTTCTTTTTTTTTTTTTTTTTTAATAGTGATGTGAAGGGATAGGAAGTTCCAGAGTATCAGGAAAGATCAGCTTTTTACCAGTGTTTTTAAGCAAGTTATTAGCAATAAATACTATGCCCAGAAGTTTTGCAGGGTGATTTAGGATGTGTTATCCTGCTCTTGATTATTTGCCACCGTTTGTATCTGCTCTGTACTGCTGATTTGAGGGGGACTTTTGGGTTTTTGTTTTGTAACAAAAACTTGTAGTGGTGTGATCTTGTGTACAGAGGAAAATATGAACACTGATCGTAGTTGACTGATATCAGGAAAAACTTGGAGCTGGGAAAAGGAAACCTCTGACCAGAAAAACAAGTGTTCCCATAATACCAGTCTGATTTTCATTTTGGCACTTTGCCCTGGAGTTGTGATCTGCAAAGTTGGTGCTTTAGCAGCAAGTCCAAATTTTCTAGTCTTAGTAGTGAAATAGTGTCCTTCATTTAAAAGAAACCACAAAAAGCAACCACAACCTTTCTGTAGCCTCCTTTTATTTGGAGGCAGTTTAATAATCTGTAGCTGTATTTGGCACTTTAAAGAACGTGCTGGAGATGGTGTATGAAGAAACGTGGAGTTGTTGGACACCCACTGGGAAACTTTTTGTTTAAGACCTTTGTTGTCGTCTGGAGAAATTGTTTCCCGTGCACAGTCACAAGGGTGACATCAAGACTTCCATGTGTTTCTAGAGCTTGAATGATTAGAAGTGAAGCAGCAGTTGCTTGTCAGCTTCCTGTACAGTTCCCGGCTTCAGTTAGGAGCTGCCAGGGAAGGAACTTCTTGTTACCAGCATCTGGATAACTACATTATGATAAATCCTTGCTATTGCCGAACAAGTAATTTTTTTGGTGGTGAACAGTTGGAGATTCTGCATTTGGTAGCAGTTGATGAATAAAAGGTCCTCATTAAATAATCTCTTCCTCCAGTTGCTCTGCTCTCCAGCCCAGTGTAGCTGGTGGAATCCTGTGTGTTAATGCTGTGTTCAGCCTCCAATCCCAGGCAGTATATCTTCATACTGGGGATGTGTTTCGTTCGTGTTCCGCAGACACCTGTCAATCTCTCTTAGGTTTTTTGAAGTCTCCTACCGTTCTCCCAAAAAAAATAGGAGAAAGATTTGGTCACGCTCTGAACGCTGGAAGATTGATCTGCTGACTGTACATTTAAGCTGCCTTGCTGTACATTTGTAAAGTGAGAAACGGTCTCTGGTGCAGTTGTGTGACGCTGTTTCATCCTGTTGCTGTACAACTTTACAGTAAGCAAACAGGTGAGGAAGCAAAATTCCTCTGCTGTCTGAGCCTGCACCATGGCACATTGTAAGAAAGTGGGGCAGGAATACTGGGACACTGCTTGCTACACGCCCAGGAGCTTCCTGCATTTCTCTGTTCATACCTGGTGCCAGCCTCTGTCTCTCCTGAGTCTTGAGTTGAAACGATTCTACTCCACGTAGCCCAAATCTGCAGGGTTATGACTCCTCACAGCTCAAGCCTGCGTTCCAGCTGTTGGGCCGCAAGGTTTCCGTTGTTGCTTTCCAGATGTGCAGGCGGCTGCTTATGAAGAGCCGAAGCACTGGTGCTCCATCGCCTACTACGAGCTGAGCCACCACATCGGGGAGGCGTTCCGCGCGTCCTCCGCCAGCATCCTGGTGGATGGCTTCACTGATCCCTCGAACAGGGACAGATTCTGCCTGGGGCTGCTCTCCAACGTCAACCGCAACTCCACCATTGAGAACATACGGCGCCACATTGGCAAAGGTGAGTTTGGGCTCTGGCCCAGGCTGCCCTCTGACTCCAAAGAGGTTTGTTTCTGACTTAACTGCTCGGTTTATCATCTCCATCCCGAGGATCTGGTTCCTGTCAGAACCTCACCCCCGTTTCCATGTCAGTCACCACCATTTTGGAGGAGGGTGGTGTTTCCTGAGACAACAACAACTTGGGCCACTTCCCTCAGGAGTGAGCTGCCCTTCCCTAGTATGTGGGAGAAGTGCTTGTGATGGTAAACATATAATTTTCTGGCCTAGTCTTATAAACAAAGTATTGTTCCTAGCTGGTGTGTAATTACAGGAAGCTTTTACCCTTAATCAATTTTTAATTGCCTGAAGGCTATTAAAATCTAAATTAGAATGAGAGGTTAAGGCAGTTTGTCTAATGAAATGTCTTGATTTATCTTGATTATTGCAGTCTGTGGAAATCCAAATTGTGGTTCTTGGCACCAAATTTTTTAGCTAGCCTTAGTTCTAACACAAATTAGCTATCCTAACATGTATTCTGGGAGATGACCTGCTAAAACAGTTTATTCCAAATCCATTTTTCATAGGCTGGTGATTCTTTCAGTGGGAATTTTGTTCTTCCCTTCTATGTCTGTGACAGTCTTGCAAAAGAGAAAATCTTCACCTTTATGCCTGACTAATACAGTCCTCTTTTCTGAGAACTCACCTCTAATGCAAATGACAGGCAAAACTGACGTTGCCTCCTGCAATGGGCCATTCCTGCAAGGCAGATTTTTTAGGTACTTACCTTATCAGATCAGGTGGAAGCAGGTATGTACCCACACAGTCAGCGGCAAAATCTCACATGACAAGTCATGCACAGTCAAGGCTTTCTTACTGGACTGCAGCTGACTTTTCTAATCCTATGTGTTCACCTCTGTGATTTGTGACATTGTGGGAGGTGAAAGGGTTAAACAGCAAATAACCCCTTTTTAAACATACAAGGTGAATTTTCTTGCTTTCTCAAAGCCTTTTGTGTCGGCAGCAGTCAATTCCAAGGTTCTCTGTGTGTTGCTCTTCTGGGGCTTTGCTGCCGTGGATGAGAGGCGAGGGAACAGGCACTAGAAGGGGAAAGGTCTGTAAAATGGCTGTGTACCCTCATGTGGCAGATATGTCTGATGAATATAAAGGCCTTTTTTATTTCCTTCTGGAATTAAAGCTAGCTGACAAAACTTGTGCTACCCAAATTTGCATTCGGGACTTCTCCAGAGAATCCAGCTTGGGGCTGCTTTAGTATGAACAAATGATACAGCAGGTTTCTGCTCTCTCTGCTTGCATTCCCAGTTATTGTTTTACTTAAATATAATGAGAAAAAGTTCAAGTTGTCCAATGGAGGGCATCAAAACTACGGTGCTTGCTAGTTTAGAGTTGTTGAATATACATGTTGATTCCCCTTACATACATACATACATAAATAACCTTCTTTCAGATTGCCTGCTGATGAAAGAAAAAAGTAAAACTGAAGCTTGAAGACAGATGATATTCTGATACACAGTTAAGGTTTATCTCTTTCAGCAGAAGCCTGTCTCTGTGGAGACACAGCATGAAAACAGACACAGAGTGTGAATTTGCCAACCCTCCTTACGCCAACCTTCTCCTCCCAGGTGTCCATCTCTACTACGTGGGCGGGGAGGTGTATGCTGAATGCCTGAGTGACAGAAGTGTCTTTGTGCAAAGTCGGCTCTACAACTACTGCCATGGGTTCCATCCCACCACAGTCTGCAAAATCCCCAGTGGCTGCAGTCTGAAGATTTTCAATAACCAAGAGTTTGCTCGGCTCCTGGCTCAGTCCGTGAACCATGGCTTTGAGGCAGTGTATGAGCTTACTAAGATGTGCATTCTCCATATGAGTTTTGTAAAGGTATGCGAACATACGCTTGAGATTATTTCGTAAGCAAAATAAATTATTTTTTCTTAATGTGGTGATTTTGAATGGTCCAGTAACTCCCTTCCTCAGCCTAATAACAGCTGTTGAATTTTAAGTATGGAATGTTTGTTAGGTCTAAGACAGATCTTAGTGAAATGAAGTATTTGTGGACAGAAATCCGTCTGACCCACATGCCTAGAAAATGTTTCTTCCTCTAAATGATGACCAGAAGCTCCCAAATTAGGAGCTGCAGTCATTATTTAGAGTGATACGCATAAGCTTTCTGTTCTAGGAAGGCGTGCAAGGGCAAGATTTGTGATGTGGCTGTTGTGTGAGTGCCAACACAACTACTGATACAAAAGGGCCGGGCATTATGTGAAAGTAATAAATGAAGATGGTCATATTCCGAAGTGCTCTTCATGATGGGAGGACGGGAACTTCCTGATGTATTGAGACGAGGGTTCCTGAAATGGAGTAGATTATTTACAGCTCTGCATCCTACAGAGATGCATGGCAGTGCTGCCTGAACAGTCAAACAGGACCTCTTGTGTATTGGAAGTTGCACTGCCGTGTTAGAGCTGCTGCTGCCTGTGCTGGGAGCTGGGAAATCCCTTCCCTAAGGGGTTAATACAGAGCAGAGCAAACCACCTGCAGATGTCATAGTCTTGTCTCCAGACCTGCCCCAAAAATGGTTCACGTGCAAAACAATTTTGAAAGTTTTTAAGTATCTCTTTATATGTTTAGTAATTACTGTAACAGAATCAGGTATTGATGCCTGATGGTTTTTTAGGTCTTTTTCATTTTAAACTCCTTGCCTTCCTTGAACCCATTACGCATATCCCTTGTATCCTAGCCCCACATACCTATAATTCTTGTAGTCTGATATGTAGCTCAGTTTGGGGGCCCTACCAAGCAAGAAGACGAAACATACCCAGTGAAACGTCAACAGCTCTACACTATCTCAGAGCTATAGGCTCCAACCTTCATGGGCCTCTTTTTCTCTGCAACATGTTTTTGTAAACTAGACTGGAATTTCATTGAGGGGGGCTGAGGGGGGTAGGGGGACTCTTACTCAATCTATCACATTTCTTATTGGGGATTTTAGATTGATATGCTAATTTGTGAAGTCCATAAAAACTGTATACTAGGGGTGTTGGGGATTTTTTTTTGTTGAGGGGTTGGTGAGTTGGTTGGTTGGTTTTGGTGGGTTCCGGTACCCGTGTTCGGGGCTTAGCCTGTTCCTGCACCTGTGTGGAGCCGTGCTCTGAGTTGGTGGCACTTGAATGCGTGGGGGGCCCGGGTGCTTGCTCCAAGGATCCTAGTAAAACCAAGGTAATTACCCTTTTCCCCTGCTACTGCTGTGTCTGCCTCAATTTTTTATCACTGAAAAAAGGCATCAGTATGAGCTGAAACAAAACCTGCCTCAACTTGAGGAATAGCCTGATGGGGAATGACCATGCCCTCGGTCTCCAAAGAGGATTGCTTCTGACTCACTACGCACTTTATCATCTCTGTCCTGAGAATTTGGTTCTTGTCAGGTGCCTCACCGCCATTTCCATGTCACTGTGTCACCTCATCCTTTAGCCTGTTGTCTTGGGTGTCAGTATAAGATGTAATCAAAAGTGTGTATTCTATTACCATCTACACGAGCTCTTAGGATAGGCAGGGCAGTGTTCTTTACCTTCTCCATGGCTCAGCTCTGGTAACGCCCTCCGGGGAAGCAGCAGCCACCCTGGGGAGGGGCCATCTCGGCTGATGGGCCATCAGGGTCTCCTGGAATGACTCATGGAATTCCATCCTCCCATTGTGAGATCCCCCGCCCTGAGGGGAGGAACTGCACATCCCTGCCTGTGTATAATCTGAGGCTTGGAACACCGCGGGAGCACTGCCGCTGGATTCCCAGAGGACA
Organism: Dasyornis broadbenti; assembly: GCA_013397935.1. NCBI lineage: Eukaryota > Metazoa > Chordata > Aves > Passeriformes > Dasyornithidae > Dasyornis > Dasyornis broadbenti. Next base: position 45,473 of record VZRN01004775.1, on the reverse strand, counting down.
AGAGCTTGAGAAGCACCACTGGACCTGCAGAGAAGGACCAGTCCTTTCTACAGGATCACCACTTGGACAAGACCACATGCATCACTCCAACGGGACTGCAGCCACCATTTAACTGGACTGCCACCACCACCCTGACCAACAGGGTGTCAGGTTGTATTCTGACTTCGTCAGTTTAAGCCATTGCTTCTGCATTATTGCCTTTATTTTAAATTTTCCTATTAAACTGTAGTTCTGACTTGGAATTTCTCGCAACATATTTCTGTGTGGGGTTAATTCCTCCACTGGTTTGCTTTCAAACAAGCACATCTGTGCTCTGTTTGGCATTATTTCCCCACTTTTTGTTCTGTTTTCAGTCTTGGCAGAGAAGATTTGAATATCCCTCTCTTCAGAGGCTTCATAGGGACCTCAGGAAGCTGGCAGTGATGTATGGGGAAATTTTGCTTCTGTCTTTAAAGACTTCCATTCCAAGAGATCAAGAGATCTCAAACGATATTTTGTCCACATTTGCAATTTTTTTAGCCTCTGATTTGTTTGTTGAAACATGATAATAGTTGGTGGATCAAGGCTGCTATGCTACCCTGCTGATAATGACTGCTGGAAATCGTTTTGGTAAGAAACAAGTTTGCTTATGTATTTAATATTATAAAATGAGGTGATTTGTTTTTTTTTTTCCCCCCCACTTATGATTCTGTTTCCAGGGCTGGGGAGCTGAGTATCACCACCAGACTGTAACGAGCACTCCATGCTGGATAGAGATCCATCTCCATCATGCCCTTCAGTGGCTGGATAAAGTTCTTACTCGGATGGGCTCTCCTCGCAGTCGTGTTTCTTCAGTGTCTTAAAAGGTCCCAAGCTCCTGCATTTTAGAAACAGTTGAGCCTTGCACGTTCTTGAAAGATGTGTGAATCAGACACACTTTTTTTTTTCCCCCCCTCCTCAACTGGCAGCTGCTGAAAAAGAGTCATGGAAACACCTGAGTTCTGTGACCAACTGTTGGATTCAGAAAACAAAGATAAATAAACCCTTTGCCATACTGTTGGTGCAAAGAATCCTAGTTTACATTTCAGTGTACTGCTGAGGAGTTGATTTGCAGGGCTTAGTGCAAGAGAGACGACCAAGCCAAAGCCAAACTCGGAGTTCCCAAAGGATCTTCCACTCTTAAGGTTCTCCTTCCTCGCATTCAGCACTCACCCCCGTGTCCTCTGGAACTAAAAGCCAATGCTGGCCAAGTTTGTTTTCTGCAGGCTCTCTTCAGTACTTCTTAAAAATGTGAAATTATGGTTGCTGTTCTCTTTAAAAGTACAGAAATCATAAGGTTTAATCTCAATAACTGTGTACTGTCTCTGAAATTGTGTCCTGACCATACTGCTGTGAGAATGTTAGGTGTGGGGTTTTTTGCTGATTTTATGTATGGTTTATTTGAAAGTTTAGAAATTAATGAGGTTTAGACCATAAAGGAATTAGGAATACTTGAATGGGGGGAGGAGGGAGTTGGAGGAGAAAATGACAGCTGAAATGTAGAATATATTGTAAACTTTGGGTGTTTGTTTAAACTGAGGCCTGGATTTTGTTGTGCAACTTGTTTTCATAGAGGCTTCATCCTGTTAGTTCTGACTATTTTTGCTTCTTCCTTTTCCCCCAAAGCAATTGTGCGTCTTCTTTTCCCCACGAAGAGGACCAAATGATTGATTACTGCAGGTTGAAGGCTGCAGCTCGGTGTCTTTCAGGACAAATTTGTACAGAGTGCTCTTTAACTCTTGAGCAGTTTTATGCAGTTTATTTTGTGAGAAAATCTTGTTTTGCCAAACCTGGTGACTGTTGATTGTGCGGAGGACTTCAGTATCCCTGTGGGGGTCTATTTCAAACTTTTAATTTTTTTACTGCTTTATTTATTTTCTTCTCTTTGCTCTTTTATATTCATGTAAACTGTATTACTTTTAAGTACTTTTATTCCAAAACTAGTGGGTCCTCTACTGGAAATTTTGAATAAAACCTGTAGTTACTGCTTACATTTGATCAAAACCTTGTCTTGTCCACTTCTTAGCAGCCTCTTAACAAACCAGATAAAGATGTGGTCTTGGAGGAGGAACAGGCAGAAATGAAGATTTGCTGAGCTTAGACATAATGATTGGTGCAGGTCAGTAGCCATGCCAAACTCAGGAGCCTGAGGGGAAGCTGAGCAGCAGAGATGAGTGTGTGTTCCGCCCAACAAATGCATCTGTCTGACACTGTAATGAGTAATAGCCCTTTTTGGAGTTGAGTCAATCCCACCTTTTTCTCGTTTTCTTTTTTTTTTTTTTTTTTTTTTTTGTTGTTGTTGTTGTTGTGTGTATGGGGTTTTTTTGTTTGGGTTTTTTGTTTGTTTTTTTTGTTTTGTTTTGTTAAAGTTAATTTCGCTGCATGACTCACTATACATTTTTTAAATTAACAATTGTTCCCCTTCTTAGGGGGAAAAACATCCACAGTGTTCACATTCCCTATTGAGAAGAACCTGGTACTTTTAAATTCCAAGAAGAGTTTTTTTGGTTTTTTTTTCTGATTCAGTTTGACGTACCTTTCTCATAAAGAAGCATTCATATCACAAATGTAAGTCTTTAAACTAAATAAAATTTAAAGACAACCAAAAAGAGAAAGAACGCTGTTTGCTGCTCAGTCACTGTCTTTGTCTTTGATATCTTCAGCCCCTGCTAAATAAACTCCCAGCTGTTCCCAGCAGTTTCATTCCTTTTGTGGGAATGCAGCTGTGAGGTAGTGACTTCTTTTTTAGTTCGTGCTGTAACCATCCACCGTGCAAGTCTCAAGGAGTGCTTCTACTTGGATGTTTTCACGTTTGGATCATCCTGTGCAAGTTTGGATACACTCTGAAAGAGCGTTGGAGTAAGACAAGACAGTTTTATGTTGTGACTGCTTGGAGTGTCTTTTATGTTTTGGGCTGTAATGCCTCTCTGTTTTTCCTAAATAGGGATTAAAATTAGAAAACAGCAGCTCTGCAGTGCCTCAGAAGCTTTCAGTGGTAATCTGAATTAAGTGGGACCTGCAGGATCCCAGTTTTTCTAAGTTCTTCTGTTGTCAGTTTTTCTATAATACTGTTGAAAGTGACGGGTACATAATATTTTCTTTATCTGATATCCAGCTTTTTGCTTGTGGTGGGGAGACCTTAGGTGCAAGGGAAAAGTGCACCTTCATATGATGGCACAGAGTATGTCAGCTGTACTTTATTTAATAAAGATGAGTGGATTGGAGTAGCACCTGAGACTCTCTGGTGGTTTTGTCTGGGCTAATTTTTTTTCACGGTTCTGCTGTGGGGCTGTTTGGAATTTGTGCTGGAGACACCGTTGATAACATGGGGATGTTTCCCTTGCACAGCTCCAAGGCGTTTTCCTGCCTCACCCCACCTCACCGGTGAGGGGTGCACAAGGAGTTGGGAGGGGACACGGCTGGCACAGCCAACCCCAACTGACCCAACATTTATCCCATGACAAATGGAGTCATGCTCAGCACGTCAAACCTGGGGAAGAAGCAAGAAGGGGGTGTTTGGAGTGATAGAGTTTGTCTTCCCAAGTTATGTGGGATAGAGCCTGGATTTCCCTGGAGATGGAGGAACACCTGCCTGCCCTTGGGAAGTGGTGAATGAATTCCTTCTTTTGCTTTGCTTGTGTGTGCAACTTTTCCTTTACTTATTAAATTGTCCTAGTCTCAACCCACAAGTGTTCTTACTTTTCCAATTCTCTCCTCCATCCCACCTGGGGTGAGTAGTCTCTGGGTGGTGCTTAGTTACCAGCTGGGGTTAAACCACAACAGACAACCAGGAACACAAGAGGTAGGACAGAAGTTACCTGGAAGGATGCAACTGCTGGCTGGAGGCTCTTGTGAAAATTTTTGGAGCATTTTGAAGAAGTTTTCTTACTGATTTGCCCTACTTTGAATGATTGGAGTCAGCAGGAAAAGGGAAAGGACAAGAAAGAAAGGAAATTCTTGCTGACATCTCACAAAACAGAGATTGATGAGAACTAGAAACATGGACGGAGCCTACAGAGTCAGCTCTGTAACCACGTGAGGTCCTGCTGCCGATTTGGTTTATTTCCCCATAGTTTCCTCCATTTAGTCTGCTGAACAAAAGAGTTAAACGCAGAAGAGAGATCCCGTTCCTGGGAGTGAAAAGGCAAGACAGATGGCGTCAGATTCCCACTGAGGTCGTCAATAAGATCACAGTGATGTCTCCACCAACCAGCAAGGAGACACAAGCTTTCCTAGGTGCCATAGGTTTCTGGAGGATGCACATCCCCGAGTAAAGCCAGATTGTGAGCCCTCTCTACCTGGTGACCGCAAGAAGAACGATTTCCACTGGGGCCCTGAACAGCAACAAGCTTTCGCCCAGATCAAGCAGGAGATCGCCCATGCGGTGGCCCTTGGCCCAGTCCGGACAGGACCAGAGGTGAAGAATGTGCTCTACTCTGCAGCCGGGAGCCATGGTCTGTCCTGGAGCCTTTGGCAGAAGGTGCCTGGCGAGACACGGGGTCGTCCTCTGGGATTCTGGAGCCGAAGTTACAGAGGGTCCGAAGCCAACTACACTCCAACAGAGAAGGAAATCCTGGCAGCATATGAAGGTGTCCCAGCCACCTCAGTTGTTGGCGGCACAGAAACACAGCTCCTCCTGGCACCCCAACTACCGGTGCTGGGGTGGATGTTCAAGAGAAAGGTTCCTTCTACCCACCACGTCACTGACACCACATGGAATAAACGGATTGCCCTCATCACGCAGTGCGCCCACATTGGAAACCTGAACCGCCCTGGGATCTTGGAAATAATTACAAATTGGCCTGAGGGTGAAAATTTTGGTCTGATTGATGAAGAGGAGCAGGAACAGGTGACTCGTGTGGAGGAAGCTCCACCCTACGACCAACTGCCACAAGATGAAACACCCTAGGCTCTCTTCACGGACGCTTCTTGTCACGCTGTAGGGACAAATCAAAAATGGAAGGCCTCTGTATGGAGCCCCACACGACGGGTCACAGAAGCTACAGAAGGAGAAAGTGGATGGAGCCAACTTGCTGAACTCAAAGAGTTTGGTTTATGTAGAGAGGTCACCTGCTTGGACGTGGGGGGAAGAGCAGTTTGCCTTTGCACTCTTGATTTTCTTCTTGCAGCCTTCCCCAGTGTCCCCTGTCCTTTATATAGAATAATGTGTAAGAACATTATTCTATATAAAGAAAAACGGTATGCCTAACTACCCCTTCCCCTTTCTCATATTACAACTCTGAACTTCTTGGTTTTGCTGTTCCCTTAGATTACTGAGTCAAGCTTAGAACAAGCAGGAGAACGACACCTGATGTGTGTAGCGCTGCAGTAACAATTCACTCTTCTTGGAGCACTTGGTTCTTGGCAGGAGAGCAGGGTCTGTCTCATCTCGGAGCCCTTCACTTCTGCCCTCTGTTGATACTTTAGGGATTGGTAATCCTGAATGTTCTCAGATCTGCACGTGGAGACTGAAAGATGTCTGCTGTCCCATCAGATATTCCTTCAACTTTGTGGACCGGTCTCCTCCAGTCGAGATCACGATAGGCCATAGTGCTGGCACTATGGTTAGAGCACTGGTTAGAAACTGGTCCAAGCATGGCTTCATTTTGAAAGTGATTCAGCTGATGGTTTGAGTACAAACACTTTTCAAACCTCTCAAACACAGCTTGATCCTTCTCTCTGCTGGATTTGGGCCGTGCTGTTTTCTGAAGCAGTACAGAAAGACACTTACCTTGATCTGGATGCTCCAGAGACTTAAGAGTCCAGGAGTTGGGTTTTTATCTTGTGCCAAGAGAGCAGTTCTGTAAATACTCTTTCATGGGGTAGCTTTAATTGGGGTGTGGGGTTTCTTTGCTAATGACTGCTAATGACTGATGGCTCTAATTCAGAATACACACTGGGTGCTGTGGCCAGTCCGTTTTCTGACCCACTGTGCTGCTCTTGGTCTTTCAGGAATCAGGTCATTGCCTCAAAGTGTCCCTGTTGTTTCCCCAAGTCACAGCAGCAAGTTTGAACAGATACAGTGGATGCATGTGCTATCATCTTTTTCTTAGATCCCAAGGAACAAAAAGAGTTTTCTTTTACAGGTCAAACTTTAAAACGTGGTCTTTGTTATTTAGAATCCATTAAGAAAGCATGTGGTTACATAACCAGCGTTAGGTCTATATTTGTAATCTTCTTCCAGAAGAGCTGACCAAAGGGTTTTCAGAAGTAACCTTTGCTGAATGACATGCTGTCCTTTTGTGTGAGACACTGCAATTATCAGTAATTAATGCAGGAGTGTTCGTGTGCATGATGGCAGAATCGGGGAAGGAAACTGCCCACTCACTGAATTTTATTTTAAAATATAATGGTAAATAAATATGATTTAAAGTCAACTGAAAAGGTCAAACCTGGAGGTTTAGAGACATGCATAGAAAGCTGCTGTGAGGAAGAAAAGTTCAATCCCTTTTCTCTGCAGGAACTAGGACAAGAAATAGCAGGCGTAAACTGCAGAAAATAAAATTGAGTCTAATACTTGGGGTGGGGGAAGAAATTTCTATCAGTAAAAACAGTAAAACACAAGTTATCTGTAGAGGGTTTGGAGAATTGGTCACTGGAGATTGTCAATGACAGGGTAAAAAATGCATTTTGGGAATAGCAAAGGTGTTCTCGATGCCTTCTTGCACGCTTCCCTGCTGTGTGCTGTGAGTGTTTAGGGCTTGGTCTGAACTTTGTAGAGCTGAATTCTGTCAGAGACATTGAGGATCCCTTTGTCACCTGAATATATTTTCATACCTTCTGAGACACAGTGATTCAGTATCAGGCAGGCAGAGCTGTTTGCCCCCTCGTCTCCTCGTTCCATGTGCCTGTGTAGTTAAAGATGAGTTGCAGCTAACACTTTTATTGATTTGCACAGCTTTTCTAGTAACAAACCTAACTTTCTGCGGAGGAGTGTGTTCTGCACGAGCATTGAACCGTCACTGGGAGTGCTGGGAGTATGAGTGTGTTAAGAAATGTTGTTTTTCCCGAACACCAGCTAAAGGGAGTGTGGATTTGAATGACTGCTTACTTTTCCTTCAGTGGAGGTGAAATGTCATCGACATGTGATTCTGAAATGTGGCTTAAGAGCTGAGAGCTCTGACTTGAGCTCTAATTTTCTTGAGGTTTTTTGATTTAGTGTTTACAAAAAAATCTTTATGGCTCAGAGTTAGGTATAAATATGAGAAGCTTTTATAAAAACAAATTCAATATCCCTTCCCTTCAAGAAACATCTAATTCTGCAAGTACCTGCTGCTTTAATCCTTTGAGCCTCCACTCATTATATTAGCAGGTAGAAGAAGTCAGCAGCAGAAAAGGATGGAGATGGGGACAAGACATTGCAACACAGGAGGTTTCCTAGAATACTTGTAATGCAACATTATCAATATTTTGCTTATTCCAACCCTTTAGATTATTTTTAAGAATTAATGGGCGTGTTAAGGCCTTCTGTCAGACCTCTGCTATTGGTGACTGCACTCTCATTGACGTACTCAGCATCTGTTCCCGTATCAGTTCTTTCCTCATGAGAAGGAAGCAGCACTAGGGATACGTTCTCTTGGAATAAATGGCAAACCGGGACAAGGGATGGGAGTGGGTGTGTGCGTGACACATCCTTGTATTCAGGAGTTTCTGTGTTCATTTTTTAATGTTTCATCCATTGATGATTTGAGTAGTCTGCCTCTGGCTGAGCAGAGAGAGGGTTCCTGGAAGTTCCTGGAAGTGAAGTGTCCCTGGAAGTTTCCTTCCAGAAATGGCAGAAAGTCTGAGTCTAGGCCAGACTAGAGATACATGGATAGATATAAAACTAGACATTTTGGACAGGCCTAGATACAGCTTTTGGCATCTGACTGCTGCTGTTTCCTTCCAGAGCAGGGAACAGCCATTTAACACGTCTGATAGATTAGTTTAAGTCAAATAAACAGCTGGGTTTTTAATGCTGAGAAACTGAAATGGAACAGCTGATCAGACAAAAACCCCCTCAGTCATTCAGTCTATCCCCTTCTCTACTAAAATTGCAAAACATCAAATAAATACAGTTCAATCTGGTCTGAAAAAGATGAAGGATGCTGATGACCGGAAGCCATCTGAGGTGTGAGTACTGCAGATAAAGAACGAACAGGAACAGCAACAATATTGATAACAGAAGAGATAACACAAACTATTTACAAGGAAAACTGGGACTGCACCAACCGGTTCTTCCCAACCACGTGTTTTCTCCTGCCCGGAAAGGACAGCATTCTGCTTGGGGGAGAGAGAGAGAGTCCCTTTCCCTGTCCCTGGCAATGACCTGAGGTGGGATCGAATATAATGATGGGGTCATGGCCAGACTCTCATGTTCGTTGATCCCACCTCACATCATTGCCAGGGGCAGGGAAAGGACAGGTGTCTGCCCAGCATGGATCACCTGGAATGTGGGTCACAAGGTCTCGTGTTTACATGGGCCCTCTGATGGTGGATGAAGTCGGAGCAGAGGATAAAGCTCTTCCTACTGTCAGGGCAGTCACAGGGCTTCCCTCAGTGGTGGGTCTCTATGTGTTGGGTCGAAGGATGTCCACCAGGAGAAGCTCCTCCCACACTTGGGACACTCACAGGGCCTCTCCTGGTGTGGACGAGCTGGTGGCAGACCAGGTGGGACCTCTGGCTGAAGCTCCTCCCACATTCCCCACACTCGTAGGGCCTCTCCCCGGTGTGGATCCGCTGGTGCCTGACGAGGTGGGAGTTGTGCTTGAAGCCCTTCCCGCAGTCAGGGCAGCGGAAGGGCCTCTCCTCCGTGTGTGTCCGCTGATGTATAAAGACATCTGAGCAGCTCCGAAACCTCTTCCCACACTCGGGACACACACAGGGCCTCTCCCCAGTGTGGATCCGGTGATGGATGAGCAGGTGGTAGCTGTCGGTGAAGCCCTTCCCACATTCCAAGCAGCTGTAGGGCCAGTCACCAGTGTGGATGAGATGGTGGCGGAGCAGGTTGTATCTCTCACTGAAGCCCTTCCCACACTCCTCACACTCGTAGGGCCGATTCCCAGTGTGGACCCTTTTGTGGCGCTTCAGGTGGTAGTTCCGGCCAAAGCTCATCCCACACTCAAAGCACCTGAAGGGCTTCTCCCTGTTGTGAAGCTGCTCAGGGACTACCAGGTTGGAGCTCTGGCTGACGCTCCGGCTGCCTTCTTGGCACAGGGGAGGTCTTTCCTCTTCAGAGCTCCGTGGGCTGGGTTTGGAGCCCCTCTTCCTGCGGAATCTCCAGGGCTTTTCCTCCCCGTTGGATTCCTGTGCTGCGGAACTGCTCAAAACAGCCTCTCCCACAAGGTCTTGCTGTGGGGCTTTGTCCTCCCTGATCTCCATCCTCAGCTCACCGTCTGAGGGAGGAAAGACAGGACGGGATTTGCCTCCATGCCAGAGGGAAGGCGAAAGAGATCCGCCCAATCCGTCCCTGGCAGGATGGCGTCGGCAGCGCTGTTGTCCTGTGCCGGGGGCGATGCTGGGCTGGGAGATGGAGAAGAAGAGAGGGGGAAAGGGCAGTAGCTTCCTCCTCACCTGCCTGGGGGTTTTGGGGCATCCTCCTCTTCCTCACAGCCTCTTCCTCCATCTGGCCAATGTTTGGGAACAGGAAATCCTGTTGTGGGGAAAAATACAAGGTACGAGAACTTTGTGTTCCTCCTGCCCAAATCCATCTCTAGCAGTCACTGGGCATCGGGTGTCCATAAAAACCACCAAAGCACCAAGATTCAGTCCCCCAAAACACACAAATCACCAAGATGCAGCAAAAACACCCAATCAGGAACTTCCCCTCTCTGGTCTCTCCACTTTGGGCTTTGGGGGCGGGGTTCCCTCCTGTCTGAGCCACTGCAGGTCAAGCGTGTATTGGTGTTCCCCTCTTTGGGCTGCTGGGGCTCCTGGGAATTGCAGAGATCCCCCATTTCTGGGTGCCCCAGTTTGGTGTAACAGGGCTCCCAGGGGTCACCCCTGTCCGGGGTCCCTGTTTCAGGGACCCAGGGTACCCATGGGTCTGCCTTGTCCATGCTCCCAACATCTCCAGGCTGCCAGGGGTCCCCCCTCTCTGGGTAAACCCCTGTCCCCACAGTCTGCCATGGCACCACCAGGTCTGGTATTGCCCCTCTCCATTCTCCCCACTCATTTTCCATCCCCCATGGCCAGTACCTCCTGGGGACCCCCCTGTGCTGGGTCTGCGTGCAGAGGTTCTGGTAGCAGGGGGGCTGCAGGTGGGGTTTCTGTGAGCCCTGTGGAGAGAGGAGCCCATGCTCGAGCAGGGGAAGGACTCTCGACTCTTCTCCCTGAGCAGCGGCACAAACAGCGTGGGATGAACCAACCGTGACCCCAATTCCTGTCTCCCTGCACTGCTGAGAAGGAGCAGGGGGAGCTTGGAAGGAAGAGGGGTGCATGGGGAGGTGTTTTGATTTTATTTCTCATTATCCTGCTCTGATTTTGTTTGTAATAAATTCAATTAATATCCCCAACTCGAATTCAATTATTTTCCCCCCTGACGGCAGCTGATAAGGAATCTCTCCCCGTGCTTATCTCAACCCACCAACCCTTGGTTGTATTTTCTCTCCCCTCTCCAGTTGCACAGGACAGTGACAGGGCAGCTTTGGTGGGTGCCTGGTGTGGTCAGGCACCTGGAAGTGGTCAAGGATCCTGCTGGGAGTGGTCAAGGACACCCAAAACTGGCTGCTGAGAGGGATTTAGGAGACCCCCAAACTCACCTAAAGGGTCCTTTTCAAGGACATCGCCACCCCTAAAAGTAATTGGGAGACAAAAACTCACCAAACCCAGTAAGGGGGGTGCCAGGACAGCCCCGAGGTGAACCCCAAAATTGGGGTCTGGCCCCCTCAATGCCCCAGAAGCACATGGAGATCTCAGGTGTCCAAGCAGCTGCGGCCACGCCCAGCTGAGAGGGGAGTCCAGCAAGGGCACGAAATCCATCCCCAGCTGCATTCAAGTGCCCGAGGCAGGCGGTGCCTGTGCCCGGCCCAGCAGCGCCGGCCGAGCGCTCGCAGGGCCCCTCGGGGGCTGCGCTGCCGCAGCACAGAGCTCGGCACCAGCAGGGCCGGAGCTGGCAGGGACCGGCCGGAGGGCTCGGGCTCCGTGCCCAGCGGCTGCAGGGCCGTGAGCGACAGCAAAGAGCCCAGAGGAAGCCCCGTGTCCCCCCGCGTCCCCCTCCGGCCCACGCTCCCCACTCCCCGCTGCGGAGCTCATCCAGCGGCTCCGTGCTCCGCTCCCTCGGCAGCCGCGCCCAGCCCCGGGCAC
>VZRN01004775.1:304-33890 GCA_013397935.1 Dasyornis broadbenti | reverse complement strand
CCACGGCCACGGCCACGGCCGGGCCGGGCTGGTCCCCTCGGAGGCCGCTGCGGACACGGCGCCGGCCCGGCCACACGGAACCCCCTGCCCGCGGACCCACGGAGCCGCCGAGCGCTCCCCGCACCGCCCGGGACTCGGCCCCGAGCCGAGAGCTCTGCCCGGGGAGCTCCCGGCCAAAGGCAGCGGCTCCGGCCCCGGGCAGCCGCTCCCCGCACCCACAGCCCGTCCAGGGCCGCCCTGCCCGTGCCGGGGCTGGGCCAGCGCTCCCCGCACCCACAGCGCCTTCAAACCTCGGGGCACGGGCACAGCCAGAGAGGAAAAAGGACAGGGCAGGGTCAGGGCAAAGATCCTCACCCCCGACAAATCCCGCGGTGGGCCCCCGCTCCTGCAGAGCCCCGGCCTCGCTGGATGCTGCTGGCACCCCCGGCTCCCTCCCGGGCTCGGCAGGAGAAGCCAAGACAGCAGCGGTTTCCAGCTCCTCATCAGCCCGGGGGCCAGGGGAGGAGAGTGAGAGGAATGCCAATGTCTTTACAAACTATTCGATGGGTGAAGGTATGGGTGGTTAAGGTCTTTAAAATGCGTCTTAACGTCTCTACTGACTTTGGGCAGCAGGTGTGTTGCAGAACCCAGCCAGCCTGACTCCTACAGGAAGAATGAAACAGGGAGCCCCAAATATATTTCGCGTGAGCTCCAAATATCCCTCCCCGCTTCAGAAAAACCGCCCGGGATATTTGGGACGAGCTCCCACCCCCGGTCACCTGCAGGATGCGGGGGGGGCGATGCTCCCGGGGCGAAGGCGCTGCGGGTACAGAGAGCGGAGAACGCACGTGGTGTCCCTGTCCCTGCTCCTCTTCCTGCTCTCGCACCTTCCTCCTGTATCCCTCCTCTTCCTCCCGCTCCTCCTCCTCCTCCCGTTCCCCCTCCATCTCCATCCCTGCGGGCCAGGAGCTCTCGGATGAGCGGGGCCGGGCCGGGACACGATGGGACAGGGCTGGGTCACCCCCAAACCGAGCTGGGGGGAGCGGGGGTTTGGGGGGAACAATGGGAGAGGGATGGGAGAGGGGAGATAAGGGCAGGTGGGACAGCGAGGAAAGGGGAGCCCAATGGGGGTGCCCCAGTTAACCCCAGGACCCCCAAACCCCCTCCCAGTCCCACCCCGGCGCTGTGGGGGCCGGGCCGTACCCCAGTGCCGCCTCAGGGGGTGCTCCACCAGGAGCTGGTGGGTCCAGTCCCCGTTGGGGACAAGGTCGGTGCCCACCACGTGTCCCGAGAGCTCCTGCTGGCCCTGGAACCACCTCAGCTGCAGCTGCGCAGGGGAGAAATCCAACACGGAGCGGAGCAGAGCAGGCGGCGGGGCCGGGCTGGGAGCTCGAGGGCGAGATGGACACGCTGGGGGGCACTGGGAGAGAGGGGGGAGACACTGGGATAGAAAGGTGGAGGGCGGGGGGCGTTGAGAGGTACTGGGAGTGGACTAGGAGGGACTGGAGGGCACTGGGAGAGAGAGGGAACGTTTGGGAATGGACTGGGAGGGGCTAGGAATGGACTGGGAGGGAGAAAACACAAGGAAAGGCACCGGAGCTAAGGACTGGAAGGGATCCTGCCCCAATCACCAGCACGGGCAAAGCAGACTCACCCTAGGGCTAGGAACTGAATTTATTACCAACCACATCAGAACACGGTAATGAGCAGGAAAAGAAATCTTAAAAGCACCCTCCCCCAGTGGTCCCTCCTTCCCAGGCTCTCCCTGCTCCCTGCAGGGGCACAGGGAGATGGAATGGGGGTCACGGTCAGCTCATCCCACCTCGCTTCTGCTGCTGCTCAGGGAGAGGAGCCGGAATCCTTCCCCTGCCCCAGCGTGGGTGCCAGGCCCTTCCAGCAAAGCTGCTCCAGCGTGGGCTCCTCTCCCCAGGGATCCACAGGCGAGGCTGCTCCAGCACGGGCTTCCCGCGGGCTCACATCCTGCTTTTCTGCTCCGCTGTGGGCTCCTCCAGGGGCTGCAGGGCAATCTCGGCTCCTGCCCCTCCTTCTGCACTGCCCCGGGTGTCTGCAGAGCTGCTCCTCTCTTGGGATCCGGTGTTTTAAGACTTCATGGAAGAAGTGGCAGCACGACAAGAGTTCCTTGGCAAGGGACGCTCGGCCACTGACTGGATGGTTAAAGCACCCCGAGAAAAAGCACACAAAAATCTAAAATCAATCAGTCCAAATGGAAATAACCCCAACATATTTGTGTGGAGACTAGGGGGTGGGGGGAGAGAAAAGGTAGAAAAAGGATAAGGACGAAAAGGAACAGGGAAGACCCTGTTGGGTCACAAGGGTCAGAGTAGCACCCCCTGTGCTGAACTGAGCCTGGACTGAGCCAGAGTTTGTGCTTCAAGACCCAGCAGCCTTCACTGAACTTCAGCTGAACTGCACTGAAACTGAACCCATAACTCAAATTAAATGGAGGTCTCCAGCTGCACGAAACTGGAGTCCCAATCCCTGCCTTACGATCCTTCAGAAATTAAAAACGGGCAAGGATCCTTGCGCTCCACAGATTCCCACACAGTTGCAAAAAAAAAGTGAAAATTGAAGGCCAAAATAACTGCCTGCTGCTCATGCTTTGAATACATAATTGTAAAAATTATATAGATATGCAGATTATCATTATTAATGATATCTAAATATAGATCGTATTGTAAAAATGATATAGAATTGTAAAAATCAAATGCTGAGTTTACGAAAAAGAGCCCGCTGTCAATTTCTGCTGCTTCCTAAAGACAGTGTATTTCCAATTCTGTCTTTACCATACATCCTACAATACCTGAAAGCAAATGCAAAGCCTGAAATTAAAAAATTACTAAGTAATTGTGTTACACCATTACTCGTTCATTAAATGTCTTCTCAGGATGGCAGAACACCAGTCACACAAATCTTCCGTTAATTACTCTACAACAGAATTAAAACTGAAAGTTTAAGATCCTTATATACGTGTGTCATTAGAACAAAACATGCTCTAAAAAAGTTACTCTGATGAGGTTTTTTTCTCAAAAATATTCTTTTACTTACCATCTCATACAAGTAGAAAATCTGGAATAAAATTACTTGGTAGCAGAGTACTTTACCTCTCTTCCAAGGTTTTTGTTAAACGTTTTCACTACATACGCGCACATTTTGCACATTTCTATCACAAAAGGCAAAGTTGTAAATCAAGGTGTTAAAAACAAATGAGATAACAATGAATCACTGATAATCACAAATAAGAAGAACTAACTTTATTCATTATTTTCAAGGTTTTTTTCCCAACACGGAGAGTTTTCAGCATATTTTCTAAGGTTCTGGGGTTTTGTTCGGGATTTTTTTTAATCTATCGTCTTTATTTTCAGTTTTTTCTAAACATCAAGTGGTTTTTCTCGCCCTGTTTGTAAATATATTGTTTCTTTGGTGCAGAAGGGATACTGATGATCCTCAGCTCTGACATCCTAAGCATCTGCATTCGCTTGAGGGGTTTGGTGGTGATATTTTTTATTTAATGGTTAAATACTTTCCAACCCTTGCAGATCAAACTGATTTATAGTATTCCAGTGAATAAACAGGACATAACATAGCTATTACACATTTTTCCCTACCTTGTATTTTTTTGGGGTAAAATTTCATCAAGACAGCTGAATTTGACTTTATGACTGATTCAGGAGGGAAATAATTGAAAACACCTGTTCTAAGTGGCCCGAATGCAGAACAAAAGTAATTCTACCCACCAGGAGATATCAGTGTCTAACTCAAAAGCCCATTTCCCTTCAGAAGATTCATCTCTCTTCAAAAGGAGATAAACAGAAAGAATCTTTCTTAAAAGATCTTTCTTAAACTTAGAAAGAATAACTCCCATTTTAGTTTTCTTCAATTCCTTTAAAAGCCTTACAGTTTTCATCTTCATTATAAACCCTTCTACAACTGAAGCAGCATTAATACAAAGTATCATTATTCCTTTTTCACGAACATTTTAAGAGGCACAGCATGAGAAAAAATTTTAAACCATTTAGGAGTCTAAGAAACAATAGAAAAAGCAGTGCTTTGGCATTCACTGTGGTAAATTCCTCACCACACTCAACTCCCGAGCTGTCCTTGTTGCCACCATTTCCTGATTTATGATGGATGCAAGAGACAGGAAACCAGGATTTAACTTTTCATATTAGTGTCCTTTCTACACACAAGCAGAGATTAAAGCTTGTTCTCATTTTAACTTCTTGGAACACTGCTTTATCTGTGCAGTTTCTAATGCAGTTATGCTGGAGCTCAGATTCTGTTGTCACAACTTTTTATTCACCTGAGTAAAAAGAAAAGGAATCTAAAAAAAAAAAAAAAAAGGAAGACAGTCCTTGTCTCAAAAAGCAAGTACATGACAATGAGACCAGTTTCAACAAAATAAGACCGTATTTAAACATCTCATGGATGGATGCAAATCGAAACTATATCTGCTAAATAGGAAGAGAGGCCAGACTGGGAAAAGCAGAGTCAATGAGACTATTCACCATACAACTGCTTTCCATATTAAATCACATGTACCATAAAGCACACTGGAACTGAAATGTAATTTTTAACACCTATTCTCAGTGGCCCGTATGCAGAACAAAAGTAATTCTACCCACCAGGAGACATCAGTGTCTGACTCAAAACAGCTCTGAGAACAGCTGAGAACAGCTCTGCAACACTTGGGTCCATTTTTTAAGGTCTTGAAACACTTTGCCTGGGTTTGCTGAACACAGATGTTGTTTATGAAGAGCAGAATTCAGTCAGCAATAACCTGAGGGAACTGCTCTGCCTTCTCTCACTTTTTAGTGCTGCTAAAGACTTACTGTCATCCCAGTCAATTCAGTCAGTGAAGTTTCGGATACTGGATCAGCCTGTCACGGGTAGGGACAGCAAACTCTCGTTTCATTTCCAACAGTGACAACGGAATTTTCTATAAAACATTCAATTGCATAAAATAATCAAATGCTTTAGAAATTGGAATTGTTTGTTAAGGAAGTACTCTACTTTTACTAAAGAACAACACCCCTAAGCCCAGGGGTTTTTAAACATTGGAAATACCATAAAAATTCAGCTAGAATGAGCAGCGACAGACATTTTACCATTTATGGCTGCTTTGGTAGCCTCGTAGCAGGGCAGAGAACATCATTTTACATCTCAAAGGAACAATGCAGCCAGAACAATTCTCCATTTTTGTTCACAGGCTTAGCGGTGAGGCCAGTGGCTGAGAAGGCTTTGGCACTGAGCTACCATTTCCTCGCTAAAGGCGGTATCTCAAAGATGAAATTCAGGCAGAAACAGAAATCCAGACTGGCCACTTGTCTGTGCGGATGAATTTCCGTGTCTGTCGTTCTGGCAGCCATCACACCCAGTCCACTTGTTAAAACATGAGTAATAAAGTCAGAGCAGTCCACAACGTACTTGTCCTCGCTACGTAAAAACACTGGAGTCACAACATCACATAATTTCTTTTTTTTTTTTTTTTAATACAGGGAGTAGAAAATTTGGTTCTAACGTTACTGCAACGAACTGGAAAGATCAGGCACATACATTCAATTTTAATATGAATGTGAACTGTTAGATAAACAGTATCAGATGTGCGTTGTTTCTGAAACAACTGGATGTTACATACATCCTGTAGGAGCAGACGCCAGCTCAGGTTGGCTGATAACTGAGACACATTCACAATATGTGAGGCAAGTATCTGGGCTCAAATCAGACAAGGTTAGAACAGAACAAACAGGAATTTAAAGTGTCATAAACAGACATTACACGTGACTTTCTTAACAAATGCCTTGCCTGACGTAATTTTTCAGATGACTTCCCATCTGCCTTTTCAGTCCTTTACTAAAATACATAAAAGTGAAGTATTTCCTGGAAAAAAGTCAAGAAAAAGGAAGTATTTAACAAAATGCATTTAATAAAACCTGTAATTTACCAATAACACTCCAGCAAACCTGGAGGGAACAGCACACACGTTGTTTTGTTGCCAGGCATAAAAGTCAATGCTCTCAAAACCAGCGTAGCTTCTGTAAGGCAAGGCATCTTCACAGCACGGCTCTCAAAAGCAGCAATTCCAAAACCACAGTAAGGAAAAACCTTCCTAAAAATAATTTCACTGTACCCAGCATCAGAATCAGACTAACCATGGGATGTTCAACAGAGAAGGAAAACTCTCATTTATATTAAAATGTCTCTTCGATCCCTCAATTGCCTATTCAAAAAAATTATTCAGCTGCACTCAGAATCAGACTAACCATGGGATGCTCAACTGAGAAAAAACCCCCTCTCACTTATAACAAAACGTCTCTTTGATCCCTCAAATGCCTATTCAAAAAAATTATTCAACTGCACTTGTTACAGAAAAACTTGCAGGAACAGCCTTGCTTGTTGGTGTCAATCTTAAGCATCAAAGGTTTGTTGTGTTTTTTTGTTGGAGGGGATTGTTTGTTTGGTTTTGGTTTTTAAAGCAAGGAAAGCAGCGGCTAATTAAGTCAGTAATTTGTTCCATACCAGCTATTCACCTTCCTGGTGCTTACATAAAGCACCAAACTGACCACGAGATACTCCTTGGTCTCTTCCAACCACACAAACTCCACACAGACTTTCCCCTCTGCATCGGCGTAGTTCGCGGTGAAGATGTGGCCCATGTGGTCATAAAGGCCGGGCGGCCTGGAGGACAATTCCATGCGGAGCGGAGCGCTGAAACACCAGAAGGGCTTTCTGCTGTCGTCCAGCAGAGTCAGATCCATCATGAAGCAGCCCTAGGAACACAACCAGAAGGGATTATTCCCCTCCGTCATGGCACCGTGAGTGGATCCGCGATTTTAGGAGAAATAGCATGGGTTCAGAGAGTTCTGTATGAAAGCTGAAAACTCAAAATATAATTGATAGTGCTTCACTGACTGCTGCAACAAATACTTACTCAGAGGGGTCCTACAGAAATCAAAGCTGCAACCTACAGACTACAGAAGGTACCACTGCCAACCCACATCAGACATCATTTCTTGAACATTTTTAAGCCCTTACCATCTGTTTTTCTCAACTATTAATTACCATTCAGATAATGACAGCCCTTTCAGTACGAGAAAGCAATCTGAGTTTAAACTCTGGGGCTGAACTTGTGTGAGTGCAGCAATGTTTGCACCCCAAGGCAGGGCCCTCACGGCTACCCTTCCATGCCAGCTCTAAAAGGAAGGTATTCAATACTTTTGGAATGGTTCACAGGGCTCCCAGAAAGGTAATAATAATAATAATCATCATCATCATCATCATCTTTATGTAATTCCTCCTCTTACAAATTCTTAAAAATATTTCTTTACAACATTACACAACTACATAATTTTAAAATGCTGATTTTTAAAATTAATTTTGAAAATGCCAGATCTTGGGTCTTTGCAAGTTGACAGTTTCACATCTCCCTTGAAAGCAAAGGGGTTGTGTGTCATTGTTAGCATCAGCTGTTACTTATTCTCATGAGTTCTGAATCACTAAATGAATCAAATTATCTTAATTACGTTGTGTCCATGCACCAAAAGCACAAACAAACCAGCACCACATAGTCCATGCCAAAACCAAATTTGTTTGGAATGCTTTCTCTGTACTACACAGCAGTCTAACAGCTGACGTTACTTGGCCTTCACATGTTGTAAGAATTTTAGAGATTTATGTTAAAAGCCACACTGAATTCAACCCACATCTTTATCTTGACATGTTCAATCTGTCACCACGAAGTGAGGGGTTTAAAAAAAATATTATATTATTCATTTTGTCCTAGAAACGAATACTCAGTATAATTTATGCTGTAGGCACAGAGGAGAGAGACTAAAACTAAAAAAAATCTAAAGAATACAGCCACAGCTCTCTCCTTCTTCTGACAGGTAACTTCCCAAATTCTTATGTGCTACTCATGATTATTTTCATGGAAATAAAAAAATTCTGCCAAGCAGCTGTTAATCCCATAGAATCACAGAATGATCTGAGTTGGAAGGGACCTTTAAAAGTCTTTTAATTCCAACTCCTCTGCCTCACCAAGCTCAGGATGGAGAAAGAATTTTCTTTTTTTTTTTTTTCTGATGTACAATTTAAATTTTTCCTCTTTCAGTTTAAAAACATTGTCCCTTGTTTTGTCACTACAGGCCTGGGTTAAGAAGTCTCACGTTATCAAACAGTTATTCCATTCCACATTTATCCAGGATTCGCAGAAACAAAAGTTTTATTAATTTTGAGGTTTTTTTCAAAAGAAGTGCCAAAACTGAAATCACGTGTTGAACCAGGTCATTTTCCAGTTGTGCTTAAATTACATTTATCAGAATTTTTGGGACTTCTGAAATATTCATGATGATGAAGTACGTTTAAAAATCTGCGCCTTCACCACCATCGCGAAATCGACAGAACTGCCCCGAAACTTTGTTTGAAATAATTCTTTTAGGAATTTTATCCAGCGGAATGTGTGAGCATTGCTGTGAAACGCAGAGTTAATCCAGCTGCCCGGTGCTGGCTGCGGTTTCTGCCCGGGTCCCCTGGCATTTTAACGTTGCCCAGCAGCTCCCGACTTTCACTGCCGGTACGGCACAAACTGCAGCTGTTTCCCCGGGGTTTCAAGGCTCATTGCTTGCAAAAAAAAAAAAAAAAAAAAAAACNTTGAAACACCAAATTTCGAAAAAAAAAAAAAAAAAAAACAAACCCCAAAAAAAAAAACCAAAAAAACCCCAAAACCCACCAAAAAAAAAAAAAAAAACAAAAAACCCCCAACCAACCAAACAAGAAAAAATAAAACAGCCAACCAAAACCAAAACAAAAATAAACAAAAAAAATTTTAAAAAACCCAAAAAACCCAACCAAAAAAACCTCCAAAAACCTCAAAAAACCAAGAACCAAACCAAAACAAGAGAAAGACAAAACAAACAAAAAACCAAAACCAAAAAAACCCCAAAAGACAAAAACACCCCAAAAAACAAAAAAACCCAAAAAACCCCAAAAAACAAAAACAAAAAAAAAAAAAAGAAATCTTCAAATATGCTGACTAGGTAGTTAAGAATAAAAATTTAAAAACCAAAAGAGAGAAACANAAAAACAAAAAAAAACCAAAAACCAAACCAAACAAAAAAAACCCAAAAAACCCCCAAAAAGCCAAAAAACAACCAAAAAACAAAAAAACCCAACCAAACCAAACAAAAAAACCCCAAAATAAAACAAAAAGAAAAAACCAAAAAAACTACCAGAAAAACCAACAACCAAACCAAACCAACAAAAAAACCCAAAAAACCAAAACAACAAAAAACAAAAAAACCACCAAAAAACCCCAAAAAAACCAACCAACCAAAAAACCCCCAAAAAGCAAAAAACCCAAAAAACCAAAAAACAAAACCAAAAAACAAAACAAAACAAGCAAACAAACAAACAAACAAAAAAAAAAACACCAGAAAGCACCCCACAAAAAGTACATCTGCAGTAATTTTTTTTGTCCACCATTTGCAAGCAGGGCTGGTCAGTGTCAGCATCTCTGCTGAGAGATCGCACACGCATTATGGGTCTGTCATGCAATCCAGACTCTGTGAAAGAAAGGAGAAAACTTTTTTCCCCTCAAAATTCACATATTTTTTTGAACACTGGATTAGAGGTCTCTGTCTAGTTGCAGACACCTTCTACAAACCAAAACATTGCTTAAAATTTAGAGTATTTAGGATACACAACCAAAATTCTGTTTTGAGATAAAAATTTGAATATTTAGGATGCACAAACGTAATTCAGTTTTGAGATAAGCATTTCCAGAAACAGTAAGATATATCTGACCTTTACATTGCCTTTAGACACATCTGTTTCCCAGCATATGCCGAGTGTCCCAATAATTGGCCAGTGCTTCCTGCTCCCCTTCAGGCTCACAACTGTGAGCCTCAGGTATCCATTCTCAATGTCACCTGAAATATAAAAAACACGCAACATTACAGCGGCATAAACCCAATTCCGCCCAAGCCCGCTGTAAATCTTCTCTCTTCTTCTCTCCGTGTCTTCTTCTTCCCACTCACCAAAAAGAAACCCTGACTCACACCAAGCCCGTTATAGAAGGAGTTCAGCTGCAGCTTGGGGCTTTCTTTCTGTGATCCACAGCAGGAACAGCAGCTACAAATTCTTTGGTGTTTTTTAGTATAAAAATAGGAATGCCGCCTGAAGAACTTACGCGAGGATGCGAGGAGTGAATTCCGCATTCAGCATTTTGATTTCGTGCCACCAGTGCCTCCATCACTGCCCGCCAAAAATCAAACTCAACACTGACACACAAAATAAACGATGAGATACCTCCTCCAATTTTTTTTTTTACCAAATTATTTCAGTCTTTCAGCTTTGACTGGAAACCCAAATAAACCAAAAACAAAGGGTATACAAATAACTATTCCTCCTTGGAAAGGATATTTCATTATTTAAATGGACGGGCAGTATGCTTTGATTTGAATCAAGTTTTTAAATGATGGATTTCTTAATTTTTTAAATAGCTTTCCAAGGGCTCCTCTTTTTTAAAAACAGAATTATTATGATTTGTTATTTTTTTATTACTACATATAACCATACTTCTTTGGTATCTCCTCCTCTCCTCTGAGAAGAGATAGACTTTTTCTTTTAATTTTTCTTTTTTCCCTTGCTATCAGAGAAGGAAAATTAACCAGGGAGCCCAACAGTCTAACTATAACTTGAGGCACGTCACAGCTAACATGAACTCCTACTACAAAGAAAGGCGAAAATAAAAGTGTTCCATCATGACACATGCAGATTTCTTAGTAGGGTATTCCCTCAACAAGTTTCCTTGAACAAGAAATACTCTCTCAAAAGAGCAAAACTAAAACACTAGAGACCTCAATCCAAAAAAAAAAAAAGTATCTAGCACTCGCAGGAGACAGGAGGGGAGAGAAGGAATTCCCAGGAACGTAATTCTTGTCAGGATCCAGCAGCAGGCCCTGGATGGTAAGGGAACAAGTGAAGGGGCTTGTAGTGGTTTAAGATGCAAATGACAGAAATTAAAGAAAGAAAAGTGGTTTTTTTGCCTGTGATTCTCCTTCAATCAAGCCCAAGTAGCAGCATGGGGCTGCAGACAGAAACAGCAATGTCAGAAAGGCTGGCTGTGAGTTCAATTTGCGTGCAGGGGCAGCAAAACTTCTGCTCAGTGGCTGCTCGAAGCTGATACCTGGAGGCAGCGATGGAGAAAAAGCCCACACTTTCCCACAGAAACGTCTCTGAACTGCAGAGCCAAGCAGCTCCCGAGACACGGCTGGCCGCAAACCAGGGCTGCAAAGGCGTCACTCACCAGCAGGGAGCCCAGAGAATTCTTACTCTGGGGAGGAAGTGTGATAAATACAGAGCAAAATATTGGCTTTTCGCAAATATTAGAATAGATGCTATGTGCATGATTTTAATTTTACAAAGGTAGCCTTGCTGTGAATATATGGCTGTGTAATGATGGCTAATGCCTTTCTTTCTGTTACTAGCTAGCCTTAAAGTAGTGAAATAGCTGATATAGTTATTGTAGAATGCTTGAACTGGCTGCTAAATTGGATGACATCCCACGAACGGTGTAACGAAAAACTCTGCCACTGACATCTCAACTATCAGCACTTACCAACTGGAAAGCCTACCACCTGAAAAAAACAACAAAACTAACCGAAACCACAACCAAAAAGACTACGCGTGCTCTAAAAAAGCGGACCCGAGCTACACAGCTCTTAAAAAATTTAAAACAGTTTTTAGAAAAGTTTAATTATGCATTAAACTGATGCAGTAAAAAAAAAAAAAATATTAAAAAAGTGTCTCTGTCCACGGCAAGTGTGTGTTTTGGCTGAATGCCAAGCACCCAACGCTGTTACTTTTGCTTTATTGTCTTTGTCTCCTACTGTCTGTTATTAAACTTTTAAATCCTAACAAAAAAGTGAACCTCGTTTTTCACAGAAGCAGCCCAGCACAAGAGAGGGGACAGCAGCCGCAGGTTTTTCAATGACACTGTCTGGAACTGGAGCATGAATACACCGAAACCAGCATCACCGTGCTGAGGAAATACTCCACAGGAAATATTTTGTACGGTTGAAGGAAAATGAAATCCTCCAGACCGTGATGCCCAACGTCCTCGCAGTGAAGTCCAGAAGAACCCAGCGGGGAAAATGCAAGCAGAATTCATTTCAAGGAGCCAGCTCAAAGTGGAAAAAGGCCATTAAGTTGATACTCGCCCAAATGGTTCCGTTCCAAACCGCAGTAAATGGAATTCAATGACAAGATTTCATTCAATGTAAAAATATCTTACACAAAGAGTTTACTGACTCNAAATGAAATCCTCCAGACCGTGATGCCCAACGTCCTCGCAGTGAAGTCCAGAAGAACCCAGCGGGGAAAATGCAAGCAGAATTCATTTCAAGGAGCCAGCTCAAAGTGGAAAAAGGCCATTAAGTTGATACTCGCCCAAATGGTTCCGTTCCAAACCGCAGTAAATGGAATTCAATGACAAGATTTCATTCAATGTAAAAATATCTTACACAAAGAGTTTACTGACTCAGCACTGAAAGCCCACATTTAAAGTTGAGCTTTTATACCAGAGACTTCAAAACAGGCTGACTTGAAACAGGAGACCTGAAATCAGTCAACAAGCATTTTTTTTCCCCAAAGGACTATTCCATTATCCACAATTCCCATCTGAATGGAAGGGGCTACGTCTCTTACTCATTCAAACCAAATAAAGTTTGAACAGAATGAAAATGGACTAATAAAAGCATTTTGCTGATAAATTAATGAGGCCCAGGACATCACTACTATGGCATGGCATTAATGCAGCATTGCTAGATCAGCTGGCTAAGATGTCTTAACTTGAGCCAGAATGGAAACAGGCAACAGATCAGGAATCTGAAGACTAATTATTCGTGGGTTAGTTAATCCAGTCTTTTAATTTTTTTTTAAATATAAAAGCTCACATTCAGAAGAAAAGAAGAGTCTGCCTAGAAACGAGCAAGAACCTGAAGGGTTAAGTACTGAAATCTCCCTTTCCTCACCCCAGTCAGATGAGAAAATGAAGTTAATGGGCAGAACAAGCTGTGTTAAACCCACCAAGAGATCGGGCAGGGCTTTCTTCAGCCTGATCCAGACTTTGTTTCGTTTTCTACAGCCCTGGGTTTATGCAAGACGCGTAGAGCAGCCAAGCAGCAGAGTAAGTTACGGGCAACTAATATTTCCAAATATTTACCAAATAAAGGTAATACCAATAAAGAGAATATATTTCATGTAAAAGAACCTCAGGGGAAAGAAACAAATAGGCCAATAGCTCCAAACCACTTATTTTAGCTAAAAGGCAAGGAAGTTTGTTTTGCTAACTAAGCCTTTCTCTCAAGTTGTGATTTCACTGGTATTTTCAGAAGAAAAGCTGTGCTTAACACTAATTCTGGTGCCAACAACCAGCCTTACCATGCTGAAATGGTTATTTAAACTTGATAATCAGTCTTCAAGGTCAAGCAAAACATTTCAAATTCCTGATATGCTATTTAACAAACAAATCTTAAAAGCCCTCTAAACACACAAAAATCACCCCTTAGATTTTGCAAGCAGAGCTCATCAATTTACATCAACAGGAAATGACATTGAAAAGCCAAAGCTTAAACTACTGTGTGGCTACAAAGCTGTGCTTAAAAAGTTGAAAACCTAGAGAAATACATTTCAAGAATGTTCATTAAGAAGCCAGATCCATGGCTTCTGTGAGTCACATGAAAAGCCTGTCATATCTTCCTGAAGGCAAGGGAAATTTTCTAAATATTTTCAATTCAGTTAGAAAGTATTTATTAGCACATTCACCCTACAGTATCTGTCAAGAAGACCATATTACCATGGTTTACATGAAAGGGAGCATAAAATAAAATGCTAAACCCCAACCAAAACAGTGGCAAAACAACCAGTTACTGCAATGCAAGTATTAACAACAGAAAGAAAATCTGAAGCCATATACACTCCATCTGCTTGGTTCAATGAAGTGTGATATAACCTTTTTTAATTCAGTATTAAGAATTCTGCAAAAATAATTGAAAATAGAGTAGCAAAATGAAGCACAGTATTACAAGACAAAAGTTAAACTTGAACAAATAAATCAGTTATTCTGCAGAATACAAATGGGCATTCTCTGGAAACCTTAGGAATATCTAGAGCTTCCTACTGAAAACCAATAAATAAGTAAAACAACAGTAAAACAGCTGACAACTGATCCGTGTCCCAGGCTGTGGAAACTGCCATGGGCATATTACATCCATAATTTAAATTAAAACTGGACTGGGGAGAGCATTTTAAGAAATAAGCAAGACTCCTCAGCACATTGCAGACCTCCATGCTGCAGAGGATGTGACAAAGAGTATCATTAGAATGGCACCGAAAAACAAAGCACAAACCATCAAACACAACCAGCTTGGACAACCCTGGCCACGTTCTGCAACACCACGCTCACCAGAAAAGAGCAAGATGAACAACAAATTACAGTGGAAAATGGGACAGCAGACTGTCACCGGCTGCCTCACTGCGCCATTCCTGGAGGAGGTCAAGCATTTTCCGAAAGGAATTATTGTGCAAGCACGTGGAAGGGACAAGATGACAAATGAGCTGGTTGCCTGCAGAACCGCGGCTTCAGCTGCCTGGTGTCCTGTGAGACCAGAGTCTGGTGGCTGCCACGCTCCTGAAGGTCACGGAACCAAAGCAATTCACAAAAGACTTGCGAGCATAAAACGGATTCTGTAACTCGCCAAGCGAGATGGCAGCACGACTGTAGCTCATGGACCTTTGCAACAATTTCCATAAACATCAGCTTCATCTTCTGGGGAAGCAGCTTCTAAGCAGTAAAAAATGTGATACCAAGAAAAGAAGCGTGCCACATAATACTTTTTCTTGTGCAACTGTATTGCTAGGAGCGTAACATTTTAATTTTAGAAAACAAAGCGTGATATTCAGCTAAACCAGAAAAACCAAAACCCAACACAAACCCAAAAGCCCAACCCTCAGCCCGATTTTGAGAAGAGGGGGTTTTTTGAGAACATAAAGAGGGCTCCTGTATAGCACAACACTTCAGGTAAGATTTCTTGCTACATGCATAGGCTTTTACTGACATTTTAGCCTTGGAGGTATTAATTTCATTCAAGTTCAGGGGTTTCCTGGAATCTGAAAACATTTATATTTCAGGTTCAAGGACTACAATATGCCACACTGCACAAGGCTGCAGTAAAAATGACAGTTCTTGGAATCACCAAATACAAATGTAAAAAAAACAAACCAAATCACGGGGAAACTCTGTAAAAGCACTCATGCCTGACAACAGTGCCTTCTAACTGACTAAAAACCAGTATTTTCTGAAATTCACAGAACACTCAGCAGTGCCAGTATAAAAAAAAAAAAATTACTGAGGAGCAATAATTAATTTACAGTACTTAATTATAAATTAAATTAATTAAAGTGTAGAATTTTAATATTTTAATCTGTCTGGGCTTACAGCTGTGCAGCTGTAGGAAGCTATGTTGAAGTTATGTCAAAAGAGAGACGGTCCGTATTTTGCAAAACCTCAGTACAACTGTGAATTTGGGCTGCACAAGAACAACAAGGACGGTCACTCATGTCTCATGAAAAGACGTGCTGAGAACAGAATGAAGCAGCAGTTAAAAACAAGGACTGAAATTTCACTACACAGTGAAAGGATGTCAGAATAGACAACCTTAAGTCCACTGAAATAAAAACTGTAAATCTTAAAGTTCACAGTAACTCCTACAAATATAGTTATATATTTAATCTGTCAGTGCACCCAAAGCATGCTCGAGGAGAATTCTACAGAAACAAGCCTCCAAAATGTACGAGGACAAACTGACCCTCCTTTATAAACCACAAGTGGAACAAACATCAGCCTGCACCGAAAACTGTGCCACTGCACGATTAGTGCAGCACTGAAGCAAAAGAGAAGAACCCTGACGATCGGCAGGATTTGTGTCCCAGGCAGATTTCCTGCAGAGCAGGCTCAGGACGCCACACAAAGCACCAGGTATAAAAAAGCCGCACAACAAACGGGAAGATCGCTTACTCTTGAAATTCCATTTCAGTTCCTCCCCTTAAAACAGAGACACTGGGAAAAGGAAGGAAAGACGAAACAGCAGGGATCATTTTTGAAACAGACGTTATTGTTCCATCAACCTTACCTTTTCTGCAGAAGAGGCCGTTGTATGTTCCACACAGGTACATGCAGCTTCTGCCATGCAGATCCAGGTGCAGGCTGTAGTCATGGAGTCCATATTCTGGGTCAGGATCATCCACAAAAGGCTGATTAGGTGGAGGGGCATCTTGACTTGGGGAAAAAAAAAAGAGAATTTAGCAACAGGGGATGGCTTAATAGAAAGAGATGCAATACACAGCTGTCACTGAGAATATCATCTTGAGAGGGTTTTGAAATCAAACGTCTCTAGTTCATCATGCTTCTTTTAAGCTGATGCAGTGTCTAATACTGCTGATCAGCTCTTTGGCCCGGCCAAAGGCAGAAAATACGGCAGTCAACTTTAAAAGATACATCTGTTAACTTCAAAACATCGATTTCTCTACAGAAAAGAAAAAAGCATCAGCTTAACTACAAATCTAAAAGCCCACTGGCTAGAGACTTCTCTGAAATAGCAATTATTGGAATAATTTTGTTTGTGCCTAAGGAAACGTGGAACTACCACACCCAAATGACCTGAAGAGACCAAATGCCAGAGGCAACAGCGCAGCTTCGACACGGATCCAACTGGCTACTAAGGTGGTGTTAAATCTTTCCTTCTGTGTGAGAAGAGCCACTCGAAATTATCATGGGCACTTGAGAATACTGGATAGATACTGACCAGAAAGCTGAGGGGGAAATAAATTCCCCAAATAATGTTCTAAAGCTAAAAAACTCTGTATTTTAAAACAGTTTACAATGTATAAACAGGTGTTGTATTCTATTATACACTGCAATATACACATATACAAACACTTCATAGGAAATGCAGCTCCTTTCTCAATAGGACTGAAAGATAAATGCAGGCACCTCACCAGTTTACCAGAATATCCCCCCTCTCTCTTACACAAAGATTACTTCCCTACTTCCTGAAATGTCTCTCTTTAGTTTCTCTGTTTCAGACAGGAACAGGAAATAAAGACTGCTTTTGAAAAGAGAGAAAGTATTGGCAGTGTATTTCTAATTTTCTCAATACCGTGAGTATTACTACAGTTGTATAAATAATCTCCTTTAATTATCTCCTTTATCTCCAGCGTAACAATGGCAATATCTTAGTATGAAAATGCTTCCACAGTTTTGTATAGTTACTGTAACTGTTTATATCAAACAAGAATAGTTAATTACGGCCTAAATGTAAACCTCTTAACAGCAGTCAATTTTAACTGTAAAACTCAGAGCTCTATTCAAAAGGTTATCTTTATCACCTACAAAGGAAAACCAAACTTACACAGTAGCAGAACCCAAAATGCTTCTCTCAAGAAGTTGATTATAGTGAAGACTCGCCATAATAAAAGCAATCTCATTTTTCTCCTGAAAAGTTAAAGCAGATGTATTTTTATGTGGAAATTCTTTTTTTTTTCAGAGGGTCTTTCTGAGAATTAAAATACACAGATAAATGCTGCTGCTTATTACTCTTCCAATTACTGTAATAATGTCAGTAATGGCTTTGCTCTAACACTTGGACTCCTAAAACATTTGCTGTCTTTTCACAAGAGTACAGAAGTTATATAAAAGATTACAGCGTTTCTACATTATGGAAAAAGAGCTATGCCAGGGCAAAAGTTATGAGAGCAAGCCAAGAACTGTACTTCCCTAGCTTCTACTTACCACTTTAAAATAAATACCTACACGGAATCAAGCAGCACTTACTCCCAACTATTGAAACATCAAGTTTATTTTCGTACGTAAGGAACTATTTGCAAAGAGGGCCAACATCAGTGGGGGCTACAGAGTTCCTCAACAGAAATGGTGAATTTCAAAGTCAAACCTCGGATGTCTTCACCAGATTATGTACTCCTGGGAAAACATTAGGAACATAACCTTCTACAGATGCCTATACAGTCGAAGAAAATATCAGCGTGAAAACTAAAGAGAGGCAGAGGTAGGTATTTACTTCAAGAAAACAGAATGCTAGGATGTCAGCTTTTTTTTCTTTAAGTGTATTTTTTAAGTCCTACATTTACAAACACATAAGTCAATAGGAAAATTATTCATTGCCAGAAGTCTTTTACTCTCCTGAGATGTGGGTGGCTACTGTTTTCATCTCTCTGGGTTACCAGAAAATGGCACCCTCTAATCAAACTTTTGGCTTTTTCTTCTACTACTTCACTACTTCTGTAGTGCAACATTACAGCTTTAAAAGATGTAACAAGGGGAGATTTATCAATCACAGAGTTTCTCAGTCTTTATCCAAATCCCAGGAGGCCCACATAAGCTGTTCCTGGTTTCTGCTATGCAGCTCTGTGCAAAAAAATAAGATACGTGGCATTTACAGTTATGATACCCACTGATAGTTCACTACCTGGCATTCCTCTGCCTACACAGAGAGCAAGAACTGCTGGTCAGGAAAGCAAGCAGGGAAGATCTACCAGAGTGCAACAGTCAATTCTTAACAACTATGTGGAACTTATTTATGACTGAACCATTTCCAGGTGCTGCAAGAGTTCTCTTTGCAAGCATGGGAGGGGCCCATGCATGAGCAACAACACAGGGACACCAGCCTACTGCACTTCAAAGACACGAGAGAAACGGCTGTGGATTTATCAGAGCTGTTCACAGACCGAGACAACCTGTAAGAGCCTCATGCAGGTCAGCCAGTCTCAAGTTTTCTAGGAAATGGGCTTTCAGTCTTACCTTTAAGTAAGAGTGAGAGCAATAGTCCTTCTGTGGCTTTAATCATTGCCTCTGGTGATGGTGCACATTTGAGGCAGCATGTTCGCAGCTGGAAATCTGACACAGCTTTGAGGAACCGCTCACAGGCTCCCCGAGGAAAGCTCCTCGCCAGTGCCCCATACGCTAAGCCCACGTCAATAATGCGGCTGAGGGGAGGGAGAAAGGGCTGCCACCTCTGAATTCACACCAAGAGCAGAGCACCTGAGATCGGCTTCCACAGCACCCAGCCCTGTGCAGCTGCAGGCACACACCGAGGTCCCAGCGCATTCTGTGCAAAAATGCCGATTCCTTCGGCGTAGAAATCTACCTCAGATGTTCTGTACTGCCCTCTAAAAACACTCATCTCTACACCCACCCTACAGAGGACAAATGCTTAATTTAGACTCTTAATACCAAGAATGTAATAGCCCAAAAGGGCACAATTTAAAGCATTTCTCCTGCAGGAGCAGGATACAGCTACCTGGCGATGCAGATTAAAGCTAAATTGTTGTGTGGGAACTCATCACAGGGCGTGGCACGAATCAGAGGAAGGAGCACATCTGTCCTCAAACCATTCTAGTTAAAATTACTCTAGGACATCAAAGCTGGGTTTGTGAAGACTGCAAAACAAATAAAACTGAACGCAGTATTTAATGTAGTATCTCACATAACTGATCTTTGAAATAGAAGTGAGCCTTTTTAAAAGCATCTGTACTCTTGTGACAGCTTTTAGAATGCAATAAATCATCTCCTAGCTGACCCTACACGCATTTGGTTGTTACTAGTTTAGAAAAGATCTTTCAAAATCCAAAGGGAAAAAAAAAATTAAAAAAACCCTCCCCAAATCCCAAACTACAAGGCAAAAAAAAATCTGTTCCTTCAAGTCATAATAAAATACTGAAAGAAAATGTTATCTTACCTTCCAATTTCCCACTAACAGCCCTGGATTCAGACTGAAGAGCTGGACAAGCTCATCAGCACCAACTGCTACGCTACTTTCAGTCAGGTTAGCAAGGCTGTATTCAGCAATCAAGGCAAATCGACGAGGTCTTTGGAGAGAACACACAGAACGTAGCAAAAAGGCTGCGTGTCCTTATTCGTGTAAAAGTGCAGCCTAATTTCATTTTTAACTGACCAGCTTAAGTCTGACCAACAGCACGCGATGAGAAAGGTTTTGACAGCGTTTGGCATGCAGAGCCATAAATTATACATTCAAACTGCAGTGTACTAGCAGGATCTCAACCACTAACAAGAAAAGAAAAAAAACCTACTATATGATCTTCTAAAACACTCTTAAAAAAAAAAAAAACTTTTCAAAATACCACAGAATTACTTCACAATCTGTTTTTGATACTTTATTGGTACTAGATGGAATCACTGAGCATTTATCAGTGTGAAGCAAGCTACTAAGGTAATTCCTTCCTTCCACAGAAGCAAAATTCAGAGGAAAGGACCAAATTGTTTAGAATTGTATATACACTGTATATAATAAATTGTATATAATAAATTAAAAGTTTGTGTTAGAGGAAGCCTTTCTTTTTTAGAATTTTTTTTCTATATTTTGCCTATAATTAAAGCCATTTAGCTCCAAAACACTCTCAAATAAAAGTTCATGGACAATCTTACTAACTAATGATGCATTTTTAAAAAGAGCAGAAAGTAGAGTTTGCCTTACCTATTCAGAATGAAGAAAAAAGTCTTTCTAAAACCCTTTTCAGACTTTGGCTCTTATTATATTCAAAACAGTTCCTACATTTCCAATGGCATCACTGTAGAACCGTCTACTACTACGCACTGAACACTGCCAGGGATTTTTCCCAGCTCCATCCACCACCTCCCCGGACAACCTGTTCTAGTCTCACCACCCTCACAGTAAAAAATTTCTTCCTAATCAACCTCGACCCTTTCCATCTTTAAATCAATCAGGCTCATATTAATAATATTCCTAAAGTCCCTGCACTACTGCCTTAAAGTCCCAACACTGACATACTGAAATTGGTGAAACCACTACCTTATCTATGTTCACAATCTCTAAAAACTTACAGTTCTGTGAAATAAATACACCAACTGCCTGCAAGACTTTTTTTAATTATTATTTTCTACATATGAATCATCATCTTGGCAAGACGGCTATATTTCCCACATAATTTGACTGCAAGACTTTTTCAGCTGACTTTATACAAAAGGCTTCTCTTGATTTATTTCTTTTTCAAGCAAATACTTTGCTTCTGGTTGAAGGAACCAGGTGTTTTGTAGGTAAACAATTCTCTCTTTTCAGAGCTCTGTGGCTTAGGGGCTTTGTGTAAGAAGCGTGTAGCTGCTACACTCAGACCCCAGATGTGTGCAGAACTCCTTAACAGCAACCCAATACCTCAAATGGACACTTTTCATTTAAATATCTTCTCAGAACACAATGACGAGAACTACTGTACGCATTTAAGTTAAAACACAATGGATATGCTGTGGACTGGTGATTTTATATGCATGTGCTGAGGACTGCACACAGAGTTAAACACCAAGTTCCATAAATTCACATACACGCCTGTCAGACAGGAATTAAATTTTACCTGACCGTAGCCACATAAATACTGATGAACTTTTCCAAGCTAAATTTCTCACAATAAATTCTCCTAGATTTACATCTTTCTTTTGTGTCTGCGCCTTAAATTCAGCTTTCCAAGCCAGGACCTCTCAGTCTGAATATCACATGCCAGTAGCTACCTTAACCTATGGATTGATGTCATGGCTTGTTCTATTTCTTGCTAAAAAGCTCTACCAATGAAGAGAAGGATAAAGGAAGAAATGCCACAGAGGGGCTTTCTAACAGAGAGTTAACTTGTTGAGTCAAAACCAATATCGGATAGCTCCTACAGACACATTATCAACCAGTTACACCCAAAAAATCCTCAAAAATCCTGTTAAAACTCACCCCTTCTTGTTGGGAGGTCTGCTTTGCTCAGGAAGCAATGGTGTAACTCCAAACAGTTTCAGGGTTGACAGGATGTCTAAGCACGGCCAGTCTCTACCACACCAAAGGACGGTAACAGATGTGTCCTTAAACGACAGCTTTGGCTTCTCCATTACATGTTCTTTTCCATTTCTGTCCTTCAGAACAATTATCCAACTCAAGCCAGAGATTCTGTTATTGTAATAATGTTATAGGAATTGAGAGGGGAAAGGGGTGTTAAAAAAAATATCCCAAAGTGACAAAACTTAAACTACGCTTTCAACAGAATTTTTAAATTTCTACTGCTACTTATGTTCCTCAGTTTCAGTCATTTCTAATTATCATCTCTTCCCATTATGATATACATTTCATAGCTCTATTTCTTTACCCCCCCAAGCCATTAGTATTTTGTACACTGCTCTCAAGTAAATCTCTTCGTGACAAGGCATTGCTTACCTCATTGCTTCCTTGTTCACGCATGGAAGACCTGTGTAAGGATCCAGAGGTTTCACAAGGCGCATGACTCTCGTTTTGAAGGCAGATGTTTGTTTCAAGATGTATTCTTTCTTCCAGTACCCAGGCTTCTTATCCTGTAGAGCAGCACAGCCCAAAGGGACCGTTTCTGTTTGTTTAGACTTCGTTTTACACATCGTCCATTTTGGTTGCAAAGAACTGGAATAGAGTTTCAGCCAAATTCCACTGAAAATAAAAACAGAATAAAGTGAAATACATTTCAAGAATAGTCACTTAATTTTTTATACACACATCTCAGCTACCACTGAGCATAATGTTAGCACAAGAACAGTCTTGCCTGTCTTCTTCAAAATATGGGATCCAGGATGAAGCTCAGCGACAGCAGAGCCATGGTCAGCAGCGTAAGTGAAAATTGACAAAGGTTAAGCAGTAAATTTTGAAAATTCCACCCCAAAACAATGATGCATCCTCCTCACAGAAAATCAGCTGGTGGAAAAAGTGTTTTAATACCTCTTATTCAACAAAGATAATCACTACACTTCGAGTGTCTCACACAGATACAGCTGAAAGTGTAGCAGGAGGACAATTAGATTCACCTTTGGTGGTACCAGTGTCATGTCAATCCCTTCTTCACTCTTTGGAAAAGCTCAGAGAAGACATGACTTTCTGAAGACAAAGAAACACGTGACAGTAATGATGGGTTCATCTCTTTCACACCAGGAAAACGACGAGGTCACATTTCAGCCCTCCGCACCCAAGTATCTCTAGGGCAGCTCATGGAATATTGAGCACAGGAACCCACAAGAATTCAAACGATAATCTGTGAATACCAGTTTCCAATAAGTTTTCTAATTTTAAAGTGCTGGACACACAGTCTACATAACTGCACTAAAGAAACTGAACAGCAAGGGCAACAAATTCTCAAAGAGACATTTTCTACCATTTATCAGCAAGATTACCTTCACCAGTCCTCACTTATCCCCAGGCAAACTTACACTGGCATGTACTTCTCTTTCAACACCAGGAAAGGCAACCAAGTTACCAGATAGTATAAAATATTTCTGATAGAGGGGGGAAGTTATTTTTTAACTCCAAAGTGGTTTAGAACTGTTCGGTAATAAAAACAAAGGAGAGATGTCCTTGACATACCAACATTGGGGGAAACTGAGCTGTCATCCAACTGGTCCTAATCAGCCTAAAAAGTCCAGTAAAATAAGTTCCTATAAAAGTCTCCTGTTAACTGGAAACCCCTTCCCAAGAGAGGGGAGAGATATTCGCATCTCACTTCATCTTGATGCTGAAAAGACAGGGCTTAGTAGTGGGCATTTCCTGCATTTTGAAGTTACAGACACGGGCAACTCAGCTGACTGCAGACAGACTAATCACAAATACCCACCATCCTTGTCCTCACTCTCAGTCACACTTTGCTTCTTCCTTTCCCAAAACACTGTTGTGCAATCAGAGAAATCAGTTCAAGCTCAAAAGTTCAGTTAGGGTAAGGGAGACAGAGGAGAAAATGAAGGAGGACTTGGAATCACTAGTGTTTAGGAAAAGTAGCACTGCCCCCTCATCCTCAGCTTCTGAAGAATTCAGGGCAGATAAATCAAAAAGGCATCCAACAGGGAAGCACAAGTTGCCTCTTTCACAGGCAGAATACGTGCTCTTCTTGCCTCAAATTGTCAATACTTACCTCAAGGCCTCTCACTGGACATTACAAGAAGCCAAACAAAGCTCTTCCTGCTAACTCAAATGCCAGAATCAGACACATCATCATCACTCATCCCTTGACCACAATGGCAGAAAGACCTTCCCCTGTGCTCTCACTTCCTCTGACACAAGCACATTTTGCGGGTGATCAGAATCCTCCTGCTTTCCCAGGCAGACCATAAATGTGAATTTCCCACACTGCACGAGAGAAAGGCTGGAACACCCCATGCTGGGGCAAGGAGGGTGCAGAAAAGGGGAGTCATAAACATTTCCTTGTCTTTAACAGTTGTACTGAAGCCGTCAGTGCCAAGGAACTGTTCAAGTGCAGACCTTACTTGAACTGCCCAAAGACAAATCACTGCATTAGGCGGCACAGACAAATCCCAATGAAAGACTGATGGTCCTGTTGCATCCAGGACAGCAGAAATATCCTAAAATAGATATTCTCCCTAAAAACCAAGGTCAGATTTGTCATAGAAATATGCAGGGACTTCAATTAAAACTTCTGTTCATTCACAAGATTCAGGGTCTTGAGAAAGTCCATGGAAATCCATCAGGAAGAAATGACCTGGTCCCACTGAACCCAGGCAGGCTCCTAGAAAAGGCACAATATCTCCTCCCCAAGTCCCATTTGTGCACATGCACTAATCTCTGTTGGGATCAGCAAATGGAAACAGACAACATCGAGATGCAGGCAGATGAATCACCTCGCCCTGAAGAGCCGCAGTGATTTTATCCTGCCTTACCCCCCTGAAGTGGAAAACGCGTACTAAGATAATTTGTGTCAACTACGCAATTTTTATCTACACTGAGCTGCTGACAGCCTCAAAACACACATCTGGATTACATCTTGCCTTTAAATTCATCTGTTCTAAAGGTGTCAAAGCCAATGTAAACCAATTTTTGGCAAATAAACCAACTTTTGGCAAATAAGGGGAAATGGGTTCATACCGGATGCAGCAACTTCCTATACAGGAAGACATTTTCTCAAACAACACTAATGCAGTAGAATCCTAGGAGAAAAAAAAGGATACCCAGACATCCTAGTTATTACACATCAGCCCAGGTCTCTCCTCTTTATCCTTTCACAAAATTTTCCTGATACTGGTAGGAGCAATTTGTGTACTCTGTATGAGCAATCCTTATTAAAAAAAAAAAAGTGTCAATATTTATCTTCATCTCTTTTGTTTTAATTTAGAAATCACCAAAATTTGACTGACAGAGCAACAGATAAAAACCACTGGTGAATCATTTGATTGAATCAATCCCTCTAAAAACCCGATGAAAGACCTAAATAAGCAGAACTTTAAAATTACGAAAGCTACGACAATCCCACAAAGCTACTGGTGACCCACCACTAAGGATCACCCGAGCAGAAAAGTTTGTGCAGGCGCACGTGAACACAAACAAACACACGCAAATTTTAAAACAAAAAAGGTGCTAACAGCAATATTCCAAAGCACTGGATTTAGTTTTTGCCTCGCAGCTGGGGAATGCTCTGAATGAATTCTGTGTAACACATGCTGTGGGCTATGCAGTGCAACTTCAGCAGAGCAACTGCCCACAGGAACACGCATCAGTGCTCTGGCATCAGAGAAACTGAATTAGAAAGAGTCACAACCCAGGTAAACACAAGTGGGGCGTGACTGAAACCTCCCCTCTTCCTTACTTGTCATTGGCCAGGTCATAGAAGTGCTTATTCACACAACCAGCAGAAAACAGGGACACGGCATCCAAATAGGAAAATATCTTCAGCAGCATTTCTGTTGGCATGCTGGAAAACAAGAGAGAGAGGAATAGTGTTACCCTTGCCTGCAGACTCCAGAATTTACAATGGCAGAGAATTTTAACTTCAAACCAGAGAAAAACAGATGAGGTGGAAACCAGCAGCTTGTAAATAGATGAATCAAAAATCACCTGAAGAGGAATCCAAAGTCACCTGAAGAGTTAAATTGGAATTTGGGTTCTATTTTCACTCTCCCATATGTGGCGTTTGCCCAAAACAATCCATCACAACTTATTCAAGTGGCACAGCACTATTACATGAAAAGTTACGGGTTCACATTCTCATTAAATTTTGTTAACTTTAACCCAGTTTGACATGAAACTACCTCATTTATCTTCAGTTTCTTACTGCGTGTACCATGACTTTAACATTCATTCCACAACCACCAGCATTTCCAAAACTGCAGGTATGTTCACTCTCCCTCTTGACTGTGGTGTGATGTCTCAGGATGCACCAGGACAGAAATGATCACGCTCTGCCTCATCGTCATCTTCAAACTGCGCACATTTGGTGTCGGTTTCATGGTGGGTCTCAAATACAGACTTTAATTCCAGCATTTATGGTTTCAGAGCATTCCCCAGGCTCCGGGGTCTTGCACAGTTTTCACTTTGTGAACTTCAAAGCAAGAGCCAAGCGGCATCTTGCCAACATTCACGTCTCTGTGCATCTGCAAGGCTGCCTGAAAATGAAGGTGCCAGTCTAAGCGTGACAGGCAGAACAAACGCTGGCGACGAGCCAGGATGATTTTTTTATTAACAGACAGGAACCTCACACCATTCCAGCAGTACCTCAGAACTGCACAGAGTTTAAAATACACGATTTTATACTCGAATTTTCCTGAGCATTGATTATGGTCACATCAAAATCACTGCTGAAAATACAAGGTGCTGTGGAAGTCGACATCCCAGCTGTGCCTCTCGTCCTTTTACTGCCGTGTTATTTGCAACACTTGATTTATAACACTATTTCATTTTATAACACTATTTCATTTTATAACACTATTTCAGAAGCAGAGGGCTTTAAAGAGTGGCATGATAATGCCAATACTTCAATGTTTGTACTAAATTCAGAAACTTAGTTGCACTAACATAGAGGCAATGTGCCAAAACTGCCAATGTGCCAACACTTGCACTATTATGTGAAATAACTCCTGTACTGTAAGCTCAAAGCACTTAGTGCATTCATTCAGAGCTAACTCAGAAGTGATACCTTAGAAAGCTGCAAATTAACTAAAATAATATGCTTGATCCAGAATTTTCAACAGCAGTTTTTACAAACATATTCCTTCTCTTTTGAAGGAAGCTGAAAGGAATTTTTTTTTTCTTTTTTTCCCCTCACCATTCACACTAATCCAACAGCATAAAGATACCGAACCGGCATTTGAATCCAATGCAAAACACAGAAATCACTACACAGGAAGCTGTCAAACGTATAAAACAAGGAAAACTAATTATTTTTTCAGGTAACATATTCTTAGAATTTATTTTGTAAAAATGCACCTAATTTTCAAAAAGAAAACAGCTCGCAATTAAATTGAAATTTCCCTTTTTTCACTGTCAAACAGGAAGAGATACATTTACCTTGCGGCTAACATGCAGCAGCCGCTCCACCATTCTCAGCCTCTCTAAACACTCAGATACACTTGGTAAAAACCAAAAACCAAGAGAAACACAGGAAGTTTAATTCCCAGCAGGCTTTCATTGAAGGAGTGCAATAACAATTTTTATTCTCAAGGGAAAACTCTGCCCATGACTGCAAAGGAGTTGCTGAAGGCTTCACGTGACTTGGAAAACCTACACGCTTCTGATGAACTTAGAAAAGGATGCAAAGGAGAACCACGGCAGAAAACATCCGAAGGTGAACACAGGATC
This sequence comes from Dasyornis broadbenti, assembly GCA_013397935.1. Classification (NCBI taxonomy): domain Eukaryota; kingdom Metazoa; phylum Chordata; class Aves; order Passeriformes; family Dasyornithidae; genus Dasyornis; species Dasyornis broadbenti. Next base: position 6,216 of record VZRN01004775.1, on the reverse strand, counting down.
CCAAAGGAGGCCAGGAAAGCAAATCTTTTCAACTCAGAACATTTGACATAGAAATATGTGATTTCAAGGTACGAATATAATTACTGCAAGCAGTCCAAAGATGGCTTAGAGTCTGCAGGGGGTCTGCCACTCTTACTCCTTTGTGAAGGCACACTCACCTCTCAATGCACACATTTGGTTTCAGTTTTATGGTAGGTGTCAAACACAGACTTTTAATTCCAGCATTTATGGTTTCAGAGCATTCTCCAGGCCTGGCAGCAAAGGTCCTTAATCTACTTGAAAGAAAGAAAAGCTGTTAAGAGTCTCATATTCACAAAATGAAGAAATACGCATCCTGTGCACACCTAGACACAACATTTCAACCAAGGCAGGATTTGGGGAATACATCATACGGCAACTCATTACTATCAGCTCACTGATTTGAACAACTACGCCCAAGCTGAAACACCTGACATCAGGAAGATTCAGATTTAAACTCATAGCTGTCACTCCTGTGATTAACCTCTCACGGTGCTCAGAAGGGAACAGTGTCGCTCCCCCAAATCACTCTGAAAAACAATTTCCTTGAATACACAACAGAATCATACATGAAACAAAGTTGAAGTCTCATTTCAGATCTTCCCCGGCTAAAATACTCAAAATCTGAGAGATAAGTGTTATTTCAACAGGCAAATGGATATCTATGTTTTTACAGCTCATTAGTGTTGCAAAATGTGGAACACGTAAAATTTTGTGAAATCGGCTCCAACTTTCAGAAGCATGAACTTGCGACCACTGACCCAAGAAAAACCCAGTGACTCAAAAGAAGAGGAAGACTGAGCATGCAGACTAATTAGCACCAGAAGCAAGAGAATCATTAACCAATGGGAGACAGAAGACCGATTAATAAGAGAACTATGTAACTGGTAGCCAATGAAAACTAATTCCTTCCTTTGCTAAACTGTATGAAATAGCAGAAAGTTTTGATAGTTGGTGTGCTGGCTGTGTGGATTTGCCACCCAGCGCGCCCTCTGCAGAACGGTAAATATACCAAATACCTCAGCTCTGTGTGCGGAGCGGCCTCTGGCACACCAGGGTGAAAGAATCTATTTTGGCAGCATCAGCACATCACAGTTTGGACAGAAAAGAAAGGAACTTTGCACATCTCTAGCACAAATTCTTACAATCCAACTGGTCACACATTTTTCCAAGTTTTCTGCTAGGAAGGACTCTGTAAGCTGTAATTGCAAATTCTGTCATTAATCCACATAAAAATATGGAAATAGAGTTTCAGTTGTAAATCAAATCCTTATACTTCATAGCCACTGATGCCACCGAGCAGACAGAGCTCCCCATTCACTGCATTATTGATGTTTTACATTGCCAGCAGACTTTCCAACCAGCTGGTCAAACCAGCTCTGGGTTTCTAGGCAACCAATCAATACGGGGGGGAAAACCACCTAATTTTGAAGTATTTGGGTACCATGTACCTTTAATGCACACTGTTCTTGGTTTAAGATTCATTTATGCTCAAAGAAAAATAAAACCGAAAGAAATTAATAACTCAAGTCGGCATTGTCAACTGTGGTATGTAAAATAAACCAACCAAAACAACAACAAAAAACAAACCACAAAAAACCCAAAACAAAACAAAAAACCAAGACATTTTACTGAGGATTGTTACAAGCACAACAAAAAGACATGCACATTTCAGCTTGGGTACCAGCAAGACCATTGATAGACCAACAAAATTAACAACTACAAAAAAAGTAGCCATGTAGCAAACACAACCTGGAGGTCAAACAAGGGTTTTATTCACGCACCATTATCACGAAGCACACTTAGATGACAAGGCACCAACAAACTGTATTTTTCTAAAGCCATTAAAGGGATTTAGAGACCCAAGCTGTGTTCAACAGCAGCAGAGCTCTCATTTCTGCATGTTCCAGGGCAGCAAATCCCAGGCTATTCTGCCCTGAATCCATGCTGAAAGCAGAGAGTTCGGGCATATTCTACAGGGACACAGCTCCACAGACTCCAGGCAAAGGAATAATTCAGATAAGCAGCTGGATTTTGGATTTTAAAACCCACTACCTTGGACAAGCATAACCTGCATTGCCTGTATTCAGTCCTCCTTGCTCATTTTAACCACTGCCCCCTCTTCTTCATCCCAGGGAGAAATACCTGAGGAAAGAAAAATTTTGCCCACACATGCCTTGAAAATTTTCGTGTAATATCTATTCCTTTTACACTGCATTGACAAAGTTTGGGCAGATAAGCCTAAAATAAAAGTCAATGACAGCTGTTACACCCCCCTCTAGAAACTTCTAGAACAACTGAGAGGCTCTTACTTCAGAAGCACAATAACTTCAATTGCTTTTTCATTAGCTTTCAACCTGTGGGGCTCAGTTTTGTGCCAATATTTTCGCTTTCACACCCCATAATCCTTGCAAAATGCCTTGGATTTTTGATGGTCAGTAACAACATTTCAAATAATGCTATCTAAAGTTCTAAGTAGTGAAAAAAAAAAAGTGACTTCCAAATGTTAAAGCACATCTGAGGATAAACGAAAATGACAATATTTTTACATGGGTTGGTTGGTTTGTTTTTTTTTTCCCTCAGCTAAAAATTTCGGTCTATTTAAAAGGTGGATATTATCCCAATCCATTTAGAGGTTAAAAAGAAGAAAAAAACCCCAAAACAACAAGGAATGGAACTGCTATGAAACCTGAGGTTGTACAAAAGGGTTAGCAGAAAAATCTGCTTTCTCAACTCTGCCTCTAAGATCGATGCTTTAAAATTTTGGAAAACAAACCTGTACTGTAAGAATTAAGGTAATCACACCTTCCATAGTGAAAACCTATTTATTACAAAGGCCCAACTACCCTGAACACACATAATGCAGCCACTAAACTCACCGGTACTTTGTGGATATTTATTAGAGTACCTCCTCCACGCTGAAGGTCACAGTGAAGGTTAAGCCCCCCTTTCCCAGGCAGAAAAAAGTGTTAAACCCAGGCCTCCCTGCACCTGGCAACACCTGCATTTTCCCTTTACGAGCTGTCATTTCCATAAGGCCTGGGAGAGGAGAGCACCATGGCTACGAGGGTGTACAGGGCCACAGCCCTCGCCGTGAAGAGTTTAGAGCTAGAAACCAAGGTCCTGGAGCAGATGAGAGAGGCTTCCCAGAGGAGCAAAGGGAGTTGAGGGAAGACAACAAAGCGTTTTCCTTTTTCGAGGTGTCACCTCCATAGGGTGAAGGAGAGGAGAGCACCGTGGCCGCGAGGGTGTACATGACCACAGCCCTCCCCGTGAAGAGTTTAGAGCTAGAAACCAAGGTCCTGGAGCAGATGAGAGAGGCTTCCCAGAGGGGCAAAGGGAATTGAGGGAAAACAACAAACCACTCTCCCCCGCCGAGGTGAAGAAGGCCAAGCAGGCAGAGCCCCGGGCAGGCAGAGCCCCGGGCCGGCAGAGCCCCGGGCCGGCAGAGCCCCGCTCGTCGCGGCCCCTTTACCTTCCACCGCCCGTCGCCATGGCAGCTCCACCTCAGGAGAGCAGCGGCTTCGCGCTGGCGGCAGGGAAAGAAGGGAAGGAATGGAAGGAAGGCAAGGAGGGCACGATGTCACCTCCCGAGGTACACCCTGAGGCGGGGCGGGACGGCCACAGGGTAAGGGAAGCGAAGCCGGGAGAGCTGGATCGGGGAAGGCGGGGCCGGGTGGCCGAGCTCGTCCGTGTGGGCAGCTGGGGAAGCGTTGAGGCACCGGGGAATCGCCGCGCTGCCGCCATGGATTCGAAGGAATGTACTCCACAGTAAGGCACTGAGGAGTAGATTCGAAGGAATGTACTCCACAGTAAGGCACTGAGGAGTAGATTCTTATTTTTTACTACGCCAAAGTAAAGCACACCTTTATCGGCCCGGCCGGGGGGAGCACGCAGGGGTTAACACCTCCATGAGCATGTCCGCCGTGCTCGCTTTGCGAAGGTTTTTTATACGTTTACAAATTCAGCATCAGCCCGTCTTTCATTCATTTATCTAAAGGCAGAGTCGTAAGAGTTGGGTTCTTACATAACTTGTGCTTTCCTTATCTTAAGGTTACAAACACGGCACGCTATACATTCATTCCACGCTTGTTTTGCTAATACAAACACTTAATTTTACTATTACACACTACGCTGCTATATTAGTTATACTTTATCTATAATTGTGTATTGATTATGTTCCTATTCTGTTACATATGAAAATTGATTTTTCTACCCTTCTGTGACAACTCCCTCGTTTGTCATTAAAAATAGCTTCTTTTGCCTATAGCAAGTCAGCGTGCTTTTCCCTTATCACTTGTCTCTGTCGTGCAGAAAAGACAGTCAGTGAGACACATTAGCTCGCATTCTTTCTCTTATCATCACAAAAATTGATTAGTAGGTTCAACAGAGTCATCTACAGTTACATCAGGGCAGTTAAGTTTGAACACATGCACAACCATTTCCAAAGGCATAGCTTTTGACGGTTTGGAGGCCATTGCTGGGGGGAAAAAAAAAAAAAAAGGAAGGAAAAGAAGGAAAAAAAAGAAAAAAACAAGCAAGCAAGCAAACAAAAAAAAACAACACCAAAACAAAACCCCTAAAAACAAACAAACAAACAAAAAACCCCAAACAAAACACAAAAAACAAAACAAAACCCCAACATAAAATACAAACCCCACTAGCAGGAGGATGACTGCAACCCTGCCTGCTTGCCCTGCCTGCTCCAGATCAGTGCGGTCTCTGGAGCCTTCTTTTAGTCACACCTGGGAGGAAGCCCCTCCCTGCGCTGGAGTGGCTGAGAGGAGCCCTGTCCCCTCCTGTCCCCTCCACAGCCACCACTGTCCCTCCTGTCCCTCCCAGGATCCCATTATCCCATCCCTGTCCCATCCCTGTCCCTCCTTGTCCCTTCCTCTCCCTCCCAGTCCATTCTGGGCTCCCATTATCCACCCCTGTCCCTCTAAGTCCCCCACTGTCCTTCCCTGTTCCTCCCAGTCCATCCCATTATCCCTCCCAGTCCATTTTGGGATCCCATTATCCCTTCCCAGGATCCCATTATCCCTGTCCCCAGGAACGACAATGTGGCCGAGCTGTTTGCGGGGGTGAAGATGCTCCAAGCCCTGGAGAAGGCCGACATCAAGGACTGTGTGTCCCCCAAGGAGCGGCTGTCCCTAAAAAAATTCCCCAAAAAATCCCAACTTCCTAAAAAACCCAAAATTCCCCAAAATCCTGGGGTTTCCAGGTACGCGGCCACCTCCTCGTGGCTTCTGGTGCAGTTCAAGGCTGCCCTCAGGCAGGCGCAGGGATCAGAATTCGCCTCCATTGAGGACTTCTGCCTGAAATTCTGGGTGGGGAATCGGGAATTTTGGGGTGGGATTGGGGCATTCCGGGTGGGACTGGGAATTTTGGGAAGGAAATTGGAGATTTGGGGATGGATTGGGAATACTGGGAATTTGGGGGTGGAATTGGGGAGTTTGGGAGTGAAATCGGGGGATTTGGGAGTGAAATCGGGCAGTGGATTGGGAAATTTGGGAATGGGGAATTTGGGGATGGAATTGGGGAGTTTGGGAGTGAAATTGGGGGGTTTGGGGGTGAAATTGGGCAGTGGATTGGGAAATTGGGAATTGTGCAGCTGGACTGTCCCCTGGCCATGGAGCGCATCCACAAAGATTGGCCAACAAAGGAAACCTCAACTGCTGCATCGCTGACGTCAGCTCTGGACGGAAACACCGGAATTCAGGGGACTTTTCGGGATTTTTGTGGATTTTTTAGGGGATTTTTAAAAGGATTTTTGGAGGCAGTTTTAAATTTTTTTAATGGATTTTGACGGGGATTTTTTGCAGATTTTTTTTTTTTAAGATTTTTTTATTATTTTTTTTTTGGGGAGGATTTTTTTGGGATTTTTAAAAATTTTT
>VZRN01004774.1:154944-168277 GCA_013397935.1 Dasyornis broadbenti | reverse complement strand
TCGGCCGGAAGCGGTACACCAGCATCATTCCCGACATTCCCATTCCCAAACATTCCCAACATTCCCAGCATTCCCGTACCAGCGGGTTCGGCCGGAAGCGGTACACCAGCATCATTCCCGACATTCCCATTCCCAAACATTCCCGCCATTCCCGGCATTCCCGTACCAGCGGGTTCGGCCGGAAGCGGTACGCCAGCATCATTCCCATCCCATTCCCATTCCCGGCATTCCCAACATTCCCGGCATTCCCGTACCAGCGGGTTCGGCCGGAAGCGGTACGCCAGCATCATCCGTTTCCGGAAGGCCTCGTACTCGTCGTCCTCCTTGGTCAGCTCCGCCGGGCGCTCGATCCCGAATCCCGCCCCATCCACGGCCGTGGTGCCCCTGGGAAACCGGGAATGGGGAGGCTCGGAGGGGCCTTTCCCTCAGGAATCGCCAGGGAATTGCCCCCCCCCGGTTTCCTGAATCCCGGGGCTTTGCGGTTGGGTGAAGTGGGAATGGTTCTGCTCCGTGCGGGGCCCGGGAAGGGTCGATCCACGCTCCCTTCCCTCGGGAATGGCCCCACATGGAATCGGCTCCTTCCCGGTTTTCCTTCTTCTCCATCCCAGGAGTTTCAGGGATGGCTCATCCCCCGGGATGGGCAGATCCTGCTTTTCCTCCGGGAATTCTGATTCCCTGTCCTGTCTGGTTGGATCCTCTGTGATCCTTGAGGGATTCTCCCTGCTCGGGAGCTCCTGAGATTCCAGGATTCTGGAATTCCCACCTTTCGCCCCAGGACATCCCCGAACCCACAACCACATTCCCAGTGGGATAATCGTGGGATGGAGGAGCAGAAATCCTTGGGAAAGCTCTGTCCCTGTCCCTCATTCCCAAAAGCTTTTCCCATAAAAACCAACAGGGAATTCCCCATTCCCAAATATTCAGTGTGGGACTCCAGCCAGCGGCGGATCCACCGGAACAGACACTTTGGAATACCCGAAGTGGGATCAAATCCCAACATTTCCGGGCATGGAATGGCATCAGGACTTGCAGGATCCCACAAAGCTCTGATCCCAGCTGGAATATCCTCCCCGGGATGTGCTTCCCACTGTTTCTTGGATTTTTCCATGATTTTATGGCTCCCCTGGGAGGAGCTGCAGCCAGGAATTCTCCTCGTGGAAATTGGGATTGGGAATTAAAGATTCAGGGCTCGGACACAGCTCCAGCCCCAAATCCACGGGGAAATCCCCCCCAAAAAAATCAGGAATTCTCCCCTGGGCTGTTTTCCACGGTCGGGTGAGGAATCCCAGGAATTCCAGCCGGAATTCCCGAAGGAAAGCAGGGATAACCCACGGGGGGAGCACTCACTTGCTGACGGGGTTTTTGATTCCCTGCCCGTCCGATCCCAATCCCTCTCCCTCCTTCCAGCCCATTTTCATCAGCATCTGGTATCCGATGTTTTCCACCGTCAGCTTGAATTCCTTGTACTCGGAGTAATCCGGCTCCCGGCCCTCCTGGAGAGGGGAAGGAAACCAGGAAAAAGGTGATTGAGCATTCCGTGGAAAATGCGGGAAAAGGTGATTTTTCATTCCACGGATCACAGGAAAAGGGTGGAAAAGCAGCTCCGTGCTTTTGGATGGTTTTCCAAAAGCCATTGGGATGGTTTTCCCGGATTCCAGGATTTCCTGGGATCCCAGCCCTGGGAAGGGAATGAAGCTCCACCACCATCTGCAGCTGTGGAATATTCCACTCCTGAATTCCAGGTTTTTTCCCTGGATCCAGGCTCAGATCCTGCTCTTTTTAAAGCTTGCATCCCCAGGGAATGCTGGCCCCATGCTGGGTAAGAGGGAAGAGCCAGAATCCCGGAATTCCGGGCTTTGGGAAGGAGTGGAAGGAGCTGCGGTGCTTTTTGTGGGATTGGGCTTTGCCCTTCCCTGCAATCACCTGGATAAAAATTCCCATTTTTTCCCCCTGATCCCAATGAGGAACTGCAGGCAATCAGCAGGAAGTTCGTCTGGAATTCCAGAAAAATCCCAAATCGTGGCATTCCAGCCTGGAAAGGGACCTTAAATCCCGCCCAGTCCCATGGGCAGGGACACTTCCCACCATCCCACTTTTCCTTGGACGCTTCCAGGGATGGGGCAGCCACAGGGAATTCCATCCCATTCCCTCCCTGGGAAGGAATTCCTTCCCAAATGTTTTCCCCTGCACAAAGAATGGAAAACCGATGGAAAACTGACGGGAAACTGACGGAAAACTGATCCCTTTTCTCCTGTGGAGGAGCTCCCTGGGCAAGGAGGAATTCCCAGCTGTGGGATGAGCCTGGAGCATCCCCCCATTCCCAGAATTCCCTCACCTTCAGCGCCTTGAAGGTCTCCATGAATTTTTCCAGCTCATCCGGAGGCAGGAAATCCCCGATGAAATGTTTGCCTCGGCCCATCTGGGTCAGCTGCTCCGCCCACTCTGCAAAACCAGGGATTCAGGGAGCGATCCCGGGGATTCTGGGGGCGCCAGGATTCCCAGGAATACTCAGTGAGATCCCCACTGTGAAAATCCAGGGATTCATGGAGCAATCCCGGGGATTCCAGGGGGTTCTGGAGCACAAAACCTCCCAGGAATACACCCGATCCCCACTGTGAGAAACCACGGAGAGAACGGCGCTCATGGAAAATCCCTCGGGATTTCTGGAGCGTCCCAGGAGCGCACAAGATCCCCACTGCGAAAAACCAGGGAGAACACAGCGCTCACGGAAAATCCCTCGGGATTCCAGGGGGGTTCCGGAGCTCAAAACCTCCCGGGAATGCCCAGCGACACCCCCACTCTGCAAAACCATGGAGAACACAACACTCCTGGAGCATCCCTGGGCATTCCAGGGGGATTCAGATTCCAGGGGGATTCGGGAGCGCAAAACCTCCCGGGAACGCACGAGGTCCCCGCGATGCCAAATCAGGGAAAACACGGCGCTCGCGGGGCATCCCTTGGCATTTCCGGAGCATCCCAGCTCGGAGAAGCGCCCCCCAGTCCGCGGGGATGGGATCCCTTCCCCCTCTGGAATTCCGGCCCCACTGACCGCGGGTCTTGTCCATCTCCATGCGGCGCAGGCGGTGCTCCCACGTTCCCAGCTCCGTGTCCACCTCCTCGTCGCTGTCGTAGCCGTGCTGGTGCTGCTGCAGCGCCCGCTCCCACAGCAGCTGCATCTCCTGCATGGCGCGCTTGTGCTGCATGATCATGTCGTACATCTGCTGCATCTGGGAATCGCGGAAAACCAGGAATGACCCCAGGGATCCTGGAAAAACCAGCTCAGGGCAGCTCCAAACCCTACAGGATCCCCAAAGCCCGAAGGATCCCAGATCCCACAGCAGCTCCTGCACGGCCTGCAGGTGCCTCAGGATCATGTCGTACGTCTGCTGCATCTGGGAATCGTGGAAAACCGGGAATGATGCCGGAAACACCAGCTCAGAGCAGCTCCAAAGCCTAAGGAATCCCTAAATCCTAGAGGATCCCAAAAGCTGTGGGTGATCCCACGGCAGCTGCACCAAACCCCCTGGATTTGGGATTTTAGGGCTGGGAAGGCTCCAATTCCCCCAATTCCTTCGCCCTTCCTGTGGATGCCCAGGGATTTCACGGTGGGAAAGCTCCGGCGTTATTCCCAGAGGGGGAGATTTTTTGGGAATTACCTCCTGCTGCTCCTTCAGCTGCTTCTTCTGGGCCTCGGAGAGCTCCGTGACCCCCACCAGCCCCACGGGTTTTCCCTTCTCGTATCCCAGACCCTTCAGGTCCTGAACTGGAAAAACAAAAAAACAAAAAAAAAAGGGAAAAAAGCTTTGGAAGAATCCGGGAGAGCGGAAAAGTCAAATTCCAGTTTGGGATGGGAGCTTCAGGCCGATCCCGTTCCTCATTCCAGCATCCCAGCCCAGCCTTGGACAATTCCAGGGATGGGATGTCCCAATCTGTGGGAAGTTTCATGGGGTGGGATTATATGGATTCAATCACTAACGAATTCCAGCCCTTAATTAAGATCCATCTGCTGGGATTTGGGAATCACAGGAGCGGGAAAACCACTGGGAAGCAGCTCCTTCGAGAATTCCCAATCCCAGATGCGTCAGGAGACTCCCGGGGATCGCTTTCAAAATCCTTTTTCCTCGGGAATTCTCTCCTTTGGGGAAAGCCCAGCCAGCCCAAAAAGTGGGAATGAATCTTCCAGGAGCGTTCAGAGCCATCCCCGCGTTCCCAGGAATTCCCAGGGATCCAACAATGGATTTTTCCTTCTTGCAATTCCCAGAGCATTCCCAGACAATTCCCAGCTCTTCAGGCCTGGGATCCAGGACAGTTTTCCCAGGAATTTCCCTTCCTGCAATTCCCAGAGCATTCCCAGGTGATCCCAGGTTTGGAGGGGGAATTAAAGGGAATAAAAAGGGTGGGGGGGGGAAAAAAAAAAGAAAAGGAATTCTGTTTGTAATTCCTGCAGAGGGAATTCCTGGCAATGCACCAGGAAAACTGCGGAAAATAAGGAGCTGCTCCTCAGGCAGGATTGGGGGAAAAATCCCGTTTTTTTTTTCCTTGGAATGACATCAGGGTTGATGGCGCAGTCTCTGCCTGCAGCATTGGCAGGAGCTTCATCCCTTTCCCAGATTTCTGAGGAGCAAGGAATGTGGGAATGAGGGAATGAGGGAATGACCTTGGAGGACAACAGGAGAAATCCCAACCTAAAAAATCCCAGTTTTCCCTTCAAATCCAACTCATCAGGGTCAGGAAATTCCAGTGACAGCCTGGAATTCGCCATTAATTCCCAGAATTCCCTGATCCCACACCTCTTCCCACGGTTTGTTCCCCCAGGGAACAGCAATTCCCATTTACCCCGGGAGCGGGTCAGGCTGGAAGTGCTGCCCTGGGATTTTATCCCAGCACAATTCCAGCTCTTCCCGAAGGGAAACAGCCCCAAAACCAGAGGAGAGGCCAAGGCTGGGAAGAGCTGGATTTTGGGATAACAGGGAATGATAAAGTCCCATCCCCGGGAGATGAGAGAGAAGTGGGAAAAATGGGATATCCAGGACTCCAAACCCAGGGATTCCCAGGCACAGAGCAGGAATTCCAACAGCAGATAAAACTCTGGATTTTCCGCTTCCAGAGCCCCACAAATCCCTGGAAAGCCCCAGAGATCCCTGGAAAGCCCCAGCCCATGGGACACGAAATCCCAAGGCCGCTCACCTGAGAGGGGAGAGGGAGAATCCAGCTGCTGCACCAGCTGCGGCAGAGGCAGCTCCACCTTCTCCTCCTCCGGCCCCCAGCGGCTCTTCCTCTTCTTTTTGGTGGAGCCCGGAGCCGTCGGAGCGGGCACCGCGGGATTCGGGATCGGGGCGGGATTCGGGATCGGGGCTGGATTCGGGATCGGCTGCTCCAGGGGGGCGGATGAGGATGGGGAGGCCGAGGGAATGGGAAGAGGGGAGGGAATGGGAGCGGGAATGGGAAGAGCAGAGGGAATGTGAGAGGGAATGGGAAGAGCCAGAGGGGAAGGAATGGGAATGGGGAGAGGGAGAGGGGAGGGAAGGGGGAGAGGGAGAGGAGAGGGGAGAGGGAGATTCGGGAGATTTGGGAAGCACAGAGGGGATGGAGAAGCCTCCGGACTGGGTTTCCTTTTGAGGCCGGATTCTCCGGGAAAAGCGGAGCCCCCGGAGCCGGCGCTGCCCTTCCGGAATTCCTCCGGCTTCTGCTGGGAATACAGGGGGCCTTGGCTGGGGGGCTCGGACAGAAACCTGGGAGCAAAGGAATCCAGGGATTAGCTGGGCTCAGGGATGGGATCCAGCACAGGAATTCCTGCCCGCAGTGCCCAGAGCATTCCCAGCAACTTCCCGTGGCAATGGATTTCCTTCCTGCAATTCCCAGAGCATTCCCAGGCACTCCCAGCTCTCCAGGGCTGGGATCCAGGGCAGGATTTTTTCTTCCTGCAATTCCCAGAGCATTCCCAGGCACTCCCAGCTCTCCAGGGCTGGGATCCAGCACAGCTTCCCCAGGAATTTTCCTTCCTGGAATGCCCAGAGCATTCCCAGGCATTCCCAGCTCTCCAGCACCATCCCGTGTATTCCTGCAGGCAGTGCAGCTTCCACTGGCACCGGGAAACGTTTTTCCCTGGTTTTGGTGTGGAACGAGCACAATTCCATTCAGGATCAGGGAACGCTTTTCCCTGGTTTTGGTGTGGAACGAGCACAATTCCATTCACGATCAGGGAACGCTTTTCCCTGGTTTTGGTGCCACATAAACACAGATCCATGAGGGAAAACAAGGCCCAAAAGCTGGGAATGTGCCGTAGCTGGGAGCAGGAAGTGCAGGGCAAAGCTCCCACCTCGGGCCCCTCTGCACCCCAAACCTGAGCCCCTCGACCCTCAGTGCCCTGAAACTGCAACGTCCCCAGAAATCCGCAATTCCCACAACTTTCCCTGCCAATTCCCTGGGGGAAAGCCCCAAAGGGCAGGAATTCGGTGTGGCTGGAGCAGGGCTCTCCCTGTTGTTCTGCAGGGGAAAGCTCCCACCTCGGGCCCCTCTGCACCCCAAACCTGAGCCCCTCGACCCTCAGTGCCCTGAAACTGCAACGTCCCCAGAAATCCGCAATTCCCACAACTTTCCCTGCCAATTCCCTGGGGGAAAGCCCCAAAGGGCAGGAATTCGGTGTGGCTGGAGCAGGGCTCTCCCTGTTGTTCTGCAGGGGAAAGCTCCCACCTCGGGCCCCTCTGCACCCCAAACCTGAGCCCCTCAACTCTCGGTGCCCTAAAACCGCAAGGCCCTCAAAAGATCAGAATCCCAACTTTCCCTGTGAATTCCCAGGAAAAAAAAGCCCCAAAACTCCGGAATGTGCCGTACCTGGAAGCAGGGCTCTCCCTGCAGGACAGAACTCCCACCTCAGGCCCCTCTGCATGCCAGAGCTGAGCACCCGAACCCTCAGCGCTGCCAAACCCCAATGCCCTTGAAAGCCGAGAACTCCCACAACTCTCCCTGCGAATTCCCCGGGGAAAAAAAGCCCCCAAAACCTGGGATTTCCCGTACCTGGAAGCGGGGCTGTCCCTGGTGTCCTGCAGGGAGCTGGGCTGCGCTCCGGCTGCCCCGGCCCGGGCCATTTTCTGGGCGCAGCTGCCGCTCTCGCGCTCGGCTGGGGGCGAAACTTTAAGCAGGGATCAGTACCGGGCCCAAGGAATCCCTAAACCCGGCCTAAGGGACCCCAAGAGCACAATTAGGGCCAAAGCCGGGCTCCGGGGGAGCTTTGGGGCAAAGGAACTGGGACAGCACAAAAAGCCCAGCTCAGGGTTGGGGTCGGGGCGGCCCGGAGAGGGGAGGCGAGGCAGCTTTGGGATCTCCCATTCCGGGTCTTCCGTGTGCCAGGGGCTTTTCCACAGGGTTAAAACACTTGGGATTATCCTTAGATAAAAATTTTGTAACTTTTCCCCGTGTCAGGCACTTTTCCGCAGGATTGCACCACTTGGAATTGTTCCTAATGACAAATTTTGCATTTTTTTCCCTGTCTCGGGCACTTTTCCGTGGGATCGCAGCTCTCGGGATCATCCTTATTTAAAGATTTTCCCCCTGAAATCCCCAGGAGCGACGGGAGATCCTCTGGGAAAGCAGCCAAGCCGAACTTCCCCATAATCCCAATGAATTCCTCCTGCCACTGCGCACCTGGAGGGCGTTTTTTAGGGAAAATTCCCCGTGGAATTGCCCCCAGTCCTCACCTGGAAGGGGTGGCTACTCCAATCCCAATCCCATAATTCTCATTTAGAACAAATCCAACAAAAACTGGGAGGAAAAAACCCCAAAGCAATCTTTTCCTAAAGGAATTTTCAGGGCTGGAGAATTATTTCAGAGTATTTTGGACAACTACACGGACACTCCCTTTCCAAATCCCAGGAATATTTTGCTGGGGGTTTGGGAAAATATTTTGGCACAAGGATTCGACTCCGTGGTGGTGGTTTGATCCCAATCTCCTTCCAGCTGGGAACTTTATTTCCAGGCAGCCAAATTTCCACCCCAAATCCTTGAAAACCAGCCCCAAATCAATCCAGATTTCCCTTGTGCTGTCCCCATTCCCCAGATCCCAGGGGGAATTACCTTTTTGGGAAGAGGCTGCCTGGGAATTTTGATTCTCTTTCCTTATCTCTGCCACTTTCTTCCTGTAGTAAAGGAATTCCCTGCTGTTCTTATCATGCAAAAACCTGGAAAAGAGGAGAAAAAAGAGGAATAATTATCCAAATGTTGACATTCTGGGATAGAAACAGCTCCAACTCCCACGTGGATAAATGGAGAAATCCCTCAGGACGCACCTAAAATGTGGATTTAGGGTTTGGAGCTTTAATCCAAGGATTCGCATCCAAATTTGTGTCACTTGAAGGGAAATCAGGGACAAATCCTCTGCCCACCAGTGCTGGGATTAAATCCAGTATTCCCATCTGCTGGAAGTGGCACGGGAGATCTGCTCCCAGCTCCAGCAGGGAATCCTGGAACGGGCTGGGCTGGGAGAGACCTGAAATCCCACCCCATCCACGGGCAGGGACCCCTCCCACCATCCCAGGCTGCTCCCACTTTTCCTTGGGCACTCCCAGGGATCCAGGGGCAGCCACAGCTTCTCTGGGAATTCCATCCCATTCCCTCCCCACTCTCCCAGCCAGGAATTCCTTCCCAATATCCCACCCGGATTCCCCTTTCCCAGTGGGAATCCGTTCCCTGTGTCCTGTCCCTCCATGCCTTGTCCCAAATCCCTCTCCAGCTCTCCTGGAGAGGGACTGGAAGTGGCTCCAAGCTCTCCCTGAGCATTTCCAGGGACAGGTAATCCACAAATCCTCTGGGTAAATTCTCCTCCCTCACAGGGAACAATCAGTGAATCCCAAACTTTCCCCCTCTCAGGGAACAACGAATCCCAAACTTTCCCCCTCTCAGGGAACACCCAGCTCCCGCCGTTTCCCCCACAAGCAGGCGGCGTTTTCCTTTGGGAAGGGCGATCCCAGACTTACGAAAAAGCGGGATTATCCCTGTAGTCCTCCATGGCGACCTTCTCCAGTTTGGGGCCACCCTCGGCCACGAACCGGGCCAGCTTTTCCACCACCTGCCGGATCTCCGAGTCCTCTGGGGGTAAAACTTTAAGGAGCTGTCAGTACTTGGGGTTCAACGCACCCCCCACACGGGAAACAGGGAATTACTGCCGGGAAGCATGGAGCAGACAGATGGGAATGGGAAGAGAGAGGATGAAATGGGGCAGGCGGTCGTCGACAGGCGGAAACAGCAAAATTCCTGACTTTCCGGGGGATTCTGGGTCCCTTGGGATGAGTGGTTTCTGGCTGGGCCCCGAAGTTTGGATTCTGGGATGGGGTGGGACGGAGCCTGGAGCTCATCCCATTCCCAGCCACAATTCCCGCTATCCCAGCTTGGCCTGGGGCACTTCCAGGGATGGGGAATCCACAGCTTCTCTGGGAATTCCATCCCATTCCCTCCCCATCCTCCCAGCCAGGAATTCCTTCCCAGTATCCCACCCGGATGCCCCTTTCCCAGTTTGGAGCCATTCCCTGTGTCCTGTCCCTCCATCCCTTGTCCCAGATCCTCTCCAGCTCCCCTGGGGCCCCTTCAGCCTCTGGAAGTGGCTCCAAGCTCTCCCTTCTCCCAGGACACTTCCAGGGATGGGGAATCCAAGGCCCCATCCCGGTCTGGAAGTTCCAACTCAATTAAACCAAACCCAGCCCCACCTCCACTGTGGGGCTCCCCATGGCTTTATTCCCTACAAATCCCAGCAGGAAAAAGGCAGGAATTTGGTTTCAATCCCCGCTCGGGATGCCCGGATTCCAGCTGCCAAGCCATTCCCAGCTCATTCCCAGAATATTCCAGCCGGCATGGCTGGAGCAGCAGCTCTTCCATGGCTCCAAAGAGCCTGGATTTTGACTTTTGCGACAAGGAATTTCCACAGGGAACTAAACCCATGGATTTCGGGAATTTTGGGAAGCAAAGAGCAGAGTCCCCCACACTGATCCAATGGGTTATCCCTAATTCAATCCTCAAATCCGGGATAACCCAGCTTCCCGCATTTCCCCCTTTCCTCCGAACGTGTTTTATCCCCAAACTGAGAATTCCCAGGATTATGCTGCTACAAATCCCACTGGAAACGGTCCCAGGGGATTTTGGGATCGGATAAAGGACTCAGTGACGGCAACAAAGCCGAGGGGGGCTCGCTGAGCTCCTTTCATCCCGATTAAAACACACCCGTGAAATTCCAATTGGGAGGCAAATCTGCCTCGGGGCTGCCCGGCCTGGGTTATCCCAAGAAACCTGGGACAATTCCTGCAATATCCCTGCGGCTCCATCGCTCTCCAGGCAGTCAGTGCCCACAGGTGAGATTTTTTAGCTGGAATTTGGGTTTGACCCTGTCCCAGTTCCGGGCTGGATGTGCTGTTTACTTTATTTATCGACACACACGATTTTCCCTTTGCATTCCCAAACGAATTCCTTATTTTCCACCACTTAAACCCCCTAAAATCCCATTTCCAGCACAAACATTAGGATTTCCTAGAGAGCTCAGGATTTGGAATGACATTCCAAAGGTGCAAATCGGAATTTTCAGGATTTGCAACCACCAGATCCATTGGGCACGGAACATTTTCCTTCTCCTCCCGTTATTTTCCCAATTTTTGGCCGGCCAAGCCCTTGGAAAACTTGAAGAGGATAAATCTTTCAGGCTGAGGTCAGCAATAATTAAATACCGAACTCAAGGAAGGTCAGGAATATCTGAAATATCAGGAACATCACATCTAAAATATCAGGAATTTCATCCCTCACATTTTGGTTGGATTTGGCAGAGCCCACCAGCATTAACTGCTGGAATTTCCTCTCCGTGAAGGACAAATCTGCCCCAAAACTGTGCTGGGAAAATAAATTTATGGCAAATAGGAATAAAACAGCCAACTGTCCCTTGGGGCTGAGGGAATCCTGTCCCAAACTGATCCCTATCCCGGGATAAAAACCCACCCCGCTCCCCACGGGGCCTGAGGGAATCCTGTCCCCACTGCTCCCCTATCCCGGGATGGGCGCTCCCAGCTCCAGCCCCGGAGCAGGAGCTCCACTCACCTTTGATTTCCAGCCACTGCTCGTAATCCTCCTCCTCATCCTCATCTGGAGCCTGGAAAACGCTGAGGCGGCTCAGGACGGGGCTGGGTTTGGGATGGGAAAAGTTCCGGGCCTGGAGCATCCGGCTCAGGGCCTGCCCCGGCCGCTTCCCCAGCAGCGCCGGCTTCTTCGCGGGATTTGGAGCCGGAGCATTCCCGGAGTTGTTGGGGGGATTTGGGGCAGTTTCTGAGGAGAAAAGGAAAGAGAAATTATTCCCAGGAATCCCAGGTTCGGGGCGGGAAAGGCTCCGGGCCTGGAGCATCCGGCTCAGGGCCTGCCCTGGCCGCTTCTTCCCGGGGTTTGGAGCCGGAGCATTCCCAGAGTTTCTGGAGGGATTTGGGGCAGTTTCTGAGGAGAAAACAAAAGGAAACCCAAAAAGTGCTGATGGTTTTTCACAAAGGAAGAAATTTGAAGGGATAAACTCCCAAATTTGAGGGGATAAACCCCCACAATTTTGAGGGGGGAAAGACCCCAGTTTTGAGGGATAAATTGCTCTCAAACTCCCCGGGAAGAGCTCAGGGAATATTTCCAGGGAGCAGCAGGGATCTGGAGCCCTCCTGGGGCCAGGCAGGACCTACCAGCACTGGATTTTTCCCTCTGGAGCTTCAGGAATTGCTGCAGGAAGCTCCCATCGTTCACGAACTTGTTGGACACAGAGGCCTCGCTCTCGGAGCTGTCGTCGCTGAGCGGGGACGGAAAAGGAGGAATCAGGAGTTTGGGAGCCTTCCCAGCACTTCCCATGTGGGATTTGAGGCAGGAGAACCACCAGGAATTGGTCATTTTCCCCACCTAACACTGAATCCCTAAAAACCCCCAAAATCTCTTTCCTGCTCCGGGATTTATCCACACTCCCTGCTCAGTTCCCGTTCCACTAAAATCGGGATTTTCCTCCCTCAGCTCCCCTTCCCATCCACTCCCATTTCCCGCCACTCAATCCCCGCCGTATCCCTGGATTCCCGGAATTCCCACGCACTCTCCGAGCAGCGGGAGCTGCGGGATGCTGAGGGAATTCTGCCGCGCCTGCTGCTCCAGCCGAGCCTCGATTTCCCGTTTCTTCTGGGCTATCAGCTCCTCCTGCTGCAGGATGTTCACGCTCGTCTTGGCCGATTTGGATTGGGATACCCCGAACCATCGGCTCGCCTTTCCTGGGGAAAAAGGTGGGAATTAACATCGGGATCAGCCTCAATCAAAGGGTGTCTTCCCTAAGGGAAAAGGGGTGGATTTAACAGGGATCATCCTGAATCAAGGGGTGCATTCCCTGTGGGAATAGGGGGGGAATTAACAGGGATCATCCCGAATCAAGGGGCGTATTCCCTAAGGGAAAAGCGCGGGATCTAACAGGGATCAGCCTGAATCATGGGGTGCGTTCCCTAAGGGAAAAGGGGGGAATTGACATGGGATTATCCGGAATCAAGGGGTGCATTCCCTGTGGGAAAAGGGTGGGAATTAACATCAGGATCATCCCAAATCAAGAAGCGCATTCCCTGAGGAAAGAGGGTGGGATTAGCATGGGGCAATCCCAAACTAAAGCAGGGCTTCCCTGTGGCAAAAGAAGAGGAATTAACACGGAAACCATCTCAAATCAAAGCTTGCATTTCCTGTGGAAAAGACGAGAATTAACGGCGAAACCATCGCAAATCAAGGCTCGTATTCCCTGTGGGAAAAGGAGGGGAATTGACAGGGGGACCATCCCGAACTCAGCTTCCCTGTAGGAAAAGGGGGAAAAAAATCCACAGCGGGGTCTCCACGAGCCACCAGCTCAGCTTTCCCACGGGAAAAAGGAGCGGGAATAAACAGTTGGGTTTCCTGTGGGAAAAGGGGAGGAAAACTCAACAGCGGAGCCTCCCCGAACCCCCGGCTCGGCTTCCCTGTGGGAAAAGAACGGGAAAATTAACGGGGAGACCACCCCGAATCACAGGCTCGCTTTTCCTCGGGGAAAAATGAACAGAGGGGCCATCCCGAATCACCAACCCGGCTTCCCTACGGGAAAACCAGCGGGGAATGAACGGGGGGAGCCATCCCGATGCCCCGGCCCGGCTCCGCTGCGGGAAAACCGGGGAGAATTGAACATAGGGGCCTCACCGAGCCCCCGACTCCGCGGGTACAGCCCCACCCCCGGGCACACACCCCCAGCCCCGGCTCCCGAAGCCCCGAGGGCGGCGGCACCGAGCCGGAGGACGGCACTGAGGCGGGGGGGGCGGGGGGGAGCGGCGGGGGGAACGGG
>VZRN01004774.1:142076-154501 GCA_013397935.1 Dasyornis broadbenti | reverse complement strand
AGGTGCCGGAGGCGGCGGCGGCGCAGCCGGGCCCGCGCCGGGCTCGGGGTCGGGCGGCGGCGCGGCAGCGGGCGAGTCGTGGTACCTGGCGCTGCTGGGCCTGGCCGAGCATTTCCGCACGTCCAGCCCACCCAAGGTGCGGCTGTGCGTGCACTGCCTGCAGGCCGTGCTGCCCCGCAAGCCCCCGGCCCGCATGGAGGCCCGCACGCACCTCCAGCTCGGCTCCGTCCTCTACCACCACACCCGCAACGGCGACCAGGCCCGCGGGCACCTGGAGAAGGCGGTGAGCGGGGCACGGGGGCTGCAGTGGGGTTGGGGGCGGTGAGGGGGACTCGGCACCTGGGGGAGGCCGAGGGCAGGGCTGAGGGTCTCGGGAAGGGGAAGCGGGGTCCGCAGTTCCCCAGTTTTGAGGGAAAATGAGTTGTGATCGCATTAATCTGCTGTGTTCTCTTGCAGTGGCTGATATCCCAGCAGGTATCCTTTTCCCGGGATCCAGGAAGGAAAACAGCTCCCTGGAAGCTCCCAGAACACCTTCAAGGGCCTGGGGGTGGGCATGGAATGGGTGCTTTTCATCTCTTTCATCCCTGCTTTCATGGAACCACAGAACGATTTGATTAAATCCCACCTCATCCCAGCTTTCCTGAGGGCTGAGTTTTTGGAGGTCAGGGTGCTGCCGTTTCCCACCCCGATTTTTTGGGATTTTGTTATTCCCTTAACCCTGGTACCAGATCCCGCAGTTTGAGGATGTGAAGTTCGAAGCAGCCAGTTTGCTGTCGGAGCTGTACTGCCAGGAGGTGAGTGAGGGGAAAACCCCCTCTGTGCTCCTTTCATTTGGGTTTGGAGCGGGATATTCCTGCCAGGAATGGGATTTCTGGGATGAGAAGTTTCGTTCCTGTCTTACTGTGGGAGTTTTTGCTGGATTTCCATCAGGGGTTTCCCCCTGCAAAGGGATTTTCCTTGGCTGAAGGGTTTTTTTACTTCTCCTTAAAGAAATGCAGATCTTGGGTGAGGGAGATCCGTGGTTTTCCTCAGGTTTTTGGAACCCTGGAATGGTTTGGATTGGAAGGGACCTGGGCAGGGATATCTTCCTCTGTCCCAGGCTGCTCCAACCTGGACACTTCCAGGGCTCCAGGGGCAGCCACAGCTTCTCCGGGAATTCCATCCCAGCCCCTCACAGGGCGGAATTCCATCCCAAAATCCCGTCTGAGTGGGAGATGGGAATCCATTCCCCCCGTGCTCTGTTCCTTCATCCCTTGTGCAAAGCTCTCTTCCCATGGTTTAGGCTCCTTCCTTGGGAATCCCAGATTGGATCATCCCGAGTCTCCTCTTAATTCCCATCCTCAGGAAGTTGCGCTGATTCGCTCCAA
Source organism: Dasyornis broadbenti (assembly GCA_013397935.1). Taxonomy (NCBI): domain Eukaryota; kingdom Metazoa; phylum Chordata; class Aves; order Passeriformes; family Dasyornithidae; genus Dasyornis; species Dasyornis broadbenti. The sequence continues at coordinate 153,134 of VZRN01004774.1, read as the reverse complement.
AATCATTTTCCAGGCAGGATTTTCCTTTGAGCCACAAAATCCTGGGGTGGTTTGGGACGGAAGGAGCTGAAATCCCATCCGATCCCACCCTGCAGGGACGCTTCCCACAATCCCAGCTTGCTCCATCCAGCCCCGCCTTGGACATTCCAGGCACGGAACATCCAAGACAACTTCTCCAGGCTGTCCCCTCTTACTTCTCTTGCTTCCCACGCTTTGATCCCTCACTCCTGAGTTCTCCCTGGGGGGATCAGCGGGATGAACCAAGGAATTTCCAGGCTGGGGAATCCCGGGATGCCGGATTGGTGCTGACTGGGGCTGTTTGTGTTGCAGAATTCCGTGGACACGGCCAAGCCCCTGCTGCGGAAAGCCATCCAGATCTCCCAGCAAACTCCCTACTGGCACTGCAGGCTGCTCTTCCAGCTGGCTGTGAGTCCTTGGAGCGGCATTTCCTTGGAGAAAAAAAACTGGAAAACCCCTGTATTCCCGTTAAAAACAGCTTGGATCCCTTTCACGTTCGTTATCCCTCAAAAATCCCTGTTAAAGGAGAGGGAAAAGGCAAATCCGGGTGGGAACTGGGGGGCTCTGGATCGGATCGAGGAATGAGCCAGGATCTGCCTGTGGGAATTGGGGATGCAGAATTCCAGGGATGGAGTGAAAAATCCACTTTTTTGTGGACTGCAGGGAGAGGAAACGTTGGCTGGAATCCTGCTGGGATGGGAGTTTTCCAGCCTGGAGTGTTTGTTGGGGAATTTTGTGCTTAATTGGGGATGTGGGATGGGGAAAGGAACCCAAGGAAAGTTCTTCTTCCCCAATATTTATAAAATGAGAATATTTGTGGGAGTTTAGATGCAATTAAACGTATTCATGGAAAAAGAGCCTTCATTCCCTATGGATTCAGGAATATTTGATTTCCCAGGGCTTCATCCTGAGAGCTCAGAAGCTTTTCCGGCCCTTCCTGGGAGCTTCCCATTTTCCCCTGATTTCCCTTCTCTCGTTTCCTTGGAGTCCCTTCTCGTCTTCCTGAATTCCCACCCCAATTTGGGAAAAGGGAGCAAAAAATTGGGAACAGACCTCGGAGGCTCCAGATTATTCCTTCAAGAAGCGGGAAGTTGTAAATCCAGGAATTTTCTTGGGATTCACAAAGCAAATCCTGGGTTTCCGTGGCTTTTTTTTTGTTTGTTTTTCCCATTCCAGCAACTCCACACCCTGGAGAAGGATTTGGTGTCAGCCTGCGACCTCCTGGGAGTGGGAGCCGAGTACGCGCGGGTGGTGGGCTCCGAGTACACCAGGTGATTCCCGGGATTTCTGGTGGGATTCCTGGGATTTTGTCCCGGAATTCCCTGGGATTTCCTCACTGACATCCTGCCTGAATTCCCTGGGATTTCCAGATTAAATTCCTGGGATTTCCTCCCTCAGTTCCCATGATTTCCTCCCCGAATTCCTTGGGATTTCCTCCCCGAATTCCCTGGGATTTCCCCGCCAAGTTCTCTGGGATTTCCTGCCTGAATTCCTGGAGTTTCCTCCCTCAGTTCCCTGCGAATTCCTGTATCACATCCCGTAATCCTCTTTTTTCCCTGCTCTTGGCATGGGAAAGAGACAATTTTTTTTTTTTCCCCCTGGATTCAGTAACTTTTTCTGGAATTTACCATTCCTGTATTTCTTTCCAGAGCCCTCTTCCTGCTCAGCAAGGGGATGGTGAGTTGGATTTTCTTTTCAAATCAATGATTTCCTGCTCAGTGTTCATTCCAGAGGATATTTTTAGGCTAAACCGGAATTCTTGTGGAATCCTTGTGGATGGGTTTGCCTTTTTTTCCCTCCTTAAATTTCCTGTGAGGGAAAAACAATAATTGCAGCTTTTCCCTGGAGGTTTTGGAATTAGGGGTGGAAGGAAGGAAGGAATCAGGTGAACGTTCCAATCCTCATTCCTGGAATGAATTCCCCAATCCCAACTCCTCGAACTGGGGAATCGGGTGGATATTCCAATCCCAGCTCCTGGAATCGGGTGAATATTCTGATCCCAACTCCCAGAATTGGACAATCCCGGAACGGTTTTGGTTGGAAGCACCAGGAAAGCACCTCCCACCATCCCAGCCTGCTCCAGCCTGGCCTCGGCCGCTCCCACGGATGAGACACCCCCAGCCTCCCCAGGAAATCGCAATTCCCGGGGTTTCCATCCCGAAACCCAGGACTTTCCCTTGGGCTTGCAGCTGCTGCTGATGGAGCGGAAGCTGCAGGAGGTGCACCCGCTGCTGACGCTGTGCGGGCAGATCGTGGAGAACTGGCAGGGAAATCCCATCCAGAAGGAATCGCTCCGCGTCTTCTTCCTGGTGCTGCAGGTCACTCATTACCTGGACGCCGGCCAGGTAAGGCCACATTCCCGCCGGGAATTCGGGAGAGCGGGTTTCCCTAAAAATCCCCTCAGGTGTGACATTTTAGGATTTTTATTTTTTTATTTTTTTTTTTTTAGGGTTTTTTAGGATTTTTAAATATTTCTTTTAATGGGAGAGAATTCTTGGCGGTTTTAATCCTGAATTGAATGGGGAGTGAGGGAATTTAATTTGGGATTCTGTGATATTTCCGTGGTGTTTTCGCATCCGTGGTGCTCTGTGTCGCTTCCGTGGTGTGTTCCATGGAGGAGATAACGGGAATCTGTTGGGAATTCTGGGAACATTTGGAGCATGTCTCGATCTTCTTTATCAATACAAAGCGCCGAGCTTTGGGATTTCCACCCTGATTTCCTCCCCGAGTTCCCTGGGATTTCCTGCCTGAATTCCTGGGATTTGCTCCCCAAATTCCCTGGGAATTCCTGTCTCACATCCCTTAATCCTCTTTTGCCTGCTCTCAGAGCAGCAGCCCGACCTTGCGCCCTCAATCCCAAACCAACCCCAAGCTCCCAGCCAAGCCCTGGACACCACAATCCCCAGTCCCCCGTGGGGTCCTCGCGTTCCCTGCGGCGGGAAGCGGCCGGGAGGCCGGGAATTGCCGCGGAACAGCCGGAATTGCCGGCGTTGCCGTTGTCAGGTGAAGAGCGTGAAGCCGTGCCTGAAGCAGCTGCAGCAGTGCATCCAGACCATCTCCACCCTGCACGACGACGAGATCCTGCCCAGCAACCCCGCCGACCTCTTCCACTGGCTGCCCAAGGAGCACATGTGTGTGCTGGTCTACCTGGTGAGAGCCTCGTTAGTCTCACGGCTGATTAACCGGGGCTCGTTAATTAACCACGGCTAATTGACGGTCGGGAGCCGGCGGGGACGGACTCGGGAGCTGCTCCCGGGTGGTTCTGCCCCGGTGTTTGTGGGGGCTGGGAAGTTGCAACCTGGGAATTGGAATGAGCGAATTCATAATTAATTAGCTCATTAATTGATTGGTCCATTGATTGATTAACTTATTGATGACTAATTGATGAATTAATCTCCAATTGCTCCACGCTGGTTTTGCCCCAGTGTCTGTGGGATGATGCTGAGGGGGCTGGCAGATTTTAGGTGGGAAACGACAAAATTCCGACCTGGAAATGGGGATTAATTAATCATTCATAATTAATGAATTTATTAATGAATGATTAATTAATTGATTAATTGATTTCCAACTCAACTGGAAATTCCTGCAAAGCAGAGCCGCTCTGGCTGAATTTTATCAACATGACGAGAGCTGGACTTGGAATTCCTGAAGGATTCTGTTCCGCTTTTGGGAGATGATTTCAATCCCAAACGATGCCAAAATCCGGGAATTACGGAATTGTGTGAATTCCCAGCCCTTCTGTCTCTGCACTGATGAATTTTGGGAATCGTGGGATGGGAAAGAGCTTCAGGATCACCCACTGGCCCCCCCTGTCCCCACAGCTCCCCTGTCCCAGGCTGCTCCCAAACTTCCTGGGATGAGGCGGCCACGGCTGCTCCGGGAATTCCGTGCCGGGAATGCCCCAGGGATTCCCAGAGGGAATAACCCTCGCTGTGCTCCCTGCAGGTGACAGTGATGCATTCCATGCAGGCCGGGTACCTGGAGAAGGCTCAGAAATACACGGACAAAGCCCTCATGCAGCTGGAGAAGCTCAAAAGTAAGGAGAGAAGTTGGAATTCAGCTGGAATCCAGCAAAATCCCACGATTTATTCTCCATTTCAGCCAATCCCAATAAATCCCTCGGGTTTAGTCCGTAAGGCTGAGACTGAAATCCTGATTTTAAGGCCGGGTGGTGGCTTGGAGTACGGGAATCGTTCCTTGGCGGGGGTTTATTCCTGGGATTTGAAACATTCCTGAAATCCCTGATGGAATTCCCGCTGCTCCTTCCCAGTGCTGGACTGCAGCCCCATCCTGTCGTCATTCCAAGTGATTTTGTTGGAGCACATCATCATGTGCAGGCTGGTGACGGGACACAAAGCCACGGCCCTGCAGGAGGTAAGGCGGGAATTCCGGGAATGGGGGGAGATCTGTTCTCCTTCTGCCTCCGGAGACTCATCCCAATCCCAGATGCGGGAACATTTGATCCCAGTTTTCCTGGAAAATTTGCGGCGTTCCTGGAGGGATCCGTGCCTGTGAATTCCAGGGGGTGGAATGAGCTGGAATGCGGGAGGAGCGTGGGGAGAGCTGGGAGCGCATCCAGCTCCCCTCGATCCAGGATTTGGGATCTGCAGCCAATCCCTGCATCCACGAGGGGTGCAGAGAGCGGGATTTTGGGATAAAACTCTGGAAAACGTGTGGAAAGTGGGGAATGCTGTTGTTTGTCCCAGATTTCCCAGGTGTGCCAGCTGTGCCAGCAATCCCCCAGGCTCTTCTCCAACCACGCCGCCCAGCTCCACACGCTCCTGGTGAGTTCTTGGGATCGTTCCCTGGGAATTCCGGGATCTGCAGGATCTGCTGCTGGCGGGGCTGATCCCATTTTCAGTCATTTCCCGTCCTTCTTCCGTGTCCAGGAGCTTTAGGGAACCACGGGAATAACTGAACGTCAGAAACTGGGACCTGATCCTGAGTGTTGCTGTTTCAATCCCAAAATTCCCTGTTTTCCCTTTGGAAAAAGAATTCCGGGATGGTTTGGGTGGGAAGGCAGTGGCAGAGGCAATTCCCACTTCCAGGGATGAGAAATCCATGGAATGACCTGTGCCAGAAATAGGGAGCTGCTCCTGAGTATTGCTCTTTATTCCCAAATTTCCCCAAATTCCCCCAAATTCCTGATTTTTTTTCCCTCTCTCTCTCTCAAATCCCACTTTCCTGGAGAGAAAATCCCGCTTTTCTGTGGAGAGAATTCCCGGGATTTGGCTTTTCCTGGGCATTTTTGCCATCAAGGCCTTGGCTGGCTGCTGCTCCTTCCTCGGGGGAGTGGGAATTTGGGAGGGATCGCCTGGAAAAAGGCAAGTCCAGGGATTTCAGCCATGCCCACCGGAGATGGTTTTTTGTGGGAAAGGGAAGAGTTTCCATGGGGAACACTGAGCTTTCCATGATTTTTAAGGAAGATTTCCCAGCTAAGCAAAGCCTTTTTGAATGAAACCACCGTCTCTTTCAGATCCCATTTTTCTGTGGAAAAAATTTCTGGAATTCGGCTTTTTCCGAGGATTTTTGCCATCAGGGCCTTGCTCCTTGGTCAGGGGAGTGGGAATTCCTGAGGAACTCGCTGGAAATTTACCTTAAGTTTACTTCAAAGGACGTTTTGTAGAAATCCCTGATTTTTGCCCGCAGCCGAGACTTTCCTCCGGTGTTATTCCAGTATTTCCATGGATTTGGGAATTCTGTGGGCTGCGGTCCCACCTTGAAAACGGGGTTTGCTTTGCAGGGCCTCTACTGCATCTCCGTGAACTGCATGGACAACGCGGAAGCGCAGTTCACTACGGCGCTGAGGGTGAGCTCCGCGATTCCCAAATTTCCCTCTGGAAACGCAGGGGTGGGGCCTCGGGGGTGGGAATGTGGGAACGGCTGGGTTTAGGAAGAGGAAACTCCATGAATTGCCTTTAATTCCCTTTTTTAAATTGTTTCCCTTGGATCTGGGTGGGATTTACAGGGATCAAATATCCAGAAATAAGTTTTACCATCCAGGATTTTATTGTGGGAACGAGCGAATCCCAGGGGCAAAGCCGGAACGTTTTGAGGATGAAATGTCCATAAATAATTCTTCAGCCAGGATTTTATTGTGGGAACGAGCAAATCGTGAAATCTTCGGGAATTTTCTCCCTTTTCCAGCTCACGACCCACCAGGAGCTGTGGGCGTTCATCGTCACCAACCTGGCCAGCGTCTACATCCGGGAAGGGAATCGGCACCAGGAGGTCAGCTGGGATCCCAAATCCCGCTTTTTTCTGGAGAGAATTCCCGGCATTCGGCTTTTTTTGCCGTCAAGGCCTTGCTGGCAGCAGCTCTTCCATCAGGGCAGTGGGAATTCCGGAGGAATCAGCTGGAAAAAGGGAAATATTCTGGATTATTCCCAGATTTCCTCACGCTCTCTGTTGCAAATCCCGCTTTTTCTGTGGAGAAAATTCCTGGGATTCAGCTTTTCCTGGGCATTTTTGTCATCAAGGCCTTGCTGGGAGCAGCTCCTTGATCGGGGGGGTGGGAATTTGGGAGGAATCAACTGGAAAACTCCCGAAGTGATGTTCTGGAGCAGAATTTTCTGGATAATTCCTGGAATTCTTCCCACCCTCTCTCTCAAATCCCCCTTTTCTGTGGAGAAAATTCCTGGGATTCGGCTTTTTCCAAGGTTTTTTGCCATCAGGGCCTTGCTGGCAGCAGATCCTTCATCAGGGAAGTGGGAATTCAGCTGGAAAGCCCCAAATTTTCTGGATTATTCCCAGATTTCTTCCTGCCTTCTCTCTCAAATTTTCCACTGTTTTCCATCATTTTCAATGATTTTCCCATCATTTTCCTTCCATTTTCCACATCCAGGAGTTCTAGGGAATCACAGAAACAACCGGAAATCGGGATCTGCTCCTGAGTGTTGCTGTTTATTCCCAGAAATTCCCCAAAATTCCCGATTTCCACCCTTTCAGAGCTCTCAGGGATTTGCTTTGGGAAGAGGCTCCACAGGAATTTTGCTCCCTGGACACAGGAATTGGGGAAAAAACCTTGGGAGGCAAAAAGTATCCTTAAAAACCGGCCATTTTTAAATTCGTTCATTAAATTCTGGCTTTAATTGAACCCAAATCCGATTTAAAATCAATTCTCAGATCCACCAGCTCCAAGTTTTCTGTGGGAATAAAATTCTTATCCAGGAAATCCTGTGGAATTGGAGGATGTTTTATATAAAACCGGATTTTTGGGATCAGAACGGGCCTAAAATTCCCACTATTGGGATAAATCTGAGGATGGTTTGGGGGGAAATTCCACCATTTTGGGGTTGATTTTTTCCTTGGAAAACTGAATTTTCCTTGGAAAACCGCGTTTTCCACGTGGGAACCACTGCTGATTCCCTTTCCTGTCCCATTTTCCAGCTCTACAGTTTGTTGGAAAGGATAAATCCCGACCACAACTTCCCCGTGAGGTGAGAATTCCAACGAACTGCGGGATGGGAACGAGGGATTTGGAGCGGGATTTTCAAACAAATACGGGAAATACTCCAACTGAATTCCCAGGGAAGCGCTCTGGAAGTGCCTTAAATTGAATATTCTGCTTGGGAGTTGGATTTTGGGATGGAATTCTGGGAATTTGGGGTATCCATGGGGTTTTTTTCCGTAGCTCCCACTGTCTCCGGGCCGCGGCGTTTTACATCCGAGGGCTCTTCTCCTTCTTCCAGGGAAGGTACAACGAGGCCAAGTGAGTCCCAACCCCTCGGAAAAGCGGGAAAAATGTGGGGAAAACGTGGGGAAAACACGGGAAAACCATGGAGAACCCAAATCCGGCTTCCTTGGGATGGGATTTTTAGGGAGAAGGGAAGTCCTGAGGCTTCACTTTCCATCCTGGCCCCTCCCCCTGTGGATTTTTCTGGGATTGGCCGGGGGGAATTGCGGGGAAAGGGGGGATGAGCTCTTCCCTTGGGAATCCTTGGGAACGCTGGGGATGTTATTCCCGACAAAATCAAGGAATTCCGGGGAATCTCAGGGGTTTCATTCCCTGCAAAATCAAGGAATCCTTGGGTCTCTTGTTCCCTTCAATCCCGAGGAATCCTTGGGAATCTCGGGATTTCATTCCCTCCCTTCCCAAGGATTTGCAGCTTCCCTAGCGAGGCAGCTCTGTCCCAGCCCCAGATAAAATCTGGGAATTCCCTTTCCTGAAGGTCCCCTCCAGACAACTCCTGGCTTTTAATCAATCCAGGATTTCCCCCAGGGTATCCAGGGAATGCTCTGATCCCAAATCCCGTTTTTTTCCCGGTTTTTCCAGGCGTTTTTTGCGGGAGACGCTGAAGATGTCGAACGCCGAGGACCTGAACCGCCTGACCGCCTGCTCACTCGTGCTGCTGGGCCACATCTTCTACGTCCTGGGAAACCACAGGGTATTCCCAAATCCTTCCCAATCCCAGGAATCCCGGCCTCGGCATTCCCGACAAAAATCCCCCAAAAAAATCCCTGAGAAAATCCGCCCAAAAATTGGGATATGGGGGCAGAAATGGGATTTTTTTTCCAAGTGTTTTTAGCACCTTCAAACAAAAAGTTGGGATTTTGTTCCCTTTGGATCATCCTGGGACTTGTGTTTCCATGAAATTTTGGGGGTGCTGGGGTTTGGGATCTGTTCTGGAAGGGTCTGGGATTGCTTTGGGCAATTCCCTGGGAATGTTCCCGTTGAATTCCACAAGGACACCAGAAATGGGGGATTCTTCCCGATCCAGAATTCCCGGGGTGGAGCAAATCCCATCGGCTTTGGGAGCTGTTTGGCTCCTCCCACCCAGCCCTTCCACTCCCGGGAATCCTTGGGAACCTTGGGAATCTCATTCCCTGTAATCTCAGGGAATCTTGGGATTTTATTTCCTTCCACACCAATGAATCCTCAGGAATTTTGGGATCTCACTCCCTTCCATCCCAAGGAATCCTTAGGAATCTCGAGCATCTCATTCCCCTCATCCAAAGGAGCAAAAATCCCATTTTCCATCTGGAATTTCGCATCTCTTTGGGTAAAATTCTTCTCGAAGGGGCGGGAAAATTCCCGAAGATCCCATTTTTTTTTTTTCCCCCCTCTTCCCGGTTTTTCCCAGGAAAGCAACAACATGGTGGTGCCGGCCATGCAGCTGGCCAGCAAAATCCCGGACATGTCCGTGCAGCTCTGGTCCTCAGCCCTGCTCCGAGGTAATCCGGGAACAGGGATTGGCCCCGGAGAAACGGGAAAGGGCCCCTGGGGGTTGCTGGGAGCGTGGGAATGGCTCCAGGGGAAAACGTGGAGCTGATCCCGAGGCTGGGGGAGCTGGGAACGTGCAGCTCCAGGCAGAGGCTGTTGTTCGTCATCCCAGGGAATCCTTGGGAATCTCGGGACCTTGTTCCCTGGAATCCTTGGGATTTTGCTGCCGAATCTCCTCCATTTTCCAGCCCAGGCTGGTTTTTCGGGATGGGAGGGGTTGGAATGCCGGGACGGGGATGAATCCCAGTTTCTCCCGGTTTTCCAGACCTGAACAAGGCCTGCGGCAATGCCATGGACGCGCACGAGGCTGCCCAGATGCACCAGAACTTCTCCCAGCAGCTGCTCCAGGACCACATCGAGGCCTGCAGCCTCCCCGAGCACAACCTGATCACGGTCAGATTCCCAAAGCCCCAGAACTCCAGCCCCATTCCCGCTTTTCCAGCTGGGAAAAACACCCCTTCCGCTCCTTTCCACAGCTCTGGGCTGGTGGATTTGGGATTTGCTCCTTCCAGGCCTTTCCTTTCCACCCAAAGCTGGAATTTGTTCTCCTTTTCGGCCGCTGGGTTTTGTGGGTTTTGAGGGAAATTCCACCATTCCCAGATTTGGGGATCAGGTTTTTCAGGAATTGCTTTCCCCAAGTTTGAAATCCCAGAAAAAAAAAAAAAAACCCTGGGAAAGCAAATCCCGGCGGGCAGTGGGGTGGGGTGTGGGATTCCCCCGGGGCAGGGAGGCTTTTCCCAGCCATTCCCTGTTCCCGAGGGGATTTTTCCCGGGATTTTGACTCCGTTTTTCCTTTTCCAGTGGACGGATGGGCCCCCCCCAGTCCAATTCCAGGCCCAGAACGGCCCCACCACCAGCCTGGCCAGTCTCCTGTGAGAATTCCCAGGAAATCCCAGGAAATCCATGGATAACATCCCGGAAAAACAGAAAAAAACAGCGCCAAAAACTGGGGGGGGGGGAAGGAAAAAAAAAAAAAATCCATGGAAAAACTTCCCTTCTTCCATGAAAAGGCAGCGAATTCCCGCTGGTAGTGAGGCCTTGTAGGAAAACCGGGAATGTTCCAGCAGGAAGAGCCTCTGGAGCTGCTTTTCCAGGTGGGAACGTCCAGGTGTGAGATGGGATTGGGGCTCCTGGACTCCAGGAATTGATCCTGGTTGGAATTCCCACTCCCAGGAAACGAGGAGGACTTGGAATTCCGGCGGTGAATTCACGGAAAAATTCCCTGGAAACTTCCCCAGAGCTCCATCCCGGTTTTTGGAGCAGTTCCTGGATCCAGTCCTTGGGGATAATGGGATCAAAAAAATCATGGATTGGAGGCTGAACCGGAATTCCCTGAGGGGGAAATCCCCATTTTTTGGGAAGGAGGAATTTTGGGAATGTCCCAGCCTCTCCCAGATCCACAGCTCTCTCTGTGCCTTTGGGATTGGGGAAGAAGCGGGAATGTTCCTGCTGATCCCGGATTTTTTGCCTTAAGGATTCCCAAATCCAGGCCTGAACCTGGGTTTGAATCCGGATCCATCCTAATCCAGAGGTTTAGGATAAAATTCCATCCCTTTTCCAGGTTTTTCCCGGTTCAATTCCCCATTCTAGCCCAGTTTTTTTTGGGATTTTTCCAGGTGAGTTTTCCCTGAGTTCCCCAGAAAGCTGGGAATGCTGAATCCCAGGAAAGAGCCGGAATTTTTGCCAGGATTCCAGCAGTGCCCAGGGCTGGATCTTTTTGGTCTTTTTCCCTGTTGGAATCTCCCTGGATTTCTCTCCCTGCTGGAAAATCCCTGGATTTGGGAGCTCTTGGGGATTTTTTTTTTTTTTTTTTTTTT
>VZRN01004774.1:109173-127338 GCA_013397935.1 Dasyornis broadbenti | reverse complement strand
CCCCCCGGTGGCCCCGGGCGGGCGGCGCTGGCCGGGCCGCGGTGGCCTTGTCACAATAAGAGTCCCCGCCCTTCCTGCGCCTCCGGGAGCGCCCGGAGGGGCCCGACCCGGCCCCGCCACCGGCACCGGCCCCGGGAGGAGCTTCTGGGGGGATCCGGGGGTGCGGGACAGGCCCGGGGAGCGGCCCCGCACAGCACGCGGTGGGCACGGGAAACCGGGAATCAGGAAACCTACGGAGAGAATTCCAGCCGGGAATGCCTCGGAGCGGACCCAGCCGGGATGGGGTCGGGATTCGCATCCCGAGCATCTCCCGGCTCTTTTTCCAGGATTATTTCACCGGGGCTCGGTTTTACTTTCACTTGTCCCTTCTTTTCCTGCCTGCCCCGCTCCGAGCCCCGACCCCATTCCCGGCTGGAATTCCTCATCCCATGGATCCATGGCTGCACCCCTGGTTGTCCTAAATTCCAGGGTGGCGTTCGGCTTCCATTCCAGGTGTTGGGCTCCGGGATCTCTCCCTCCTGCCTGGGAGCAGGAGCAGGAGTCACACAGGAAGTGAAACCGAGGGACCTTTGGGAATCAGGGATGGCAGCGGCTGGAAGCGGCCATGGATCAGCGGGAAAGGGGCTGGAATTGGACCTGGATCAGCGGGAAAGGGGCTGGGATCTGCCCTGGGTTTGTGGGAGAGGAGCAGGGACAGGGAATCAGGAATAACGAGGGACAGGGAATCGGGAATACCGAAGGACAGGCGGCTCCGGAGCGAGCAGGAAAAGCAGGAGAGGATGAGGAGGTTTGGGATCAAAGTCGGGGATGAAGGGATGTGGAGCGCATGGAAAAGGGATTTGGTGGCACCAGCTCCTGGGATGGGCCCTGCCGGGATCCGGGATGATCCTGGCCTCTGGAAAAGCCTTGGAGAGGGAGGGGGGCACCGAGAGGCCCCAGTGCCACCCCTGCTGTGATCCGTAGGAAACATTCCCAGACCTCCCGCTCCTTCAGTGAGCCTGGACCAGCTCCTGACAGGGATGGGAAGGGATGGGAGATCCTGGAGAGGCTCCATGCCGGGATCTCAGCCACGATCCCAAAATCCGCCACTTTTGGGGTCAAGAATTGCTCCCCTTGGGATTTTCCTGTGCTGGGATCCCAAAATCTGCCTCTTCCAGAGTCGGGAATTGCTCCCTTTGGGATTTTCCTGCCCCAAATCCAGCGGGGTTTGGGAGGTGGCACCGCCCCCTTCCATGAGGCTGTTCCTGGAACTTTCCAAGGAAAAAAAGGAGGATTTTCCCTCTTTTTGCATCCGTTGTAAAGCTCTGGATGAGCTCTGAGGGTGACGGGAAGGGACAGTGGGACCGGCGTGATCTGGCAGTGGATGGAATTCCCAGTGGGATGGCATTCCCAGAGCTGGGTGGAATTCCCAGTCCTCGGAGCTGGAAGGAGCAGCTGATCCCAATCCCATCCCTGGCAGCCTTGGGGAGCCAGGAATTCCCGGGAGGGTGATGATGGAATAGGGCTGGTGTGAGGGTGATTGGTTTTGTCTTTTTTTTTTTTTCCCACTTTCCCAAACCCCACCAAAGGTGGATCAGCCCAAATCAAGGGGTGGGAAAAAGGCTGGGAAATACCATCGGGATCAGCCCGAATCAAGGGGTGCATTCCCTGTGGGGAAAAGGCTGGGATTTACCACGGATCAGCCCAAATCAAGGGATGCGCTCCCTGAGGCCGGGCACCCACAGCCTCTGCTCACGGCTGGGCAGAGGAGAGAACAAATTCCCACGCGCGGGGCTCCTGGGCTGAGCTGAGGAGCCGGGAGAAGCCGCTCTGAGGGCAGAGCCGGCTGGGCTGGGCTGGCAGGGGCAGTGACTGATGGCGGCCGGAGCCACGGGCGGGAACGAGGAGAGAAATGAAACCCTCGGAGACTCTGCGTGCCCGCTGGCCCTCCCCGGGCACGGGGCAGCGCAGGGCACGGGCCAGGGGGGTTCGCTCAGGTCATCCCCGGGCTCTTCTCTCGCCGCTCGGGGAGAGGAGGCTTCTCCTCTGCTCTGCCACGGGCACCCCCACGGGAGGCAGCTCCCCGTGACCTCCTCCGGTGCAGGTCCCGATGTCTCGAGCAGCAGCTCCCCCAGAGCTGCCGCCGTGCAGGTTCAGAGCTCCCCACGGGCACACGGGGCCCCCAAAGCTGCTGCAGCGTGGCTCCCTCAGCCACGGGGAGCAGACCCCGAGGCCGGGCAGCTCCATCTCGGGAGCGAGGCCTCTCTCCGTGGGACACTCCCCGGATCTCAGCATCCTCCAGGCCTCCACCCGCCCCAGCGTGGGCACCTCCCCAGGGGCTGTGGGTGGATCCCAGCATCGCCCGAGGGCCCCAGGGGCTGCAGGGGCTCGGCTGCTCCACCATGGCCCCGCCGTGGCCGGCAGAGGCGTCTCAGCTCCAGCGCCCGGAGCAGCTCCTGTCCCTCCTTCTCCATGACCTTGGGGTCTCCGTGTTGTTTCCCTCACGTGTTCCCACCTCCTCCTGTGGCTAAAGGAAGTGCCTGCCCCCCTCGTTTGATTTCTTCTCAAACCCATTGTCGCAGAGGAATAACCGACATCTCTGATCGGCCCAGCCTTGGCCAGGGCCATCGCCATCCCCAGAGCTTGGCCGGGGCCGTGTCCATCCGTGTCCATCCGTGTCCATCGTCATTCCCAGAGCTTGGCCAGGGCCCCCACCTGTGTCCGTCACCTCCAGGGCCAGCAGGGATTGGCTCTGCTGGATGCGGTGGAAGCTTCCAGAAGCTTCACACAGGAGCCACCTTTGTGACCCCCACAGCAAAAACTGGGCCAAGCGAGAGCAACACCACTGGGAATGGTGGGGGTTTGGGAACGCTGGAGCGGGGCTGGGAACGCTGGAGCGGGGCTGGGAACGCTGGAGCGGGGCTGGGAACGCTGTCCCTATCCAGGTGAGAAAAGAGAGGGAATTGCCGGGAGAAGAATTCATCTCCGATTCCCTGGACAATCAGCATCCAGGGAATGTGGGGAATCCCAGATTTTGGGGAATTCCTATTCCAGGAAAAGGACCCTGGTTTGGTGTCACCTCCGGAGCTGGGCCTGATCCTATAAAAAACCATGGATCAAAGGGAGCTTCTCCTTGGATTCCCCTGGATCCAGGAGCCTCCTTCACCCCCACAATCCCAGGAATCCCAGTCCCAGGAATCCCTGTGAGTTCAGAGAATTCCAAAGCCGGAGCTGAGCCCTGGCATGGAACAGATCCCACCTTTCCCATGGATCCATGGAATCCTGGAATGGTTTGCATGGGAAGGAGCTCAGGGATCATCCAGCAATGGAGCAGCCACAGCTTTCCTGGGAATTCTGTGCTGGTCCAGGGAAGGCGCTGGAGCATCCTCAGCTCTCCATGGATTCTGGAATGAACTTCCCAAGAATTCCAAGCCTTAAACACAGCCAGAAAGCCATAATTCCATGATTTCCTGGTGAAATCCAGGGAATTCCAGCTCTCTGGACCTGAGGGTGGCTCGGACCGTCCCGCGGCTCCAGGGAAAAGAGGCCCCTAATTCCAAAGGAATGGGATTTTCCGAGATCCTCTTAACCACGAAGGGCTCCGGCTCAGCTCCTCTAATTCCCACAGGAATTCCTGGGATCACGGGGCTGGAACGCCCTGGGAACAGCCTGGGAGCTGCTCCTGTTCCCAGGAAATTGGGAATGGAGGAAAATCTGGGAATTCCTGGCTGACTTCAGTGCCTGGAAATCCGGAGGGTGGAGGTACCATTAAAAAATGTCCTGGAATTCCTGGGAAATAGGGAATTCGTAGGGACCAACCCAGATTCCCAGCCTTGGGAACTCCGGGGTTGCTCCAATCCCTGTTTTCCATGGATTTGTTCCCAGATTCTCCCAAGCCCCACACTCACTCCAGGGCTATTCCAATCCCGTTTTTTCCTGGATTTCTCTGGATTTTTTCCCGGGTTTCTCCCGGCCCCGCATTCCCAGTTTTCCCAGCTCCAGGGTTATTCCAGCCCTGAGTCCCAGGCCTTGATCCCGAGGATTTCCCTGGAACTGCAGCGGATTCCCAGCGCTATCCCAGGCTTGGGAATTCGGGAATGCAGCGGAAGATCCAATCCCTCAGGGATTTGCCTCGGGATCGGGGGGAGCTTTGTTCCCTCTTCCCAAAGAAAACTGGGAAAACCTCAGGCTCTGGAATGGGTGTGGGAAGATCCCACCTGGATTTGCCGGCTCCAGATTCCGGGATATCGGATGGAAGTGCTGGTGGATGCTGTGGGATGGCTCAGAATTCCTAAAAAACCCCAGGAATTTGGGAATTTCCCATTCCATGATGCTCCAGGACTCGCTTCCATCCCAGGGCCTTTCCTGGAATTCTGTGGAGGATTCCTGGCAGGAATCTGGGAATTTTGGAGCCTGGCTCTGCCCTGGCCACGTTCCCGAGGATCCATGGGAATCCTGCCCCATCCATCCTGCTTTTCCAGCCCCTCTGGAGTTGGGTTTTCCGTGGATTTCTCTGCCTTCCCTGGTTCCTTCCCGAGGATGCGATTCCAGGGCTTTTCCCACCTGGAACTGGGGCTGTGTTGGGATCAATCCCGATGAGATGTGAGGTTCAAGGCTTGGGAATGAGCTCCAGGATAAATCCGGGATCAATCCCAGTGTTCTGCTCCTCAGGGAAACTCGGGAATTGGCTCCTCCCTAAAATTTTACCATAAACCCTGAAAAAGTCGGGAATAAAACCCCGAAATCCCAGTGGGAATTTTCACCCCTTTTTCCCTGGGATCCGAGGTTCGGGATAATTCCCTTGGGAAGGATTTTATTCCAAGGATTCTGACCCTGCTCTCTTTCCCCGCAGGATCCTCGGCTCTGGCTGGATCCCGGTGGGAACCCATGACCTTCCCTGACAGGTAGGAGCCGGGAATTCCATGGAATCCCATGGAGTCCTGTGGGATGGGGGTCGCTGCCCCGGCACGGGCTGGAATTCCAGGGCTGGAACTGGGGAGGCTGGAATTTTATCTCGGCAAAGCTGGAGAGAATCTTCTTTCCCAAAAAACCTCCGTTCCCATGGGATCGAGCCCCGTTCCCGAGGAGGGAAATCTCCCGGATTTTCTGAGGGGTTGGGAAGTTGCGGCTGGGAACGAGAGGGTCCGAAAGGCGCCGGAATTCCTGCTGGGATTGGGATCAGCGGCAGGGCCTGGAGTGGGAATGGGGTTTGGGGCGATTTATTTGGGATTTGGGAAGGGTTTGGAGCATTGGGAATGCTCAGGGAGGGAGGAGCTGCGGCCGCGCTCACCTGGACTGGGCTGGGCTCACCTGGGCTGGGCTCACCTGGGCTGGGCTCACCTGGGCAGGGTCTCAGCTCTGCCAGTCCCACCTGGGCAGCTGCTCCCCATTTCAGGTGCTCACCTGTGCCATGCAGGTCTCACCTGTGCCGGTCTCACCTGTGCCATGCAGGTCTCACCTGGGCAGGTCTCGCCTGTCCTATGCCAGTCTCACCTGTGCCATGCAGGTCTCACCTGGGCAGGTCTCACCTGTCCTATGCCAGTCTCCCCTGTGCCATGCAGGTCTCACCTGTGCCGGTCTCACCTGTGCCATGCCGGTCTCACCTGGGCAGGGTCTCTCTCACCTCACCTGCGGAGGTTTCCTGCCCCCTGTGCGGGTGCTCCCCATTTCAGCTGCTCCCCTCACCTGTGCAGGTCTCACCTGTCCTGGGTCAGTGCTCACCTGGCTCAGTCTCCCCTCACCTATGCCGGGGCTCCCCTCACCTGTGCAGGTCTCACCTGTCCTGTCCAGGTTCTCCCCTCACCTGCGCCGGTCTCACCTGGGCTGTGCAGGCTCCCCTGTGCAGGTCTCACCTCTGGGGGTGCCCACCCGTCCCGTTCTGGCCTCACCTGTGCAGGTTCTCCCCTCACCTGTGCCACTCTCACCTGGCTCAGTCTCACCTGGCTCAGTCTCACCTGGCTCAGTCTCACCTGTCCTATTCTCCCCTCACCTGGCTCAGTCTCACCTGGCTCAGTCTCACCTGTCCCATTCTCCCCTCACCTGGCTCAGTCTCACCTGGCTCAGTCTCACCTGGCTCAGTCTCACCTGTCCCATTCTCCCCTCACCTGTGCCGGTCCCACCTGTCCTGGGTTGGTGCTCGCCCCATTTCTTATCCCAAACCTGGAGAAATCCGTGAAAAATTCAATTCCATCTTCAAATTCCTTTTAAAAAGAATCGGGAATTCTGATGGATAAACAAGAAAATTCCTTGGGAATCCGGATTTTCCTCGTGGTGCTTTTCCCACTTTTCTCTGGGATAATCCTGGGGGTGAAGGAATTCCCTGTGGGACTGAAGGGGGAATTCTTTGGGTTTGGAAAAGCTGGAATTCCTTGGAATTCCCAGCTTGGAATTTCCACAGTCCTGGCGCATGGGGCTGGAAAAGACGCCGGGGATTCGGAATATCTTAAGGATGGAATTTTGGCCTCAAATTCCAGGAGGAATTCATTGGGAAGGATCTGATGGTGACCCCTTCATGAATATTCAAATTAATAATGAATATTCAAATTAGCTCATTAATATGCAAACTTGTTCACGGAGATTTAAATTGCTCCGGGAATATTTAACGCCATTCCCAACCCAAAAAAAAAAAACTTGGAATTCTGTTCCTTAAAGGAGGAGTTTGGGAGGGAAAAATAAACAATGGGAAAATAATTATTAATAATTCATTAGTTATTATTAATTAATGAGGATGGGCCTGGAAAATCCAGGAGAAGTTGGGAATTCTGCTCCTGGATTTCCTCCTCTGCATTCCCAGGGGTCCCATCCCAAATCCTGCTGCTCATTCCCAGAAATCCCAGCCTGGGAATCTCTCCTGTCCCGCCCTGGATATATTATTTGTGAATGATTCCCGCGGGAAAAGCGGATTTTTAAAGGAATTTTGATGGCTTTAATACAATTTTCCCATTAACCCGAGAATTCCCTGGAAATTCCCATAAAACCCAGCGAATCCCTCCCATAATTCCACCTCCCCCCGGGGAAAATTTGCCTGGAATTTGACAGAAATCCCCGGAATTCCTCCATGGATTTTCCCCCAGCTCCCATGGAATTTTGGGAAGCTCCTTTCCCGCTTTTCCAGAGACTTCGGCGCTCCAAACTTCCAGGATGAGGAATTTTTCAGGATGAGCTGCCCCAAATCCCGGGAATTCCGCTCCCTAAATCCCAGCTCCTGAAAAATTCCCTCCCTTTGGATAAAAATTCCACCCGGGAGGGGCTGAGCCGCTTCCCGCGGCTCCGGAATTCCCGAGGGAAAACTGCGGGAATTCCTGGAGCTGCTTCCCGCCCCTTCGCGGCCGCTCCAAGGATTTTATCCCAAACTTTTCCCGGTTTTTTTTTTTTTTTTTTTTTTTTTTTTTTTTTTCTGCTTTTCCCTGCGCTGGAGCATCCCTGGGAGAAACTCGGGACGCGGGGAGCTCGGAATCCCGGGAACTGAAGGGAATTCCCAGCCCGGGAATGACTCGCGGGGGGTTTAGGAAAATCGGAATAAATCCCCGTGGGATCGGGGCGAGAAAATTCCAGCCGGGAATCCCGGAAAGCAGAGGCATCCCAGGGAATCCAAATCCCGGGAATTGCAGGGAATTTCCCGGGAATTGCAGGGAATTCCCAGCCCGGGAAAAGCGGGATAAATCCCGGTGGGAGCGGGGAGGGAATCCCCGGAAGCAGCGGCATCCCAGGGAATCCAAATCCCGGGAATTCCCAGCCTAGGAACGACTCGCGGGGGGTTCAGGAAAAGCGGGATAAATCCCGCAGGGAAAACTCCAGCCGGGAATGCCGGGCGGGAATTCCCGCTCCCGGCCCGGCATTCCAAGGGTTAAGCGCTGCCATTTTGTTCCCGGACATTTCGGGAATGGCGCGGAAATGGCAGCGCTTAACCCTTGGAATGCCGAGCCCGCCGGGAATTCGGGAATGCCCATCCCGAAAATCCCGCCCGGCTCCGCCCCCTCTCCAGCCCGGCGCCACCTTTCCCTGGGAAAACCGGGATTGGGGCCGCTCCAGGGGGATGATCCCGGTTTTCCACCTGTTGGGGTCCATGGGTGTGGGGCGGGAAACTGGGAATTGGTGCTGGATTCCCGGGAAAAAGTTTGGGAAACGTGGAATTGGTGCTGAAAAGTTTGGGAATCACGGAATTAGTGCTGAATTCCCAGTTAAAAGTCTGGGAATTGTGGAATTCGTGCAGAGTTCCCAGGCAAAAGTTTGGGAAAAACATGGAATTAGTGTGGAATTCCCAGTTACAGGTTTGGGAAGGGTGGAATTGATTCTGAATTCCCGGTTAAAAGCCAGGTTTTCCTGGTTTTCCAGACCTTTCCCAGCCTTTTCCCATCCCCTTCCCAACCCCTTTTTCCAGCCTCTTTTCCAGCCCTTTTCCCATCCCTTTTCCATTCCTTTTCCAGCCTTTTCCCACCCCTTTTCCCAGCTGCTTTCCCATCCCTTTCCCAGCCCAGCTGCCTCTGGAAAAGCTTTTGTCCGTCCCGGCTGAATCCTGGGAAAGGTCACGGGATCCGAGCCTGACTCAGCTCCCAGTCCCGGGATCCGAGCGATCCCAACTTCCCCAGCCTGGAAAAACCTGGAAAAGCCTGGCTTGGCTCCTTCCAGCCGGGAATTCCAGCATTTCCAGGAGCCTGGACTTCCCAAAAGAACCCTGGAGGGTTTGGGATTCCTGGGGGTGCTGCCTGTCCGTGAAATTCCCAAAAATCCCCCAGAAATCCATGGGATTTCTCCATTCCCATGGCTCTGGGAGAGGGAATCCTGCTGGAATTCCAACAGCTCCATTCCCAACACGTTTTTCCCAATTTTTTTTTTGATTCCTAACACCCAGATCCCTCTTCCTGCTGGAATTCCATCAGGGAATCCGGCTTGGGTGGGCTTTGGAAAAGCTGGGATGGTGGGAATTTCTCTCCTGGCTGCATCCGGGGGATGATCCCGGGATCCCAATCAACTTCCCTGAGCCTGGAAGAGCCTGGGAAATCCTGGAAGAGCCTGGGAAGTTCTGGGAAATCCGGGCTTGGCTCCTTTCAGGAGCAGGGAGAGATCCCAACTCGAGCCATGCAATTCCAGAGGGAGAATTCCAGGATTTTTTCTCGCCCTTATCCCGGGCAGTGCCTGGTTCCCAAAAATTCCAGCACCTTGGGAATCCTCAGGAATCCCGGGGAATCTTTGGGAAGCAGGGAGATTCCCCTCGGGAATGTTGGAATTCCAAACCCACCCTTTCCTTCCGTGCTTTTTTGGGATGGAGCCAAATTCCCACGGATTTCTGGGGTTTGGATATTTTTTCGTACATATTCTTATAGATACGGATCCTCTCCCATCCCAGAATTCCAGGATTTCTCCACCTGGAGTTCGTGGCCGTTCCCGGTTGGATTTTGCTCCTCAGGAAAAGCGGGATTGGGGCTGGATCCGCTGGATTCGGGAACAACCCTGGGGTTGCTCTTCCCAAACTTTTTTCCCAGCAGCCTCTGGACTTTGCCCTGCTTGGAATTGAAGGGATTTGATCCCGGGATTCTTTAACCCCTTGGTGTCTCCCCTTTTCCTGGGATTTTCAACTCCTTGATGTCTTTCCTTTCCTGGGATTTTTACCCCCTTTTTCCCCAGGATTTTTCCCCCTTTCCCAGGACTCTGACCCTCTCCTGCCTTCCCCTTTTCCCAGGATTTTTAACTCCTTGATGGCTTCGCTTTTTCCCAGGATTTCCCCCTTTTCCCCCAGGATTCTCACCCTTTTTTCCGTTTTTTTCCCGCTTTTTCCCAGGATCTCACCATGAGCGAGGATTCCTGCCGCACCCGGAGCCAGAAGCGAGCCCTGGAGCGGGATGCGACTCCCAACGATCCCGAAAACAAAAAACTCCGCATGGAAAAAGGAATTCTGGGATCCGAGCTCAACTCCGAGGGGGACATGAAAATCCAGGCGGATCCCGGGGCCGGAAAAATCCCGGGATTGCTGAAAAGTGGGGAAGTCAAAGCCACCATCAAAGTGGAGCTGCCGGCCGGGGACGAGCCCGTGGATATGAGCACTTCCAAAGGGTGAGGATTCCTGGGAATTCCAGGAATTCCGGGAACGGTTGGGCTCAGGAAGGAGATTCCAACCCCTCGCTCATCCCGGTTTTTATTGGGATGGGGCTTGGGAAGGAGTTGGGATAAAGGGGATTCAGGATTTTGGGAAGTTCTGGCTCCTCACTGAGATCCAGGAGATTCCTGCTTTTCCAAAGGGTGACAATTCCTTGGAATTCTGGGAATGGTTGGGCTTGGGAAGGAGTTGGGATAAAGGGAATTCAGCTCATTCCCGGCTCATTCCCAGCTCATTCCCAGCCCATTCCCATCTCCCCATTCCTTATCCCAGCCCAGTCCATCCCAGTTTTCCACCTGGGCACCTCCAGCTCCAGGAAGAATCCTGGGAATTCTCCACCGGTGTCGCTTCCATTGGGGAATCCCTGGATTTGGAGAATCCCGGGCTCGCTGTGCCCTCTAGAGGACATTCCCGATCCCTGGGAATTTTCCCATTTTTCCCCATTTCTGAAATTCCTTTTCCCACCCCCTCCCCTGGAATAATCCCGGCCGGAATTCCCAAGTCCCGGCGATCCGTGGGAATGGAGCCAGGATTTACTGCAAGGAATTCCAGTGGAAGGAGCAGCTCCAACCCCAAGCATTAAATCCTGGGAATACGGCCGGGATTCCATGGAATTTCGGATGGATTTGTGTTGAGGATTCCCTGATTCCCGGTGGGAAATGATCCAGACTCATCCAGTCCCGCTGGGAAAGGGGCTGGAAAAGCTGCCCTCAGCCACTTCCCTGCCCCCGGCATCCCGGGATTCGCTCACTCCGGGTGCTTTTCCATGGATTGCAGGGAGGCCAAGCGGGAGAAGCGCGTTCCGTCCCCAGACGTGATCGTCCTGTCGGACAACGAGCCCTCGAGCCCCCGCATGAACGGGATCAGCCGGATCGCGCTCCGGGAAAACAGCTCCGAGGCGCTGCTGGTGAGTCTGGCCGGGAATTCCTGCTGGAACTTTCTCTCTCTCTCCCCCATGCCTGTTCTCCCATTTTTCCCGGTTTTCCCTGGATTCCGGCAGCGGAGCAGCCCCGAGGAGCGGGAGCGGCTGATCGAGGAATTCCCTCTCTAACTCCCTCTCTCTCTCCTGTATTCCCATTTTCCCGTTTTTCCCGGCAGCGGAGCAGCCCCGAGGAGCGGGAGCGGCTGATCGAGGAATTCCCTCTCTAACTCTCTCTCTCTCTCCTGTATTCCCATTTTCCCGTTTTTCCCGGCAGCGGAGCAGCCCCGAGGAGCGGGAGCGGCTGATCAAGGCGCTGCGGGAGGAGCTGAGGCTGGAGGAGGCCAAGCTGGTGCTGCTGAAGAAGCTGCGCCAGAGCCAGATCCAGAAGGAGACCCCGGCACAGAAGGTTGGGATTCTCCCGATTTTCCCATCCCAGAACGTTGGGATTCTCCCGATTTTCCCTTCCCAGAACGTTGGGATTCTCCCGATTTTCCCTTCCCAGAACGCTGGGATTCTCCCGATTTTCCCATCCCAGAACGCTGGGATTTTCCTGGTTTTGCCAGGGAAATTTTGGGGAATTTTTGGGATGGGGGAAGCCACTCCTGGGACTGGTGTCTCCCATTTCCTGGGATTTTTCAGTCCTTTCCCAGGACTTTTCCCCCCTTTCCCAGGATTTTAAACTCCCTATTGTTTCCCTTTCCCCGGGATCCTTTAACCCCTTCCCGTCTCCACTTTCCCATAATTTTCCCGTAACTTCCCTGGAATTCTGAGCTCTCCAGGACTAAAACCAAAGCAGGACCCGCATCCCTGAGTTCCAGAGGGAACATCCTGGAATTCCAGCACCGCTGGAATGAGCAATGAGCCTGGAATGTCAGAACCGACAACGGGGCAGGAAATTTATCCCGAATTTCTTCACGTCCAAAGGATTTTTCAGGATTTTTCCTCGACTTTTCTCCACTTTGTTCTGGAATTGTGGGAACGCTGAGCATCCCCTTGGATTTTCCTGAATTCCCGAATTAATTCCCGAATAATTCCCTGAGGAAGAGCGGGAGGAGGGGGAGCCGATCCCGCAGGATTTTCCCGAGGAGCTCCGCGCATTCCCAGCTTTCCTGTACTCCTGCTTTTCCTTATTCCCTCTTTTCCTCATTCCCGCTTTTCCAGCCTCATCCCTCTGCTCTCTCTCCCGTTTTTCCTTTTCCAGCTTTCCTGCGGTTCCTCGGGAAGCGCCGTGGCCACGCCCCCGCCCTTGGTGCGGGGATCCCAAACGGCTCCCGCTGGGAAAGGCTCCCTCCAGGTCAGTGGGAGCAGGGAAAAAAACCAGGAAAATCCCGGGAAAAATCCCGGGAAAAAAAGCCCCTGAATTGCCCAGCTCCCACGTGATCCCGCTCCGAGGTTTTTTGGGATAACGGGGCGGGAGGAAAGGTGGGATGGGGTGAGATCCATGAGGGATTTTCCAGCCTGGCTGTCCCGGTGGGATCCGCTGGATGGATCCTTGGGAGAACAGGGAATTCCGGGACAGGGAATCCCAGCTGGGGGGTTTTGGGGTGGAATTCCAGAGGCGGAATTGGGGCCTGAGCGTGGGGAGATGGAAGGGAGGAGAAAATCCCGGGATTCTTTGGGAGGGAATTCCTGGAATTGCTGAGGGAATCCCGGGATTCTCTTGGAGGCTGAATTTGGCTTGGAAAGATCCCATTCCAGGCCGAACTAAATCATGGGAGTCCTCAGGGAAGGAAAACTCCAGAGCCAGTGGACACCTGTCCATCACCCTCTGGAATCCAGAGGTTTCCTTTGGGATTTACAACATTCCCAATTCTTTTCCTTGGGATAACGGGAACCAAATTCCCAAACTGCCCCAGCACAAGGGATTTCCACCTGTAAAAGGGAAAATCCCCTGGAAATCCCCTGGAATTCCGGGCCTGAGGAAAGGGTGGGATTTGCTCTCCTTGAGGAGCCATTCCCAAATCCAAAGGTGCGGAAATCTCTTCCCTAAGATCCCGTGAGAGCAATTCCAGAGGAACTGAGGCCTTCAGCCAAGGAATCCCAGAGT
Source organism: Dasyornis broadbenti (assembly GCA_013397935.1). Taxonomy (NCBI): domain Eukaryota; kingdom Metazoa; phylum Chordata; class Aves; order Passeriformes; family Dasyornithidae; genus Dasyornis; species Dasyornis broadbenti. The sequence goes on along the minus strand of VZRN01004774.1, from coordinate 114,297 downwards.
TAAATCCCAAAAATCCCACTGATCCCAGTTAATTCCATGGAATCTGGGCAAATTAACCTGGCTTGGCTTCTGCTTGAGCGCCCACTAATTCCAGAGGGTGGGAGACTTTGGGATGCAGTGGGAAAGGGATTGAAATTCCCGGCATCCCAAATCCCTGGGGGGAGCAGGAGATTCCCAGAGGTTTGGGAAGGAGGGAAGGGAATTCCAGGATGGGTTGGGAAGGGTAAAAATCCCATTCCCTAGGGAAATGTCCGTCCCATTCCCTGTGGAAAACCCCAGGAATGGGACGGACAGGAGCCTCCCGAGCACTGGGAATTTCAGAGGAATTTTTGTGGATTGAAGCCAGGAATTCTTGGGCAGCAGCTTTTCCAAACTCCTTCATCTCCATTCCTTTTCCTGACTTTTCCTAAAGCTTTCCCTTTCTCCAGCTTTTTTTTCCCTTGTTCCCTCCCTGCCTTCCTTTCGCTCCATTAATTCCCCCCTTTGGATTCCCCATTCCCAACATTTTTCCCCCATTTTCCTGATTTTTTTTTTTTGCCTTTTGCTCCATGAATTCCCCCCTTTGGATCCCCCATTCCCATCATTCCCAACATTTTTCCCGATTTTTTTTTTGCCTTTTGCGCCACGAACTTCCCCACTTGGATTCCGCATTCCCCCAGTTCCCAACATTTCTTCCCATTCCCTCAATCCCCACCACTTCCCCTCATTTTTCCCGATTTTTTTTTTGCCTTTTGCGCCACGAACTTCCCCACTTGGATTCCGCATTCCCCCAGTTCCCAACATTTCTTCCCATTCCCTCAATCCCCACCACTTCCCCTCATTTTTCCCGATTTTTTTCCCCCCAGGCCCCATTCCCATTCCCGCATTTTTTCCCGTATTCCCACCCCTTCTCCCTGGCTCCGGCTCACGGCTTTCCCCTGTTTTCCAGAGCTCTTCCAGCCGAATTCCCGGCACTGTGATCCCTCCTCCCCTGGTCCGGGGGGGCCAGCAGGCGAATTCCAAGCTGGGAACGCAGCAGAATCCCGGGATTGTGATGCCGCCCCTGGTCCGAGGGGCCCAGGTGAGCCTTTCCCTCTTCTTGTTCCGCTTTTCCCGCTCCCGATCCATAAAAAAATTCAGGATTTCATCCCCTGGCTCGCTGGGATATCCTGCAGCATTCCAGGCTTTTGTGTTGTGCTCCCAGAAATTTTTGTTGTCCTTAGTTATTAAAATGGATCCGCCTTCTTCCGGCTTCCAGGGGTTTTTTGGGAGAGCAGGAAGAGGGAATTAAGCCAAATCCATGTTTTTCCATACTTTTCTCTCTTATTATTCCGTCAATTCCAGCTTTTCCATGGTAGAATTCCCTTTTTTCCCCCTCATTTTCTGTCTTGGGGTTGGATAAGAGCAGGAAGAGGGATTGAAACCCAAATCCCTCCTTTTTCCATGGAAAAACCTGGATTTCTTTTGGAGCTTCGAGCTCCTGCACAGCCCAAGGGACAGGAAGGGGAAAATTCAGGAATTCCATTTTCTCCCTGCTCTGATTAAAGGAGGGAGAAGCTCATTCCGAGGAATAACTTCCCTAAGGAATTAAAACAGGAAACTGAAAACTCCAGGAGTTGGACTCGGGAATTTGGGAATTGGGGGCTGGAATGTGGTGGCTCCTGGGTATCCCCTGTGCCATGGTTTGATTTCAGGGAAGGAAAGGGAAGAACATCCTGGGTTTTTTCCAGCCTGTCTCTGCCTGGAAAATTCCCACTTCTCCACGGATTCCCACCGCTCCAAGCCCCTTTTCCGTGTGTTTTCCCAGCAAATCCACACGATCCGGCAGCACTCGAGCACGGGCCCCCCTCCGCTGCTGCTGGCTCCTCGCGCCTCCGTGCCCAGCGTGCAGATCCAGGGCCAGCGGATCATCCAGCAGGGCCTGATCCGCGTGGCCAACGTTCCCAACGCCAGCCTGCTCGTCAACATCCCGCAGGTCGGCATTCCCGGGATTCTGCAGGGCCGGGAATGGGCTGGGAGGGCTGGGAATGGAGGGCTGGGCTCATCCCGTGTTGTTTTCCTGCTCCTTTGGCCGTCCCAAGACGTGTCCGCAATGGATCTGGGGCTGTCGGGTCTGGTTCCCAGAGATCCTGCAGTCCCCTCCCTGATTCCCGCTGATCCCATATGGACCCCACTGATCCATCCCGACTCCCACTGATCCCATACAATTCCCACTGATCCATGCCCTCTCTGCAGGCGTCCCCCACGTCCCTGAAGGGCTCGGCGGTGCCCTCGGGCCAGGCTGGCGGTGCCCAGGCGGGTGCCGCGTCCCTGGGCGGCTCCGGCGACTCTCCCGCCAGCCGCCAGGCCGCAGCCAAGCTGGCGCTGCGGAAGCAGCTGGAGAAGACGCTCCTGGAGATTCCCCCTCCCAAACCTCCGGCTCCCGAGATGAATTTCTTGCCCAGCGCCGCCAACAACGAGTTCATCTACCTGGTGGGGCTGGAGGAGGTGGTGCAGAACCTGCTGGAGACCCAAGGTGAGCTTCCCGCGGGAATGGGGGAAATGCGGGAATAAAGCTCACAGGAATGTGGGATTGAAGGCTCGGGGAAGTGGGTTAAAGCACGGAGAAATACGGGATTTAAGCCTTGGAGAAATGAGTTAAACCTCAGAGAAATACAGGATTAAAACCTTGGAAAAATCAGTTAAACCTCAGAGAAATTCGTATTTTAAACCTCAGAGAAAGACAGAATTTAAATCTCATAGAAATAAAGAATTTAAACCTTAAAGAAATACAGAATTTAAACATCAGATCAAAACAGAATTTAAGCCTTAGAGAAATAATTTAGACCTCAGAGAAATACAGAATTTACACCTCACAGGACTACTGAATTTAAACCTCACAGATATAAAGAATTTGAACCTTAAAGAAATAATTTAAATCTCACCGGAAATCAAGAATTTAAACCTCACAGAAAGACAGAATTTAAACTTCACAGAAACAGAATTTAAATCTTAAAGAAATACACAATTTCAACCTCACAGAAATACAGAATTTCAACCTCCCATGAAACAAAGCCTACAAAAGGTTCGGCTGAGGAGACTTAAGGGGCAGAGGGGTCATTTTTGGGGGGTTTTAAATACATTTGGAGTAGATTTGGAGCTGCTCCAGGCCTGTTCCAGGTGGGAAGGCCATGCTAGGCCTGGTCCACCATGTTTGTCCCTCAGGGAAGGTGGCTCTGGGGCTGACCCACCATGTTTGTCCCTCAGGGAAGGCCATGCTGGGGCTGACCCGCCATGTTTCTCCCTCAGGGAAGGTGGCAGTGGCCGTGTCCTGCCGGGAGCCCTACCTGTGTGCCCAGTGCCACACGGACTTCACGTGCCGCTGGCGGGAGGAGAAGAACGGCACCATCATGTGCGAGACCTGCATGGCCTCCAACCAGAAGAAGGCGCTGAAGGCCGAGCACACGAACCGGCTCAAGGCCGCCTTCGTCAAGGCCCTGCAGCAGGAGCAGGAGATCGAGCAGAGGATCCTGCAGCAAACGGCCCCCCCTGGGCAGCCCAAGGCCGAGCCCGTGGGGCAGCACCATGCGCTCAAGCAGGTGAGGGCTCACCCCGCTGGATCCCTGTTCTCCAGGGGGAAAAATACTTGGAGTTGTCCCAAGGGTTGAGTTATGGCCTGGGGAATTTGTCCCTCAGGCTGGTTTAGGGTGGGATGGATCAGTTTGCTGTGGGCTGGGGAGGAAGGGGATGTTGAGGTCATCCAATCCCAAAGATCATCCAATCCACTCCAATCCAATCCCAAAGATCATCCAGTCCCACCCCAGAAAGATCTTCCAGTTCCAGCCCTTGAAGACCATCCAATCCTCCAATCCCATTCCATTCCACCCCCACCAAAAAAACCCCAATTCCCTGAGAATTCCAACAGACCCCTCGGAATTTTTTATCCCCAAAGCTGGTGCCGGGCATTCCAGGCTTTTCCAACTTATCCCTGTGTCCCGCCAGAGTTCCAGCCAGATGTCCCGAGGCGCCGGAGCTTCCCGAGGGGTCCTGCACGCCTTCAGCCCCTCCCCAAAGCTCCAGAGCCCCTCGGCCACCGCCACCCTCGGGAGCCGGCCCGGAAAACACGTGGAGAGGTCTGGCAGCAAGGGCAGCGCGGCCGCCTGGAAGAAAAATCCCATCAGCACAGGTACAGGCTCCTGGGAATCCTCTTTTCCTTGGGATCGCTGCCCAAAATTCCCAGTTTTTGGATGGGAATTGCTGTGGGGAAAAGGAACGGCGATGATGAGGATTTGAGGTTAAAGGTGGTGTCAGCACTTGGTGTTGGTGGGGTTTAGTCTCATCAAATGGTAAAATCCAATAAAAAATCCAGGTTTATCCATTTGGAATTCAATTCAAGGGATTTTAAGTTCAATTTAAGGGATTTCTTTCCCTGTGGGATTTCCTGCATGGAAAAAATGATGGTAATTGGGTCTTAAAGTTGTTACCATTTGGTCTTGGTGGGGTTTGGCCTCATCAAACAGTGTCCCAATCCCACCCCTCAAAGATCATCCAAGCCCAAAGATCCTGATTTTTGGTCCAAAATCTTCGCGTTTATCTTTGGGTTCGGAACCCAAAGGTGCTGGATCCCAACACCACCCACTGGGATAATCCATGCTTACGTCCCGCTTTTCCACATATTTCCAGCGCCGTTTTCCCTCATTCCTGAGCCATTCCATGACTCCTGAATTCCCTTTTTCCCGCAGGTGGGGCCCTGCCCTTCGTCAGCCCCGGGCTGGCCGTGCACAAGTCGGCCTCGGCCGTGGATCGGCAGCGCGAGTACCTGCTGGATATGATCCCGCCCCGCTCCATCCCACAGTCCGCCACGTGGAAATAATCCCGAAGGAGGAGGAGCAGAACTTTTCCTGGCTCTGCCATCCTTTTTTTCTACCACACTTCCGTGGAATCTGCTTTAATCCCAGCTGGATACGCCCCAGGCTTTCTAGGATGCAAGAAGACCACTCCTCATCCCATCTCCTGCCGGGAGAAGCGACCGCAGCGGGGGTGGCCGAGCCCCGGCTCCTTTGGCTCCCAGATTTTCATGGAAGCTGGCAGGGAAGGGGGAAGAATTCCTTAATTTTTTTTTTTTTTTTTTTTTTTTTTTTTTTTTTGTTTTTTTTTTTTTTTTTT